>CM063504.1:72244976-72259976 GCA_032207245.1 Pardosa pseudoannulata
AAAAATGGACACAAGTAGTGAAATTTGACTGAAATCTCTTTTTTAAAAAAAGTCGTGCTCTGAAAGTGATATTATACAGTTTCCTTATTTATAGGATCATAAATAATAAAGTAAAGAAATAAAGTGTATTCAGGGGGAAAAGCCTAGATGCGAATATTTCTATTCTGTAGGTACGTCCTTTAGACAACATTATTCATGTCAAAGAAGTAAATTCAATTTAAGAAAGCCAAATTTTATGTTTGCACATTTTTTTTCTATCTACTGCATTTCTCAGCAGTTTTACGATAATTGAATATTTTAAATAAATTTTAGGTCTAGTTTTGCAAAAGATGCGTTAATGGATTTGTGAATCTTGAAAAGATGAATGTTGATTTTATCTCTTTTATTTTTTGTCAGTTTTATTGACATATTTTAGGATTATATATAGAAATAAATACCATGTTTACTCATAAACAAAACGTACCTAGTTTTTATAAGAAAAATTAGGTTTAACTTAACTATAAAATTTGTTTAACGTACTCTGTTTTTTATAAGGGAAATGCGAAAAAATATTGTATAACTTAAATATAAAATTTAATGTAAGAATGATTTTCCAGATTATAAAGAAATTACTAGGCTCGCACAATGATTCTATTTCCAATACACATTCAGTTCTTATGTTAGCATAACACTACTGACATGGATGTTCGTAGCCGTTTGGAATCGGCATTAAGTTCCAACTACACTCTTGAATCAAATATATACACTATAGCACTGGAAAGAAAACCAAATCCAACCATCCAATCAACCAACTTTCAATATTACCCTGTAACATGAGTTACACTGTTGACCGAGGGACGAGGGCAATGTCAGTGACCCTCCCCTTCTCAACCCCATTGGACAAGAGGGGTTGATGACGCTGGTCAGTCGTGTTTGGCCTTGCCAACAGCAGTCTTTGGATTTTTGCTCAGCATTTTTGGAGGCCCCTTCGTCTACTCCAGCAGAGGCAGAAAAATCGTAGTTCTTTTGTTGGTCATCTGAGGACAGCGGCATCAGCGGGAATTTCTTTCATAGTCCAACAGCTCCATATTGTTATGGAATGATTTTATTACATATTCCAACTGCTCCATATTGAGATTGGATATATTTGATTCCATATTCCAACAGCTCCATATGGATATTGAGCCGAACGATGGCCGAATTGTTAGGGTGCTGGAATTCGGAACCGGAGTTCGTGGGTTCGAGTCCCACTATGGCATGGATGTTCGTAGCCGTTCGGAATCGGCTTTAAGCAGTAGGTCTCGGTCTCATTAGCCCTCGTGTTGCAAAAAGTAGACCGTAGCGTTCCCAAACCAAACCAAACTAAACCATATGGATATTGAATATTTTTATGTGCGCCACCAGATTATGAAAAAAAATAAAAGTGTAAATAAAAAAGTCTGCAAAACGGTAAGTCTTCGCTCATTTGTATCTGGTGTCTTAACTCTTTGTGTATCTTAACATGGCCTGCTATAAGTCACTGATACGTAATATACTCCAAACATATCTCAAATATGTAAGAAGTATTTCATACTTAATTTTGGTCGTCTCAGGTTTTTAATGGTATTTTGACAACTAAAGGGTAAAAAAAAAAAGTGATGCAATTAAAATCCTCCGTATACACGCCACGTTTTAAGAGATTTATATATGATGAATTACGTTTTTTTTATTCCTCTTCCAGCTGTAAGAAAATAATGTTTGTTTTAGCTTTGAAAAAATAAGGAAGAAATGTAGTTATACTTTAGCATTTAAGTAACAAGTAGTACAATATCCAGCAGGAATTAGGAACTGTACTTCAAAAAATGTATCCCACAAGTTAATAATTAGTGTTGTATCAAATAAATATAATAATAATAAAATGTGGATGCGGCAGTGCTGCTGTTAAATAAGAACACCTTTTTTATTTCTTAAAAAACTGCCTGAATTCATATGTATCTCAGGTAATTAACAGGAAGCAAAAAAAGTTCTCTTGTATAATGCGCATCTTGTGGTTTTGCTCTATACGTTTGCAAAAACTTGTATTGCGCATGAATTGACAAAAGCAATGCTTTAAAAAAAGGCTTTTAGTAGATTTTATAATTTAATAATTTCAAATGAAACACTGAAACAAATAATTCCTTACATAATGGTGCTTTATTCTGATAATAATAAATATTAACAGTTTTTAGTTAATTAGTTTGTATAATAGCATATAACTACTTGCATATGGATGTTAGGTAGATAGATAGAGAATTTAACATAATATTTTAATTTAATGCATGAAATAAAAAATTTAAAAAAATTAAATTTGATTTTTATAAATTTTAAACGTATTTATTGATTAGTTTTTAATTGTATAAAAGGGTGATTAATAAATTTTAGAAAAATAATCTGTTATTTTAAGCAGCCCGTAAATTTGTAGTTATTTATAACTTATAATTGTAGATGTAATAATGTTTTTCTCAGAGGTAAAAAGTTTTAAATTTTCAGTCTCTGAGGGAAAAAAGACTTAAACAAATGTAAATTTTAAAGTAAAGAATTCTTTGCGCAGGATAAAGCTGATACTAACAGATAACTGAGCAAATTATTCTATTCTAGCATTTTAGTCGCTAGAAGTCGAAAATATAAAATCTTTATTATAGGGAGTGGCGGTTTCTGTAACTGTCAAATATAGACTACTAATCTCGAAATAAAGAAAACGTAAAGAAAACTCCAGTTTTGCATTGTTCCTGCAAAATTTCGTATTTCGACCTTCATGAAAATATATCTTCATTGCTTGCTCTGGGCAGAAGAAAATTGTTCCATCTGGCATGCATTCTTTTCATTCTTCATGTAATAGCGTAAGGTGTATTTAGATAAACAATGCTTTATTTTATGGGTATGCTAAGCCCCATCTTTCAAAGACTGAACTGTGTCTAAACACTGACTTCTGGTTTGTTTTATACTTGTTAGAAAATCTTCATTACCCTATTTTGAGAAATTTACTAGTTTGTTGGTTTAATGCATAGATACTGAAAGCTGAAATTAAGATTAATATTTTGTGGTTCGTTTAAAAAGTTTTTCTTTGGTTATGATCTTAATTAGTATACACAAAATAATTTTTATCTTACAATAAATTATTTCATTAATTCCTCAAGTTACGTAAAGCTTCTCTGTAATGAAATAGTTTGAATTTTAAAAATAAATGATTTTATTTGGTATAATACAAAGGGTGAAAACACATTATGTTATGATTTCAATATCAATATGACTTTATAATAAGACAAAGACTTTGTTTATATAGTGCTGTGATCGCGGTTAATGTTATCAATGTTATCAATATTATCGCTATCGAAATCACATGGTCCCGATTTTCTATATTCATTTGTATGTTAAAATTATCGCTTTATGTGATCGTTACATCGGTTAATGTTATCAGTTTTCGAACCTCATATTAACTGGCAAAGGAATATTCATCATGTATTCAGAAGGAACCCATTCTTTTCTTTCTCTTCGTTCTTGTTTTAATTTCCAAGAATTCTTCCTCTTCCACCTAGGGAAAAGGAGAAAAAACAAAGGAGTGGGATATCACACGTTCCTGAAAATTTTCAGAAATAAGCACAATCTGCTGGTGGTCAATAGTTGTCAGATAAGCAGAAGGCAACAAATTCTATATCGAACTGAGAAGGAGCTTATTCACATTTTATGCCTTTCTCGCTTACATGCAGTTTGTCGATATAAAAGCGATAAAGCGAAATGCTTTAACATTAAAACTAAATACCAAAATTTTAAATCGCTATGACAGGTTACCATATATAAGTCAGGCGCAATGCTGCAGCGCAGTTAAACTTTTCTCAGCTTCTGAATTGCATTGAAAGTATTGACCGCTCCGATGGCTTTAAAAAACATTATGATTAAGAGCGATTTATCAATGAGCTTCTTAGAATTGTAGACAGTCAACAATTGATCAATTATTTTTACTATTTAAACAATTCTTGTGTCTTAAAGGATAATATACAATACAGAAATATAAGGTGAGTTTTTTCATTTTATTTTGAGATGTAGTACATAGGAATTAGAGGGGGGGATAAATTTATTTTTTATTGTTATCATATCTTTTGTATATCGTTTATTGTTATCATTCGTTTATTGTTATCAAAATCACAGTGACTCAAACTGATCACATTAAGCGAAGCCCACTGTACTAACCCACACTTTGATTTCATTAAATTAATAAAGTCACAAAATGAAAGTATAGCTGTTTTACTGATACAGTGTTCTTTAATTTTTTTATGACTTTGAAACTTATCTAAAAAAGTCTTTATACCTCTATCCCCTATATATTAATAGCCTAAGTTATCTGTCCATCTGCACACGAATTTATGAAGCGGTTGGACCTGGAATGTATACAGACATCCTTATTAGATTCTTGATCAATTAGTGTTACTAAAATTCCCAACGTGGAGAGTTTATAACGAATACTTTTTAGTCAGCATAATTGTAAAATGGAACAATATTTATTAAATATAAAAGGGGAAATGGTTCCCCATACTGTCGTTCCAATAGTTGCTGACGGATCATGTTTATTTTGATGGGTTTTTTTTATCTTATATTTCAAAAACAGTTTTATAGCAGTGAACCGGAATGATTTGTAATCGTGATTTTCAATCTCAAAGATTCCTTTGATTCAATCAATGTACATTGAACTATAGGGAGATTCAAATAGTCTCATCGCTGATCTCTGAATCACTGATCTAGCTCGCTCGCTGTTTGGGATTTAACTGACCCCTCGCTATTTGACGTTGCTTTCCGAGTATCACTGTTAAACTTCGGCAAACTTCGGAAGATTTTCCTCGAACCCACATGTTTGAATCAATTACATTACTCGGTGGTCAACTATATTTCTAAATGAATTCAATGTGATTCTAAACTCAATTGACAGTATTGGGAGACTTTAGAGTAGTATGAAGATAAACAAATTTTTCAGTGTGTACCATATAATCCTCAGACAAAAAACAAGACTTTTTATTACTTGCCTCATAGGGTAATTTACAATTCTGGAAAATAAAACTTTTACTGTTACCGTCATATTGCGGGCTGTAAGCTAGTTGTTTAATAACTGAAGTTGTGATAGCTACATATCTTAAATTTTTATTGTAAAAATCTTGTATTATTCTCTTTATGCCTTTTTAGAAAAACTGTTGCAAAATCCAAGTATTCTTTTAATTACTTACTATAATTTTATTATGCTTCTTAGTATATACATTTTAACAGAGGATAGTTAAAAAAATTTTTATTCTTTGAATTTTATTCTTGTATCATTTTTACAACTCTTTTTTAGCCTACAAAATGTAAATGACCATATTTGTAATACTTTTATCACTCTTAAATTATTTGGAATTTTTTTTACCAAATAATTATATGTATTAATGCAAAACGTATCAAAAATTATCACAATGTAAATCAGAACATACATTTAGGATATATATTACATTTGATAATGAAATTATAAAATAAAGTTTTACTAGATATTGCAATATTTATCACAGATATTGTTTTAATTTCTGTCGGGTACTAATTTTAAATTACAATATTTCTGTAACATTTATGGTTTTATTTCAAATGAAGGCTAGATACTTTTATACGGAGAAATATTTTAGCGAACATGATAGAAAGGTAATATAAAATGAAGGTAGATAAACTTGAATAAAGTTTTGTTACGCTAAAAGAACGCATATAATTGAAATTTGGTAGTTTTAGAGTCGGTGTTAGCAGTATCTGATTATGCAAGTACAGTAATCCCTCGTTTTTCGCAATGCGGATCAGAACCTGCCGTGAAAGCTGAAAAACCGCGAAGTTAGGATTTTTCTCTTGGAATTTCCGTGTATGCGGGACACGAATGTTTTAAATATGTAAACAGTATTTATACTTTACACATTTAAAACAAAAATTACAACAGTATACGTATATACTTAAACTTGTAAGTGCTAATTAATAAGGTTAATTACAAACCTTATACAGTAATAAACATTAATCAACATTGCTTTCTGAGAGAGACGAGGAGTCTTGTGTTGATGGCGAAGGAGAAGCTCTCTCTTGACTCATAGAAGCTTTAGACTCACTCGGAGAATCTTCTGATGGAGACATTGACATTAGAGCCAGGGACTTGGAGTGAAACATATTGATGGGTAGTTGTTGCCTTTGTTTTTTCCTCTCATTGTTCGATGTTGCATTGGAAACCAATCATGCCCCTTTATGAGAGCCCATGGTATGTACTCTGAGTTAACTAATCTTTATCTGACATGCAGGTATCCTTCTCTCTTGCGCATCAACATGAAACAAAGCTCCTTCCCGCAATGTGGCTGCCGACATGGTTGTATTTTTTCATTTTTATTTTTGATGAATATTTTAGAAGCACTGAAATCGCAACACACGAAGCGCGAAGTGGCGAGGAAACACTGTACAATGTTACAGTATGAGGAAAGTCGGAAGAAAAGCGAGTATTAATGTTATTAATATGGTTATAAGTATGGTTGTATTTTTTCATTTTTATTTTTTGATTGATAGTTTGGAAAAACTTGCGAAGCACTGAAGCCGCAAATCATGAAGCGCGAAGTGGGGAGGAACACTGTACAATGTTACAGTATGATTAAAGTTGGAAGAAAAGCGAGTATTAATGTTATTAATATGGTTATAAGTATGGTTGTATTTTTTCATTTTTATTTTTTGATTAATAGTTTGGAAAAACTCGCGAAGCACTGAAGCCGCAACACACGAAGCGCAAAGTGGCGAGGGAACACTGTACAATGTTACAGTATGATTAAAGTTGGAAGAAAAGCGAGTATTAATGTTATTAATATGGTTATAAATATGGTTGTATTTTTTCATTTTTATTTTTTGATTAATAGTTTGGAAAAACTTGCGAAGCACTGAAGCCGCAAATCATGAAGCGCGAAGTGGGGAGGGAACACTGTACAATGTTACAGTATGAATAAAGTCGGAAGAAAAGCGAGTATTAGTGTTATTAATATGGTTATAAGCATGGTTGTATTTTTTCATTTTTATTTTTTGATTAATAATTTGGAAAAACTCGCGAAGCAATGAAGCCGCAAAACATGAAGCACGAAGTGGCGAGGGAACACTGTACAATGTTACAGTATGAGGAAAGTCGGAAGAAAAGCGAGTATTAATGTTATTAATATGGTTATAAATATGGTTGTATTTTTTCATTTTTATTTTTTGATTAATAGTTTGGAAAAACTCGCGAAGCACCGAAGCCGCAAAACATGAAGCGCGAAGTGGGGAGGGAACACTGTACAATGTTACAGTATGAGGAATGTCGGAAGAAAAGCGAGTATTAATGTTATTAATATGGTTATAAGTATGGTTGTATTTTTTCATTTTTATTTTTTGATTAACAGTTTGGAAAAACTCGCGAAGCACTGAAGCCGCAAAACATGAAGCGCGAAGTGGCGAGGAACACTGTACAATGTTACAGTATGAATAAAGTCGGAAGAAAAGCGAGTATTAATGTTATTAATATGGTTATAAGTATGGTTGTATTTTTTCATTTTTATTTTTGATGAATATTTTAGAAGCACTGAAGCCGCAAAACATGAAGCACGAAGTGGCGAGGGAACACTGTACAATGTTACAGTATGAGGAAAGTCGGAAGAAAAGCGAGTATTAATGTTATTAATATGGTTATAAATATGGTTGTATTTTTTCATTTTTATTTTTTGATTAATATTTTAGAAAAATCCGCGAACCATTTAAGCTGCAAAACATGAATCCCGAAGTGGAGAGTAAACACTATACAATGTTACAGTATGAGGAAAAGTCGGAAGAAAAGCGAGTATTAATGTTATTAATATGGTTATAAGTATGGTTGTATTTTTTCATTTTTATTTTTTGATTAATAGTTTGGAAAAACTTGCGAAGCACTGAAGCCACAAATCATGAAGCGCGAAGTGGCGAGGGAACACTGTACAATGTTACAGTATGATTAAAGTTGGAAGAAAAGCGAGTATTAATGTTATTAATATGGTTATAAATATGGTTGTATTTTTTCATTTTTATTTTTCGATTAATAGTTTGGAAAAACTCGCGAAGTCCTGAAGCCGCAAAACACGAAGCGCGAAGTGGCGAGGAAACACTGTACAATGTTACAGTTTGAAGAAAATCGGAAGGAACACTACTATTAATGTTATTAATATGGTTATAAGTATGGTTGCATTTTTTCATTTTTATTTTTTGATTGATAGTTTGGAAAAACTTGCGAAGCACTGAAGCCGCAAATCATGAAGCACGAAGTGGGGAGGGAACACTGTACAATGTTACAGTATGATTAAAGTTGGAAGAAAAGCGAGTATTAATGTTATTAATATGGTTATAAATATGGTTGTATTTTTTCATTTTTATTTTTTGATTAATAGTTTGGAAAAACTTGCGAAGCACTGAAGCCGCAAATCATGAAGCGCGAAGTGGGGAGGGAACACTGTACAATGTTACAGTATGAATAAAGTCGGAAGAAAAGCGAGTATTAATGTTATTAATATGGTTATAAGTATGGTTGTATTTTTTCATTTTTATTTTTTGATTAATAATTTGGAAAAACTCGCGAAGCAATGAAGCCGCAAAACATGAAGCACGAAGTGGCGAGGGAACACTGTACAATGTTACAGTATGAGGAAAGTCGGAAGAAAAGCGAGTATTAGTGTTATTAATATGGTTATAAGCATGGTTGTATTTTTTCATTTTTATTTTTTGATTAATAGTTTGGAAAAACTTGCGAAGCACTGAAGCCACAAATCATGAAGCGCAAAGTGGCGAGGGAACACTGTACAATGTTACAGTATGATTAAAGTTGGAAGAAAAGCGAGTATTAATGTTATTAATATGGTTATAAATATGGTTGTATTTTTTCATTTTTATTTTTTGATTAATAGTTTGGAAAAACTCGCGAAGCACCGAAGCCGCAAAACATGAAGCGCGAAGTGGGGAGGGAACACTGTACAATGTTACAGTATGAGGAATGTCGGAAGAAAAGCGAGTATTAATGTTATTAATATGGTTATAAGTATGGTCGTATTTTTTCATTTTTATTTTTTGATTAACAGTTTGGAAAAACTCGCGAAGCACTTAAGCCGCAAAACATGAAGCGCGAAGTGGCGAGGGAACACTGTACACGATTAACAAGTATATTCTAAAGCAAGATTTCGTTAGTTATGTCCAACCTGATATGAGGAGACTGTCCACTAATATCTAGGGACAACACTAATGTATGTAGGTATATGTTTCTGCCCTGCAAAGAATTTATTGCTGAATGTGATACTCAAAGCAAATATCAAAGAAATATATAACATTACTTTATGGATAGTTTTATTTTATAATATTTTTATGCAATCTGATATTATTGAAGAGAAATAAAAACAAAACAACATTGCCAAGAAACTTAGTGTTGTATCCGAATTATTTTATTATTGTCAGTTCTTTGTAATGAGACTTTTCTGATAATAATCATTTGATATTTTATTAGCAATGTTTAAAATGTAAGTTTGGATTGTAATTAGACTGTTTTGTTATTGGTTCATTATTTTTATAGCTGATTGATATAAAAATAATATAAATGTAAAAACTATTCACTAAGAACTAGATAAAGTGCTATTAAATGAATTCAGTATGTTTTGTGTATTCTATGATATTTTCCATTTCAGTTATAACAAGTAATTTCCTTTAAACTTCTCTGATATTAATTAAAATTAATAAGTAATAACGAATTTAAAAACCATCAAATATAGATTTCAAGTATGATTACAATATTCCCATACACCAATCGTTAACCTTAGGTTTTTTAATTATTTGTACTATCATGAATTAATATTACATTACTTTTCTTTTTTGCTAATTATAAATGATATGACTTTAATAATTAATGCTTATGTTCTAAGATTTTAATTCATTAAATATTTATAACATTTTTGAATTTGTTTAAACTTTAATAACTTTCGTTCATGAAGTTCACGCGATATTTATACATATATGCAAGTTTATCAGAAAAGAGTCATCCGTTAAAAAAACTTTATTATTTTCATAAATACAAGAAGAAAATTAATATGCTTTATTGTAAAAAAACAAGATAAATTTTATTTAAAAAAAATCAACAAGACTTCATTTAGTAAACCGTATATCATGTTGTAATGTATGAATATTAACTATTTGTAAGTATCACAAATGCGTTGCATTTTCGAGCAAAATTATAGGCGTAGGTGGCAGAAAAGCAAATTTTTTTACACTACCCTTAAGTAACAAGTCACATGATTACGTCAAGATACCTAGGAGGGGAGGTTTGTTGATCAAATCATAAGCTTCTCTGTGAAGAAACCAAATGTAAATAACTCTGAGTAGATATTCACGATCCTACAAATGACAATGGAATGGGAAAATGAAAATTGGCATACTTTTCTTCAACTGAGGAGGGAGAGAACCGAATTTCTAACACATCGAGGTAGATGTTACTTCACATTGATTTTTTATAAAAATAAATAAATCTGTGTGGAAGATGAAAAAGTTATAAAGAAAATGGTTTAAAATACAATTTTAAGTTTAATTTATGATAATATAATATTTATAATTTTCTGTTTTTAAATACAACAAAAATTAAAATATCAATTAGGGTGGTTCTTTATTTACAAACCAATATTTGATTTTAAAAATTAGGTATTATTAAGAATCATTGAACTTATTATTTAAAATTTTGTTCAAAATTATCAATATAATTGGTATTCATATAATTAGGAAAATAACTGTTATTAATTATCACGAAATCTACGTGTCCTGGAAAAACTCCTTCCTTCAAAGCATATTTTTGTAAAGCGTAATGAGTCTGTGAACCCTAAAGGTCTATAAATTCATCTCTACAGGGAATAAAAATTATCAATATATTTGGTATTCATATAATTAAGAAAATAACTGGTATTAATTTTTACAGAATCTACGTGTCATGGAAAAACTTCTTTCTTCAAAGCATATTTCTGTAAATCGTAATTGGTCTACGAACCCTAAAAATCTATAAATTCATCTCTAAAGGTAATAAAAATTATCAATATATTTGGTATTCATATAATTAAGGAAATAACTGGTATTAATTATCGCGGTATCTGCGTGTCATGGAAAAGCTCCTTCCTTCATAGCATATTTCTGTAATGCGTAATGTGTCTGTGAACCGTAAAAATCTATAAATTCCTCCCTAAAGGGAATAAAAATTATCAATATATTTGGTATTCATACAATTACGAAAATAACTGTTATTACGTATCACGAAATCTACGTGTCATGGAAAAGCTCCTTCCTTCATAGCATATTTCTGTAAAGCGTATTGGGTCTGTGAACCCTAAAAATCTATAAATTCATCTATAAAGGGAATAAAAATTATCAATATATTAGGTATTCATATAATTAGGAAAATAACTGGTATTAATTATCGCGGAGTCTACGTGTCATGGAAAAACTCCTTTCTCTATACCATATTTCTGTAAAAAGTAATGGGTCCGTGAACCCTAAAAATCTATAAATTCATCTCTAAACGTAATTAAAATTATCATTAAAATAAAATAAAGAACGTTATTCATAAACTACATGATAAAAAACTAGTTTCTTCAAAAATTTTTTGTAATATAAAAGTTTCTTTCAACATACGATTTTATATTTCTTTAAAAAAATAAATTATCTAACAAGTGAACAATAAAAAAAGAACTGAATGCAGAACACATTAGGAGAGGCTTAGACAAAGAAAGGAATATAAAACACTTACATAACTTCTCCAAAGAGGAAGAAAAACGATCCGCTTTCCCCTTAGTTTCCTTAATGCATTTTGGTAAAATCTTTAATATCTTATATTAATGGTCTTATAAAAAAAATTTCATATCTCAAAGGAAAAAAAAATTATCAAATTTTTATATCAAAAATATTTTAAGAAAAAATTTTTTATTATCGGAGAGTTTGCAAAGTATCTCCTCACATTTATAATAAAAAATCTGACAATTAGATTAATTAATATCATAACTTTAGAATATATTCTTAAAAGTAATGAAAAAAAAATCCTTAAAAAAAATTATACGAATAAAAATTTATATATACTTAGACTGTATTCATATATTGGAAAAACTATATTAAAAATGGTAAATTTTCAAAACCTTCCTTCATAGCATATTTTTTCTGAAAAATACAGTCTGTGAACTTCAAGTATTCTATATTTACACATTAGGAGAGGCTTAGACAAAGAAAGGAATATAAAACACTTACATAACTTCTCCAAAGAGGAAGAAAAACGATCCGTTTTCCCCTTAGTTTCCTTAATGCATTTTTGGGTAGAATCTCTAACATCGGTGGAATTGGAATGGATCATTATAAAAAAAATACAAATGGACTTAACGTGAGACAAAACATAAATTTAAATGAAACATGACGTATCAAAAATATTTTGAAGAAAAATTTTTTATATCTACGGAGAGATTCAAAGTACATCTCCTCAGATTTATTAATGAAAATCTGACAATTAGATTACTCAGTATATGCATAGACTTTAGAGTATATATTAGCTTAGAAACTTAATGCGGGAATTATATAACCTCCTTATATGAATAATAAATTATACAACTACTTTTACTTAGACTGTATGATTCAGAATCAAAACTATCACATCAAACTCACTTAAACTTTCAAAGTATTTTCGGTTTCAAGGTATGTGTTCAGCGAACTAAAATACCGATATAATGACGGCGGTCTTCAACAATAATTCTTATATTTTTCATAATGTAGATATTTCTATACAAACCAAGCATTTTCTAGCAATCTGAAATCAGCTGCGTAATATTTGAATTATTTTTTTTCCTCATTTCATTAGAAATTGAAATTTTTCATGATTATACTACTTCATTTTTTCAACCAAAATTAACAAAACAGTAAAAATTAAAATTTAATCTCTTCCTATATCATATTTTTACTTGCTTAAAAACTGAGTCAATACTGCCTAGCTCTTTTGATATTTACAGTCAAAAAATAGTTTGTCGGATTTTTATATTTTCTTGGATTTTTTTTCCAATCTAGAAATGGTGAAAGGTAATTCTATAAATATTGCTCTAGATATTTGAACATTTGTTAATTTGAGAATTTGAGTGCTTAGTATGGTATGAATAATCGTATGGATCAACATTCTTGAATACTATTAGCATTATATATATATATATATATATATATATATATATATATATATATATATATATGTTCTTTTTTACTTTAAAAGTAATTGTTCAATATTGCTTAAAGATACACGCACTTCAATGCAAAAAATTCGACTCCCTATTAACGCCTATAGCAGTTAAATTTAAACAAATATTTTTGTAATAGTTATGGATATCATAATAGTATTCGATGTTTTAAATTTCAGTCGTTTTGTATGTTAATGAATATTTAAAGTATTCTGTAAAAATGGCTTCTACCTATCTGATTCAATGCGAAACCTTCTCTAAACATGCTTTTCCCTGATACGAACAGGCTGTAAAATTCTGAGTGAAATTGATCGAGTAGTGTCTCACTCAATAGTCAGCACATTTATACACTCTGCCATTCAATTGTTACATGTAAATTATTTTAATTAAAAATTATGACATGCATTAAAACCATACATTTTACAAATTTTGGAGCTAATGGACAAAATTATTTTTCTTTGGGATTTACAAGAACATATCTTTCGATCCATTATTTTTCTAGCATAGAATATTTTAATGTTGCCAACGATATTTAAACTCTATTCCAATTGGATGCCGCTGAACTACTGCCGATTGGTTTGGGTTCTGGTCTTCGATACCGATGTTCGTGGGTTCGAATCGCACTGTGGCATAGATGCTCGTTGCCATTCGGAATTGACTTTAAGCTCTAGATCCCAGTCTCATTAGCCCTCGTGTTGCAAAAAAGTAGATCGTAATACTTCAATCCAAGTCCAATTTGATGTCAGGCCCTTTTTAATGTTGGCTTCCAAGTTTGAATTCATAGAGGAAGTCCAAATCGTTAGAAATATTTATGAACATTCTCATTATAATACTGATTTGTGGCATCATTTTAATAATTCAAAAGTCAAGTTGGAGAGATTTCGCAAAATAATAACATGCGTTTAAATTTAAAATTGATATTAAACTATCTAGATATGTGTTGTAATCTTAATTCGAATTTTTAATGATAAAAAAATTTCTTTAATTATTAGTGATTCTTATAAATTTTAAATGAATCGCAGTACAAAGTCAAAGTTTAATTCTATTATTTTAAATTTAAAGATTATATTTTTAGAGAAACGAAGTACAAAATGCATGGTATGGACTAGCCAACAAAAAGTTTTAGCAAAATGAAATCTTACATGTGTAAAATAGTTGCATATAATATGTATAAATAAAAATTATAATTTAAAGAACTTTAACTAAATTTATGTAAATTATCATTGTTTCTGACAGTATTTTACAATGGATTTCCTTTAATTTTGTGAAGTTAATTTGCCATGGATATACGAATTTAAAATATTTGTTTTTTCAAAATGATATTGCTAGGTTTTATTTATAAAATTGCATTTTGCAGATAAAAGTATTTTCTGTCAAATATTTTGCCTTTTAAAAGAATCCTTTTCTTCAAAATGACATTTTCCTGTTTAAGAATCAAATGTCACAATTTTCGAGTAAATTGCTTTGTAGAAAGATGAAAAAAAAATAAAATTTCTTAAAAAAACACAAAAATTGTAAACAGAAATATGACAAAATCTTCACTTTATTATTTTGTATTAAATGTGTTTACAGCTTAACTTGTCAGTAAGTAGTGTCATGTTGAAAAGTTATTATTTTTTCAATTATTCTGTTTTGATAATATAAATCTTAATAACGTTTTGCAATAAAAACATGTTTTATTTTCACTCTTTCATATTTCATATGCCATTAAATATATCAAGAACGTTTGAAGCGTATTAAAAAAAGTTGTATTTAT
>CM063504.1:72264976-72277476 GCA_032207245.1 Pardosa pseudoannulata
GCCCCAGATATGTTGGAACCAAAGGGCTTTAAGTGGCCTCAATAAGCATTTATGTAATATCAATAAGCAAATGTTTTTAATAAAAAACATTTGCTATAGGATGAAATTGTGAATATGAACCATTCTCGAATCAACTTAATTACATATACAGAACTTCATCAAAATCAGTCCAGCCTTTTAAAAGGAGTCCTATTACAAACACACGGATAAAATAATTTTATATATAAAGATATGCGTTTTGAACTTTCTTCCACTTTTTATTGATCCAAGATGTTTATAAGACTTTCCGAATTTATTTAACAGATTCAAGCTTAACATGTCTTCTTCGTGTAATCTTGAATATCATTTTCTCTGATTTTCATAGAAATGATGGAGAGGGTTAGAAGTTAAAAGTATCAAACACATGATCATAGAGTAGATTTTTTCCCCTCAAAAGCCATTCTCTCCTCATTTTGTAGCACGTAACTGTTAGAGAGCGTGTTTAAAATTTTCTGAGTCCAAAGAATAACATGCTTTTTAATAAAGTTTTGTATGAAATCTTTAGGTGTTGAAAATAGTTTAATGAAATTAATCTTAAATTAAAAGAAAAAGATGGAGGATTTTCAGTCTGTTTTATTTCATGAAATATTCTATATATATTTTTTAATTTCAAAGCATTTATTCCCCTTTTGTAATCTTATTTTATCGAAAATAATTTGACTTTAAAATTTTTCTTTCTCAGCTGTTACGCTTCCATAATTTAAAAGAAACTCTTATTTTTTGTCATTTTTAACAAGAAATAACTATCATTAAATGTATTGTGACTATACAGTGTACAGGTTCAGAAAGTCTAATTAGGTAGAGATCTACTTCTAAATCGACGAGCTCCACAACCGAAGATACCTGGATGATTTATTTACTATACATACGGCAAATAACGTAACTAAAATTGATTGAATTTAACACTTTTGAAGTATTTTTTTATATACTCTGATTAGACAATGGTACTCTAAGATGTTCACAGCAATGACTAACGTGTAAAAATGTGCTAGAGATAATATAATCCTCCATACACATTACTTTTCCTAGGAATAAAAATGACATTTGAACTATTGTAATTTTGTAATGTTTAATTAATGCTTAAAGTAAACATAAAAATTTGTATTTTATCCGGTATTAATTGTTACTTAAAGAAAATTTTCAGTTTATTATAAAAACCATACAAAATATTTAATAGTCGTTTAGCTGTAATCAACTATAATGTATGGAAAACAAATATATATTTTACATATGTTATGAACAACTTTACTTATCGATATAGAGTAAATTATCCTGTATACATAGAAATATATGAACAGTTTCACATCCCATCGAAAGTTTTAATTTTATTCCGCAGAAAATTAACTGATCTTTAAGTCTTTAAGCATATTCTTTGTTTCTGTCTATCATTGTACAAAATATTTACTTAATGTAATAAAGATACTACAAATTATCTGCAGACTAGCATATAGTCCATCTTATGACGAGATTAGTAAAATTTTCAATTTTCCAGAATTGTATAGTACCCTATGAGGAAAATAAAAAAGTTTTGGAAATTTTGTTTTTTTGGCTGTGAATTATCTGTAATACGAGCAATAGTTTTTTTTATTTTCATACTCCTCTAATGTCTCCCGATACTGTGAATCCAGTTTAGAATCACTTTGATTTCACTTAGTATAACTGTGTGATTAAGTATAAAAAACAAACACACAATTGAACAAACTTCTTAATTTTCAGCGATATATAACTTAAACGCTAGATATTTATTAGTCTGGGAAATAGACTCACAGACTATTATGAAAAGAATTTGTTGTTAAAACCGGTGATAAAATTTTCATTGCGACAAAAAATAATCGATGATTAAATTTAAAACTAGCACATATATACCTAATATACTATTTAAGCCAAATATAAAAGAAAAGTATTTACGTAATATCTAAGTTCAGTGATAAAACGTATGAAAATAATGCAGACTATATTTAAATAATTTAAAATAAGAAAGGATTAAATAAAATGGTTAAAAAATGACGTCATAATGCTAGAAAAAATATTATTTTTACCTATTTATTATAGAATACACTTAATAGCCTGCTCTTAACCGGGAAAAACAGTGCTTGAAATAATGGCATTAAACTCTTGAAAAGGGGGTGAGGGGGATTTTGAACATTTTAAAGGTTTTGAATTTTGTTAACCCTAACTGATCAAGAACATATGGGTGCCCCTACCCATTCCAGGTCCAACCGCTTCATAAATTCGAGGACATACAGACAGATAACTTAAGCTATTGTATATAGGGGATATATGTATAGCACCCTCGTGATGAATAGATACTATTTTGAATAAGCTAGGTGTATTTATTAGATTTTTTATTTCTTCGCAAGAATATTCCGCAATGAAGTACATAATGTTTTTGAAGGATACAATAAAATAATTCCTTTAAACTTAATATTAAGCAAAATATGTCAAGTGGCACTCTATTCCGTAGAACATTTTAACACAATTTTTATTGTACAGATGAGCTAAAAATGAGTCATTCTGTATATTGTGTGAGCATGCAAGCAAGCATGTATTTATATTTCACTTTTGGGGTGTAAATCAGAAGGCCGTTTACAGGAAGCATTTATATATTTATTTAACAAGCAAATTCTCCCTTCATACCTTCATTTAATGATTAAAAAACATAACTTTTTTCACTTAAATACCTTTTTTACCCATTTAGACCACTTTTAAATAAAGATATTTCTTGGAAATAATCTTAAATGGTTCTAGACATTTCAAAAGCATTTGGTTTTTTTAAATCGTGTATTAATCAATGTAAACATAACCAAAGAAGATATAAATCGATTGACAGACTTTGGTATTATTCAAATCCTGTATAGGAATGTATCGTAAATAGATGTTCACCTATCTAGGTAAATGATATCTGTCTAATTGTCCCTCGTGTTGCAAAACATTCACCGAAACAATGACTTAAATCAAACCTTATTTAAATAGCAATAAAGTCTTATAGCAGTGCTATTTGCCTCAATGTAAGCTTCAGGTATTACGTTAACAATTTTGAAGAATTAAAATATCTTATTCTACAGTTGAAATAATATTTCAAACATAACCCTTCAGTGATATATAAAGTTTAAAAGTTATTTTTATAATAGCCTTAATCTAAGGTTAAAAAATCCTCCAACAAAAAAGCTGAAACTAAACTCTCCGATATTTTACTAAAAAATAATTTTTCAATTATGGCATCTTTAAAATTCATATGAGACAAAGATAAAATATGTTGTTTACATCTAATCTCAAGTATTTTATAAATTTGCCTCCATCTTTAATTAAAATAATGATTACTTTTAGTTTGAAGAAATCATTAATTTTAATTTAAAAAATATTATTTAACTCTAATTTTATCAAAAGAAAATTATTAAAACTCCAATTTTGCAATAACTTGTTAGTAATAAACAATTGTTTTTTATTAGAACTTAAAAATATATTCTTAAAACACTGAAAGTTAAACAAAAAAAAAACTACATTTACATGTGTTAAAAAATATTATGCAAATTTCTTTGCTCTATGAGATTATACGAGATGAAGATGAAAAATGTGAATATGAGATTAAAATTAAAAATATGAAATGAATTGAGAGATCATAAATAGTGTATTCTTCTTTATAAATATTATCATTGAGCAACAATGTTTTAACATTGCTTTAAAAGATAAAGTTCATGTATTAACACCTAAAACTTAGACAACTGTAACATAAAAAAGAAATATATAAATATATTAACAAAATGAAAATTAGAAGTTTTAAATGAAATATGTATAGTCCATATACTATTCAGATTATTTCTTAAACTTAAGTTCAGTAAAATTAACTGAGTTTGATCGAAAATATGTTGTCTAAACGGTAAATTAAATACAATTATAAGTATATTTAAATACATAAAACTTAAAAACTTTTGTTTTCAGATTTGCGACACTTAATGTTATCCGTAAATAAATAAAGTAAATGGGAAAGTAAACAGACTTTTAAAGGAGTGATATTTCAGAAATTATTAAGTCATGACACATAAATATTAGCACAGTACACATTACTATTTGCACTTTTCCAAACCTTCCTAACTTGTTCAGTTGAATTTTCTCATAGGGTTTACACTAATTGCAACTCAATTCTCATAATCAATAACTAATATCGTTTTTCAAGTAAGAATAATGATCATGGTACTGTTATAAGATTTATTAACAGTTCTCTAAAACTGCAACTTTTACCCCTTCGTATGGATGTTTCGTATTTGCTAATTAACTTGTTAAACTTCAAAACTTAAATTCATTCAGACAACTACAACACTTATGTTCATATACATGGACTTATAAATGTCTTATGAAAGCAGGTATGCCTATTTATTACTTAAAAATATGTATGTACGCCATTTCGCATCCAAACTTCGGTATGGGTATATGTAATTAGTGAAATCTCATGGTATTTTAAACACTTCTTTTGTAGGTAAAAATTACAAATAAATCATGAAGTATCAACAATTTAACTGGCAATATTTGGTGATTTCAAATATTACCAATTAAACATTTGTCGTCTACTTATACTGTAATAACATTGAATACAAATAGTTAAATAATATATTTCTTTAATTTTATTATATTATTACGGAAACATTTCAAAAATTTATATTCACATCTTTGATTTATTTTTTAACATGGGCAAATTTATAATGACCTCAACAAAAATGCTAGCTGTTGAGTGGCGCTGACGTTCTTTCGCTGTTTTGAAGTCTACTAATTTTCTAGAACAGGATAAACCTACGAATTTATCTACAACCTTCAACTTAATTTCCCCTCCGCATCAAACAGATGGTATGTTTGGCATCACTAACAGTGAATTTGGAACTTTTACTATCGCCTACCAATACTCGACTAGTTATTCTGTTATACTGCATCGCGTTGAAATCCTTATTCACCATATATGAATCCATGCGATTTCTATCTGTGGATTTACAAAAATATTTACTTTATAGAAGAAGACAATATACCTTAGCCTCAAGTGTTTCATTTCAGACTCATTTGCTAGCGTTAATAGATAAACATATGAACTTGTAACTTACAACTCTGGTAGTAGGTGCCGCTAAATTGGGCTAGGTTGTATCGTCTCTGAAAATTCTCACTTTGAAAACCTGATGCAATTATTTCTTTTTCAGTAATTTGCTTAATAAAATAAATTGTGTTGTATTATCTGCAGATACTCTTATTATTCCATTGGTAAACAGTAGGCTTATCAAAAGACATCCTGTATATTATTTGTTTTCGTATATCCAACCATTTGGCGCTGGACAATTGGCCAAATGGCCAAATGTACATTTAGTCAATAAAACTATCAAGCACTGCTATTTCTTCCGATTGGGTTCGTAAATATTAAGATTTCTAACCTAACTTATTTTAATCTATATAAAATCCATTATATATTATTTAGGAATAAAATAGCTTTATGTTAGTAAAACAAATTTTAGAATCGAATTAGTAGTTTACGATATTACCACCCACATAAAATTTTATTTTTTATGATATTAGTATAGGTTTTTTATTAACAAATAAAAAGATTCTTTTCATTTATTGCCTGATGAATTAGGAAGTTACAACATGCTTATTACTAAGACTATATATTTTAGTCTTATTTCAATAAGCTGTAAAATTTTAGAAGAATTAGAAAATATGCTGTTGCTTTCTGAAAAACTGTTTTCAAACTGATTTAGTGAAATAAAATTCAAATGTATTGTTATCATTATACAGTGTGAGGATGAAACTATAATGATATGTAAACACAAGTAAACTACATCTTTATCCAATTTTTTTTTTCAAGCATAGATTGTTGGATTGGAATAGATTTGGATGACTACTTCCATTCTATTGTTGTGAAGTTATTTACATTTCAGTAGATTTCTTTCAATAGATCGCTATTGTTGCATATTTATTATTTAAAGAAATAGTAAATAAATATGTCTATTGTGCATTTTTTAGTTACATCTTACTGGAAAATTGATATGTTTGAATATTCAAACATTTAAACAAGGAAAATAATATTTTTATCTAAATAATATTTATAAACGTAAATGCACTGGGATTATTATAATAATACTGGATGAAACTAAGCTCTTAAAACAAAGGAGTAAAATATTCTAGCTCTATGGTTTTCAGACTTATTGTAATTAAACTGAAAAATATATTTTACACTAGAATGTAATAAATTAGTTCCTTGTTGCACAACATTTTGAAAAATGACGAGGTCCTTTACAATAAGACTGGTTTACTCTCAATTTGCCTTTGAGAGTATAGTTTTGTATCAGTTTGTACTTTAAGGATGATAGCAGCTATAAATATATGTCTTATGCATAACATTAACTGAAGATTTAAATTAAAATTTCAACAATTGTTTATGAGAGGGATTTTTGAATATTATGAAAAATATACAATCGTTGAAAGTGTGACTTTTTTCGACTTTTTCCGTTTTAGTATTAGTAGAGATTTTGATTCTAGTATGACTGACAAAACTCGATTACTAACAATTTTCAATCCACCAATAAATCATTAAGAGGTCGGTTTTATAAAGATGAATTTTTGGTATATTTTTTATATCTCGAAATTGCTCAAGCCTAAGTTAAATATCAGTACTAAAAATATTCTCCTGCTGGTAGTCCGAAATAGCGTTAAAATTTTATAACTTTTTAAACATTTATTTAAATTTTAATAACTTAATTTGAATTTCTTAACAGAGAGATCATTTTTACCTTTCTAAATATTCAAATCTTTTATTTTTCTGAGAGAATGTAAAACATTAATTGTTTTTACAAGCATTAAGTCAATACTTCAAATTAAACAATTTATCGTTAAAAATGTAAAGGAAATGCATAATAAAAGTATATAAACTTTTAACAATGATCTCAATTTTCTTTAAAAAAGTTTTTAGAACAATTTTTACCACATGGCTTCGAAACTACGAAATATATCATTCTACATTCTGGATATTTGTGTATATCATAATATAATTGCTACCTATATTTAAGTAAGTAAAATTAATTCTCATTTATCACATATACAGTTCGTCTTAACGTGATTTTGATGGGGATTTATGTAAAATTCAAGATGCTTTAAAATAATCTACAGTTTTTTTATACTAAAAGCGTCACTTGCATCTCTGAAATTAAGTTCTAACCCCGAGATTTCTTTATATGACAATGTATGACAGTAGTGTAATTATTTAATTTATACCATCGAAGACTAAAAAATAATAAATATCGAAGATTAAAAAATAAAGAATAAAGACAATAAAGAATAATTCTTTAATGTTTTATAAACTACTTCTTTATCATTAGTGGTTTATTTTGTAGTTCATTCAATATTTTTATAATAAATACATATGACATTTATGACACTCTTAGCAAATTATAAAATAAATCGGTGGATTTTTAGATAATTTTTCATTTTTTTTCTGTATATATACAAACACACACATACACATATTCATTAGTTGTACATGTATATTTATGCTGATAGTCATACGTTGTCATTGAACATTAAAGAGCCATTGCATGATTCTGTCAAATGGTTGCTTTCTTTTTCGTTACATGATATCATCTCTTAACAGAAATCTATCGTTTCCCATAGATAGTAGCAGATGAGTGTTACTGTTATACTTCATTATATGTAGGTATCCACATAAAATAGAGTGCATTTGTATGTATGTGTGAATGAGCACACTAAAATTTAGGTTTATACTGTAATGAATAAATGGTTTTTTACTTTGTCAATTTCTGTTGGTTTAGAAATGAATTTTTCTCTAAAATACACGAGTGAATCGGGTCAGCCAATTTTGGGTGCTTACACTTCAGGTAGAAAATTGCTCGGCTCACTGGCGCTATCTATTCACTAATATATTAACTAAAACTATTCAGTTAATTGGACAGTTATTTTATTATTTTATTTACATTTTTGACAATATTTTTAGTCAATTTTCTCCTTTTTTATTTGAATTTTATTTAATTTTTTACTTTTATTTTTGTTAGTTTTTGTTATTTTAAGTTTATAAAATTAGTTTCTGCTAAGAAATGAGCTTGAGAAGTGCTAGTATTTCTAATATTTTATTGTAATAAATTTATTAATTTTAATTTTTATTATTATTTTTATAATTTAATATTTTATTTTATTGCTAATATTTTTTTTATATTTTTGACAATTTTTAAAATTGATTTTTATATTTAACTGTCAATTTTTTTATCATTTTTTATTATTTTAAAATCAATTTTTGCTATTATGAACTTTATACCTCAAGCTGTATATAATGGGCGGTAAACAGCCTGAATTTTAAAGACAAAAACATTGTTCTGAAAAAATGTTATAATAATTTAGAAACTTACATTTTTCTATCAAAGAATAGTCATAAGTTTAAATTTTATTATTCCTCTAAAAGGTATATAGCAATATTGAATAATTATTTCACTTAATAAAGAGTATAAGAGAATTTTTATTGAATATTCTTTGTAAAAAAATATAAGCTTCTGAAGTACTATATAGAAGTATATTTCAATGAGTAATCTTCTTATGCTTAAATCAGGCTATTTACTGTACATTACAATAAACTGAGAACAAACATTGTCTGAATAATGCAATGGAATTACATATTTTTTACCAGTTATTGTTAATTATTTTAATAAGAAAATAACTGTTCAAATGAATTGAGTAGTTTTAGTTAGTATATTAGTGAATAGATGGCGCTAGTGAGCCGAGCAATTTTCTACCGGAAGTGTAAGCACCCAAAATTGGCTATCTCGATCCATTTGTTAAAATACCTCTTTCAAATTTTATATTTCGCCTTTTTATTAAAATATTAATAGTCTAGTATTCATTGCTCCCATTTAAACTATATTTTACTACGAAAACTATTTTCCTTCTTATTGTAAAGCAGTATATAGAATGTATGAATTTTATTAAAATACTAGCATATAGCCCATCATATGACGGAATCAGTAAAGTTTTTAATTTTCGAGAAATGTAAAGTACAGTCTCTTAATACTATGAATGTCATTTAGTCTAACCGTGTGGTTATGTATGAATAACAAGCACACAAACGAACAAACTTCTTAATTTTCAAAGATATATAACTTAAACGCTAGATATTTATTATTCCGTGAAATAGACTCCTAGACTTTTATGAAAATAATTTGTTGTTAATACCAGCGATAAAACTTTCATCGCAACAAAAAAAAAATCGATGATTAAATTTAAAATTATCACATATGTACCTAATCTATTATTCAATCCAAATATAAAAGAAAGTTATTTACGTAATATCTAAGTTCCGTAATAAAACGTATGAAAATAATACAGATGATATTTAAATAATTTCAAATAAGAAATGATTAAATGAGATGGTTAAAGAAATGACGTCATAACGCTAGAACTAATCTTATTTTTACCTATTTATGTGATACATTGATAAATTTAATCGCCTTCTCTTAACCGGGGAAAATAGGGCTTGAAATAATGGCATTAAACGCACAAAAGGGGAGCGGGAAATTGTGGATTTCGAACGTTTTAAAGACGACAGTATTTTTTGCTATGATATGAATCATATTTATACCAATTTAATTTAGAATCGTATCGATAGCTTAGGAGATCAGCTTTACTTGTTTTGAATTTTGCTAACCCTAACTCATCAAGAATTCAATATGGATGCATGTATCCATTCCAGTTCCAACCGCTTCATAAATGCAAGGACAGGTAATTTAGGCTATTATTATATAGGGGATGTTTCAAGAAACAAAATTTATGCATAGTCATGAAGTGTTGGAAACTATATTTACTGTTATTTAAATAATGGCATTTATGAAAGAAATAGTGTTAACATTATATACAACGTTAATTTCGAAAAATGATAAAGTGCAATTTTCAGAATGCTAATATTTATTTGGTTGGTTAGAGAAAAGAAATGAAATAATTTATTAAAGAGAAAAATATCTTTAACAAATATATAAAAATATAAAAAGAGGATGTGACTAGTGCAATAACCATTTAACCGCTCGTTTATCTGAATCTCAAACGATGGTCATCTATTAATCTTTTGAAATCGTATATACTTGACAATTGTTATATTACACTCGTCCAGTAGATAAACAAGCTGTCAGTCAACTCGGTATTATTTTTCATATTTGATCAAGATGAAAGCATTTTGTGGTAGCACATTTTACCTGAGCTTGTATATTTAGTTGAAATACTTTTATAATATAATTTTTTTGCTCTTTATTTAAGAGGTCGAAAATCCTTTCTTGGTCAAAGAAAGTGTAATTCTGTAAATGATTTTATCATAATAAGTCCATTGGACTCAATTCCCAGATAATAAAAAATAGATAAAAGCTGTGAAATATAAAAAGGGAAAATCGATGTAAGTTTGATTAACTAATTTTTTAATACTGAGATTCAATTATATAAAAAATAAAAGAAAGTTTTGTTGTAAGCAATTAGTTAATATATTGAATCAAGTCCCATACATCTTCATGGTAGTTAAGAAGAGGGAATCAAAGAAATGTGATAAAAAATAAATGGTTGTTGTTAAGATGAAGACCGACTGAGCGTCTAGGTCAGCCTCATGTATAAGTGGAGTACCCGTGAGAAGTTACAAAATTTAAAGAAAACTAATTCCACCTGCTGATTTTTTTTTATTTTGAATATAAATAAAGGTGTAAACGAGAAATAAAAATGCTGGTTAGGCCATCACGCCAAAGGGACCACACTCGTTCGAAGATCTGGCCAACATTGCTTCTTGGTCTTAAAAACAAAATGGTGTTAGAACTGCCGCAGAAGATTTTGAGCTCCACACTGATTCCTTCTTGCTCTCTCTGAGGGAACCCACAGATCTCGAGAAGAAAAGTTCATTTGATAGCGTTGCCTGGGCCGAGGATGGCTACTCCTCGATTAGCAACCCCTCTTGACCAATGGGGTCGAAGGAGGGTCACTCACATCACTTTCGCCTCTAGGTCAGTTTCGCTCTGGCGTGGTAGATGTGCAACTCTTTGTTGCAGTTGTAACATCTCAGGTAGGTCTAAGATTACTACACGGAGTTAAGATGTGTGTCTGCAAAAGTGACACTATAGCTGAATTAGGCTTTGTTCGCCGGCTACGAAGAGTGTCGGAAAGCAGACCGCGTTCCAAATTAGGGGCTTTATAATCATGGGGGGATCTTTTAGTCTTGTACTAAGCAAATAATCTATTACCTATATTGATCTCAGATAATTACCTAAATTTGTAGAGAGATACACAACAACATTTACAGCAGAGTAAATATCCAATTAGCACATTGAGTATAGCATAATCTCTACTACTGTGTTCGAACTCAGTCTTACACACACATGCATATATGTATATATATATATATATATATATATATATATATATATATATATATATATATATATATATATATATATATATATATATATATATATATATATATATATATATATATATATATGTATATATATGTATATATATATATATATATATATATATATATATATATATATATATATATATATATATATATATATATATATATATATATATATATATATATATATATATATATATATATATATATATATACTGTATAATGCTATACTGAGCAATACCAGTACAACGATAAAATGTATCGTAGTGATTGCATCGTAAGAGTGCACGGTCAAACGCATTTTGGAGATTTCAAGATGACTTAGGGGTATAAACATTTGGGTACTAAAAGTGGCTATATATAGTTTTTCAACAAGTGTTTAACTTGATTTACTGCTCTTGTACATCTTGTCTTTATATTTCGCTTGAATTTTCACAAATTTCATGATAATACTTAGTAAAGGAAGATTGAAAAGTTGGTGTCACAGATTTGTAAATAAAGTGAATTTAGATATAAAAAACATTCTGTTGACGTTTAATTTTTATAACTTTACTAATATAGTTTTTATATAACATTAATAAATGTAAAATTTTAAAATGCTTAAGGTTTATGCAAATCAATTAGTTTTTATAATTAAGTTTTGTATTTTATGTAATTTTCTACCGCTCTCCCTAACAATCCAGCTACTTATGATGCTCCCTGAATTTTTCTTTAAAAGATGAAAGTGAAAATATATTTTTTTCTATATAAGCTAAATACTACACTATCTCTAACGATTAAAAAATTATTTTATTTTTAAATTAAAAAGTTACCCATCTTACTATGACAAATACAAAATTCATTTTAGGATATCCAGTATATTAATTTTCCAGTATTTAGAATACAAGTATCAAGTTTTTCAAATCTGGTAATGTTTAATTTACAAAATAATCTCTATCACAATGCAATTTACAAAATAATCATTAAAAACTTCAAACTTTTCACAAAAATTATATTGGATCATATATAAAAAATATGAAATCAATTTTTATTATTAGATCAAGTA
>CM063504.1:72282476-72339976 GCA_032207245.1 Pardosa pseudoannulata
TTTAGATGCTGTTAATTTAGCTTTTAGTTTATCTTCATATTTATGTCTGTAGTTTCTCAGAACCTGCGGTTAAATTTAGTACAAAAATACTTTTACACAACGCAATCAAAATAAAATCCCCACTATATTTTTGATCACAGGTTAATACTCAAATATGAACGAGGACTACACGACATATATTGTAGACGTCTTTACATCTGCAATGTATCATTATCCTTGGGTTTATTTGTAAGCTTGATAGTAAACTCTACTTCCACGATTATACTTTAAACCCTTTCTATTCCTCATATCTCTCGAGAACACAGTAATGACGAACAGGGTGTAACCCTGAGTCGGTGTTGTCAAGTTAAACTCTGTCGTTCACTAAACAATTTCAATTTCGTTCGAACATTCCTTTCGTAAGATTTAGTAATTTAGAACTCTAAATATTAGCGGAAGAATCTCTGGGGAACTGCGTAGTTGTACAACATGTTAATGAGTTTAAATGTGTGAAAAATTTACGTCTGAAACCGAACGCCTCCGTTTGTAAACAGGAGTAAATTATTCAAAGGAAATACTTGTGTTCGTGTTTCTTAGATTACCCTAAATAAACTTTTAAAATCCATGGAGACATTCTTTGTAATTTGTATGTTATGTTACTCAAACGTGCTCAGAATTCGAGTGTTGTCTGAATTTTTCTCACTGATTTCAAACAAAAATATTGGTTCTTTTCAAGAAATAAAAAAATAATGTATTTTAAAGAGATTGTTTATTCAATGGTATTTTTAAAGAGTTGGAGTATATTTGTTTACTGTGTTTTTCCTATTATATTTGTCAATGCGTGTTTGTCTCTTAACATATCTTCTATTTCTAGATTGTAGTTCTATAAAAATTCTTAAACTGTTCTACTGGAAAGGAATTTAAGAAAAGTTTGATTTTATGAGTTACTAATTTCTCAGTCGGTAATAATGTATGGAAAAATAAATTTAAAAAATTGAATAAGAAATAAAATTAATTTTATAATTAATAAATATTATTAATAAGGTTAACGAGTTAAAATACTTCAAAGGACAGTAACTATAGATTATACATCATCTAGAAATACGATAGTTTTTGAACGAGAAGGTAAAATCTTTGAGTAAAAATATACAAAATAATTGGGGAGAGTCAACACAATTAAAGAACAAACAGAAAGAGATTAAACATGGACAGGTTTTGAACAGTTATGTTCAGTGTCCGAAACTGAAGAATATGATATAAGCTTAGTGTTTCCACTGGTATTTGTTTTGTGAAGACTCCCCTTTATTCAGATCACGCGCCAAAACCAGATGATCAGAAGATCCCTCCTGTTTCGAACCGTCGACAATAGCATGGCGACACCTTGTCTGGGATGTTGACAGTTCGATTGAATAGGTGTGAAGCCCCTTGATAAGTGACGGTAATGAGGCCATAGAATTGTACCAAATTTCCAGAATCCGGATAACCAGAATCCAGCCAGCGAATGAGGATTCAGCTAAAAAAAGCTAACTGTAACCTTAGCTGCAGTTCTCAAGTAACTGGGATCTTAACTGACCAAAAAAAAAAAAAAAAAAAAAAAAAAAAAAAAAAAAAAAAAAAAAAAAAAAGACAGTTGGCGGGACCGTAACTAACTCCCAGGTAGAAAAAGCCCAGAATGTAGTGACTGGGGCCTTTTCGACATTTTTTTACGTAGGTGCTTTAACCTCGTTGAGGCTTTCCCGTCTTTTGACCGGAGCAAACTTTCTAGTGATTAAGTTCGGGAGATTAGTAAAGTTCACTCATATAGGGAGCGGCAGAGTCTCTGATACCGAACGGAGATAAATTAGGTTTGCATTGCACCCTAGAAAAGCCTCCCCAAATGTGTGAGATTATTTAATCTCTTTTCTTTCAACTGTGATCGTCGTGAGGATGTTATGCAGGCAACCATCCTTTGCAGTTAAACATGTTTTGGGAGATTAGAATCCCCTTGTATACAGCCGTATTTACTCAATAAACAAAAGTGATTTCCAATTCTATAAAAGTCTTTCATCCTTCTTCGTGCTACTTCTTCAAACACATTGAAGGCGTCACAGTCTTCTTCATTGATTTAATTTCATAGTTTCTTTCCAAATCTTTCTACAGCTGAATAATCACAATTTCGTTAGAGCTCTGCCTGTCAGCATTGTGTGAATTCTTCGTGAATTTAAATCCTGCTATGGTAATGAATGTCCTTTGCTGTTGGAACGACATCAAACCATTGATCTACTTAGACCTCAGGTAGGGAAAAACACTTGCTTTTCACTCCAAACCGAATCTTTAAACTTATTCGTCAGAAGATCGTTTCTGACAATTCTACCTGCAACTCTACGTTCTGGTATATTCAAGAAAAAGATCACGAAACGACTTCCATAACAGAAGTTGTTTTGGACCTGATATTCTTTAAGGAATGATTGTAGGCTTTATTTTTGGCCTCCTAACCTGAAATATACAAAATCGCATTCAGTATTTTGAATCAGTCTTCTCTCCCTAATTTTGTGAAATAATCGTGCACAGAATATTGCTACTGGCATTTTAATTACATATCATTGAAGCCAGTGTTTTTTCAATATCATTTCTATAATCAACATTTGCACTAATTTTGATGGGTTGTAACCCATCGGCCAATTTAATTTATTGATGCATACATGCACATATTCACATATTCAATGCCGATAATAAGATCTTTATTAATATGAACTGAAACAGTTTTATATACATAATACGAGAATTAAACTCAAGTTTTATAAATAGTAAGAATTTTAATTTTCTAAAATTGAAATTAGACTGATTATTTAAAATAAATATTTAAAATAAATTTAACTTTACAAATTAATTTAGTTCAGTTCTTTAAAACAATTTTATTAATTATTAAAGAGATAATCCAATTTAACAATATTAGGAAATTCTCTATTAAATACATTTAACAGTGTCATTGGTCACACTGATTTCAGATAAAAAATATATAATAAATTACAACAGTATATTTATGTTTGTGGAAGTTTTAGGTGTAACAGTTGAAATTAAACTCGTTCGTTTGGTTAGCTATGCAATCTTTCGTTTCCTTTATAAGTTTCTCTATAGCGATTTTAAAGTTAAATGCACTCAGGGTCAACTATATAAAAACGTCCAGTACTTGGAATCATAACCAATTTAAGCACACACCAAAAAAAGAAAAAAAAAATGATGCCCCACCACGCACTGAGAAGATATAATGCAAATTGGACATTGATTGATATGCATACAATTTTCGGAAGAAAACGGAAAATTTAAGATTTGGCGGCCAATGAAGGAACAGGTGTCGCTCATCTTCTCTGCTTAATTGGCAGGATATTTTAAAGGAGAAATTCCGATTCGAGATTATAAATTCTTTGCGAATTTCATTCCGTGTACTCAGGTAGGCATCGCATACAGGTGAGCGAACAATATGCGCAGATATAAGCATTTGAGAGATGACATGCAGTTGGGCACAAAGAAGCAGGTTGGTCAAATCGGGGAATAGTTCGACATTTGGTCAGGTTCTAGGCCACTTTTATACAATGTTGGCAGGAATAGGTAAACCATGGCCGAACACAGCGTTAAGAAGGAAGCGGTCGGCCTAGAGAAGCAACAGAGTGTGATGGCCGAGCAATCGTCAGAGCGGCAATCACAGATACAGATTCATCATTATCATTAGTTGTGCGTGCAACTATTGCTTCAGTGACCCCAAGACCCATTCTTAGGCGGCTTATAGGAAGGGGTTTCAGGACACAGCACCCCTTGTACCTAATACCATTAACCTCTGTACAACGAGAAGCCAGTTTGCAGTGATGTCGGGCTCATTCTAACTGGAATGTCACTGACTAGAGTAGAATAATCTTCAGTCATGAGTTCTGCTTTGAATTGAACCCTGATGACCAGCGAAGACGTGTCTGGAGAAACCTTGGACTGTGGAGGGATACCAATCTGATTGCCTTCCAACATACAGACTGAAAACCAAGAGTGATGATCTGGGGTGCCATTTCATTTCATATTAGGAACCCCTTTGGTTGTCATTGGTTGCACACTTAACAGCACAGCGGTTCATCGACGAAGTTCTACACCTCGTTGTGTTGCTTCTCATGTCACGTGAACTTTTTTCTTCTGCTTGTCTTCACTCTTGCCGAACGCTACCTTGTCCAGCAATGTTGCCGAATCTCTATCCTGTGGAACAAGTTTGGATCACTATGTGTAGGACCTTACAACCAGCTCGCTGTTTTGACGATTTAACTAGCTAGTTGGACAGAATTTGGCACGATATCCCTCAAAAGGTCATCCGCTACATCTATCAATCAATGAAAAGCTTAATAACTGTTTGAATATGGGGCAGAGATGAATAAATGAGTTATTGAGTTTTTCACTTTGTGAAACTCTATCACCCGAATAAATTATCCTATTTTCTCAAAGAGTAATCATTTATTTTTCTGAACATGCAATCACATCTACCGAATTTCGTAAGATTCTAATAAATCGTCGTTCTTTTATACAATTTACTTTTAATTTTAATTAAATATAAAGTACCGAATGTCGGAGATTCTATGTATTGCAGTTTGGAACTCGATTGGTCGTAGTGAAGGATCTTTAAGTAGTTGGGCCATAAAATAAAGATTTCTGTACTTATAAGTTGATAATTTTAATATGATAACTAAAGGTTTTCATTTTAGTTCCTCATCTATCATAATGCTGTAAAATTCAATTTTAAAAATTAAATTAATTTTAGAAAAAATTAAATATTTTTTATTCGTAATAATTCACTGTTGTACAGTTTTAATTTATTAAATATTTTAACTTGATTTTAACAATCTGATATTTGTATAATTGGAGCATACTCTAACAATTTATAATTCTAACGCCAGATTTTCTGTTTAATGTTTAATGTGGAATAAAATGAAAGGTGTCCTGTAGTTTTCATTATTTGTTTTTCAAAAATTCTGTAAACATTTATAAATTACAACATTTAATAATTCAATTATATAATTGGAATATTTAAATAAGATTAAATATAGAGAAAGGTGTTTTGACGAAATTTCAAAAAATTATCGTAAATGAAGTTTCCAACAACAATTATTAAAATTATTTCCAGGGCACTGCACATAACCTTATTTCTTACATTTTTACTGTACGTTTACTATTTATTGAAAACTGAATGTTATTTAAGTTAAATGCAATTCAAATAATTTTAGTCTTGCAACTTATGTAATATTTAAGAGATTTATTTTATATTTAGCAGCAATTCAACAAAATATTTAGACAACAGTAATTACATCCAATACCTATATACTCAACAAAGCATTTCAGTTACAAGCTTAATATATCTGCGTGCCACTTCTAAAAGACAACACAAAATATATTTTAGGGGGTATTGCAAATTTATTGTTTAATATTACTTTGTAAAATTAAGCTTAAATTAGAATTTTAAATATAGGATATAATTACAGTCTATGTCTTTAATCATTAGTCAAGCTACTCTGGAGTCGTGACCATTTTTTTATTAATTCAACGTTATTTGTCTCTGAGATAAAAATATTTAATTTTAATAACTATAACACTCATTAAAATACACAAGGATTATGGCAGAGATTTTTTTGTTGTTTTCCTGGCTTCGGGTTATGGTAGCAAAAAACATCCATCAGAGAAAGAACAAAATAAATCTGTGCAGCGGTAGCTTGATTGGTAACCAGTCTCGTAACCGAAATGTGCCGAGTTCTGTCCTCGTCCCGGCCAAAGACCGCCAAGTTGCTAATGGCAGTTGGCCCACGTTAAGTATGTCTTGACTGTGAAGTCCTCCAAGTTCACGTAACAAATTATACATCTGGGATACTTAACCAGAGATGAGTCAGTCTCTGGTTTGGATCTGAATTCTGATCTGAATTTCTGGTTTGGATCTGAATTGGGGATGGAAGAATGAGTTTGACCTGCCCCTAAAAAGGTTGTGCCGTGTGTGTTCGAGCAAAGTCGTATTTTCACCTTAACGGTGATCGTTAACAACGAAAGGCGCATACTTCTGTCTTAATTAGAAAGAGCAGCACTCATTAGGGCTTGGTATACCAAGTGGCATTAGACCCACCGCACCACGACCACATAACTTATGAGAATTTTACAGATCCCTGAGGTCACTGAACTTTTTGGCTAATATTAGGTTGGGAAAAAAGAAATCCATTATTTTTACTTGAAATTAATGACTTTATTTAACATGTTTTGGATCGTCCGATTTGGGTGAAATACGCATCGTTTTGTTGTATAATGTGTTGCCATTTTAAAGATAGCTTCATAATGCCTGTCTCATAGAGGTCTTGGTTCTTATTGGCGAAAAATTTTAGTAATCGACTTTCGCAATCTTCTCTTGATCCCAATTTCTTATTACTCAGGAAGTTCTGCAATGCGAGAAAATGGGGGTAATCAATTGGTGCCAGGTCTGGACTCTATGGTGGATGCATTAAAACTTCCCATCCAAAATCCCTGAATTTCTGGCGAGTCACTACAGATGTAACACCTCTTTTGTTGGCCGATTCTGGAAGTTTCAACTTAGACAACTTCGATTATTTCTGCGATTTTATAGACATTTTCGATGACGGGCCTGCCTGCGCGAGGGGCATCTTTAATGTCAAAAATACCTAAACGGAATCGACGAAATCAAACTTCACGCAATTAGCTGTTACAGTATCGGCACCATAAACACCATTCACAATTTCAGCCACCTGGCTTGCATTTTCGATTTTATCAAAGAATAACTGTAAAATGTAACGAATTTTCTCTTCGTTGACTTACATTTTTCACACCCTGTAACTCACAACTGAATAGACCAAACAAAAAACAGTAAAAACATTATTTTAGTGTAAAATGTCACCTTGAAAACTAGCATAAATTTGCAATTGTTTGATCGATACTTTACGAGATACCGATCACTACAACCATCTACCGAAAAAAAATTAGATTTTATTTTCCCCAACCTAATATTACTACAAAAATTAAAATTTGTTCAAATCACGCGTCCTGGAGATCTAACATGCGTACTTTACGTGTACATTCTTACCAATTACGGTGTCGTTAAGCTAAGTGGTATTACGGGCATCATGCTTTAATTAAGGTAAGTTTAATTAAAAACACCTTGTACATATATAAACTGACAAAATCTTAAGACTCCTCGATTTAAATTTAAAGACGGTAAATCAAATTGAAGTTAGAGATTAGTAAAATTTTCAAACTCGATTACGCTGCATTATTATTAAACTCTTGTCACAATAAGGTGGAGGAAATTTGAAGTTTCGGTTTTCTCAAGAGAATATTAGCGGGAGTAAGTTAAGAACTTTTGGTCGTAATTATATGAAGATTAATGATGAAACCCATATTTCGTAGGAAACATGTTCATATGCGGAAATCGATTATAATCAGTTATGAATTGCGAAATGTTCCTTAGGGTATTATTATTTAAAGATTAGTGAATAAAGTACATTCATTTCATGAGGAATATACAAGTTAGCTCTCTCGATATATATATACATATATATACATTTATTTCTATTATATATATAATATATGTATATATTATATATATATATATATATATATATATATATATATATATATATATATATATATATATATATATATTATATATATATATATATATTTTTTTTTTTTTTTTTTTTTTTTTTTTTTTTTTTGGTAGATTTTTATAGGCAATTTAGCAAAAATTTTGTTTACTTTGATTTTCCCCATGTTAAGTTTCATGGATATGTATTTATACCTAATTTTTGCTTTTATTTTGATTTTTAGATATTTATGAAACTTGATTCTAACTTCTGGTATGCAGATATATGATAATACTTATCTCACTCTAATAAATCTAACATTTTATTACTTGCAGCATATGATGTCACTTATTTTCGATATTAAATTACGTTTATTCTCAAAGAATCTTGCAAAACATTAAACCGACCATTGTCTATTTTATATAAGTGGCATGGCTTGAAATTGTAATTTGAAAATTACGGCCTTGGCCAGATGTTCCCTGTTATTTGACAAACTGTCTTGAAAAAGAACAAGTCGAACGCTTCTTTTTGTACCTCGAAAAACAGAAATTATAACTAAACGCATAACAATCAGAATTCCATATAAACTACGATAATTTTGCTATTAGTTTGTTCTTGATTACTCCTGTACCCTATTTTGTGCATTACGACGTTTATCATCGTTCAAATATAATTCTGTGTCCATTTCTTGTTATGTAATACAAGTAAATAGAAATGTAGTCTCATTTACTCTTCTGGCATTCAATGCTGGTAATTAATTGAAAACAAATACTCGCATTAACTCTTTAGCGGACAGTAGTCTCGCAGCAAAACCATCTGTTAAACATTTTTTTTTCTATTTTTTGAGAAATATGAATGCTTTTTTTTAAGTTTTTGACATTTAAAACTTAAAATAAATGATAGCACTGCATTTATATTTGTATTTGAAATATATGTATTTAAACTTGCCGTACCTGGAAAGTTAATAATTCAATTTTTTTTCACTTATGGTCCCAAACAAAAATATCTATTCAAACAATACTTATAAATTGTTAAACTATTTATTTATTATACTTTTGAAGAACACTTATTTATTGTCCTTCGAATATAATTAGAATTTTAATAAGTATTATTTTCAAGCTGTAAAAGCGGATGTGTTTGACAGTTAAACCGCCCTTAATTTCTCTTACAGTATCCTCTAATGAAAACCCATGTAAGGATTGTAAAGAACAATTTTAATACATTTTGCATTTATAAGGTTCATAGGTAATATTTTTAAATTAATTTCATTGAATTCCAAAGAGTTTATGAAAGTGACCTTAAAAGGGTTAATCATCCTGACAATAATCCTTTCACCTCCTCAGTGGCGAGTAATTTGATCTGCTTTCTTTAAAATAATTTGAATATATATCTGAAAATTATCTATGTTAAAATTTCATATGTGATTATCCTAGAAGAAGTTATTTGTTTTTCTCCCGTTTTTTAGCTCTTTTGCCATTGTAGTTTTACACATGTGGAGTATTAAAGTACGACTTTAGTTATTTGATTGTATAGTAATATTAGCGTAGTTAATATATACAATAAATATTATAATAAGATGTGTGTAGCATCTATTCTTTGAATAATGAAATTACTAATTACAAAACAATTTATATTTTAATATCCATTCTGAGTCACATAAAAAATTCACTCTATAAAATATTACTAAATTGTCACACTTGAAGAATCGGAATGAATATTGTCTTTGAGATATTCAAAAGATTGTTTACGTTTGCTTCCTACAGATAACAAATAGGCATAGGACAAAAGTTATCACACCATGCGTAACAGATGGAACAACGATTACAAAAAATGAGATGCCCGTCGATTCAACGTCAGCTCTAGTTCCGAAGCTATTTACATTAGCTTTCCACTTCGGATATAGAAACATGGAATGCGGAAATTAAGGTAATCAAATGCAAGCGCGAAGGCGGAAATGCATTTCCTCTTGCTGTTAGGACTTCGTTAGGAAGACATGTATCTCTGTTTTGCGAGACAACAAAGCGATTTATTCGCTTGCTTTGAAATGTTATTTGGTATGCTACTTGCGTCCATTTGGCTCTGGAATGATATCGCTAGTTAAGTTGAACTTCTAAATAAAAATGTGGGGATATATTTAATTCATACTTTTACAAAAGCCACTGGAGAGGAAAAAACATTACCACGTCTATCTTTGTATTGTTTGTGTACAATGATAACATTTTTCATACATCCCAGCTGTGAAATTATTGAGAGACAACTACCAGCGATAAAGTTAAATTATTAATAATTATCATTTTTACACTCATCTGAGGTAGAATTGTGTAAGAATATATGTATTATCTGCTTTATTCTAAAATACATACTAATAATTTTGCAAATTTGGAAGAAAAATAAATTTTGCTATGAATTTTATGAAATGATAATAAAATTAATTCATCTAAAATGTAATTGATGACTATCACAGCTAAATATATATTTTCTGAAGAATCCCATAATGATTATATTTAGATGAATGAGAAAAGAAAAATTACATTCAACAAATACTTAAGTAATTGCGATGCACCTTGGCAGAAATTGTGTTACTTGAGAATAATGAATGGTTGATAATTCTAAAACAATTCTATTCTTTATATAAGATTGCTCGTTAGTAGTTATTAGAAGATTTCTCTCTTTAAGTGAATCAAGAGTATCTCAATTTAACTGTGGATCTTGAAGTGCATATTTCGTTGTTCAAAATCCTCCACCCCAGATAAAATTAAAAAGTAAATGTAAAAGAATTTAAATATAGCAAGAAAATTAAATGTATTTTAAATATATTTATATTTTAAATATTAGGTTTGATCTTGTCTGTACTATTAATCTACATTGATATTCCTGAAGAAGTGCATTTCTTAATTTTACGAAATGTTCCATACATCTATACTGCAATTTTCTATAATCTGTGGCCGAACAATATTCGAAGGGTAGAGGACTGTTATTCGATACCGGAATTCACGGGTTTGAATACAAATGCTGCCATGGTCTGTTTCAGCTTTAAGCAATACGTCCCAGTCTTTTTAGATTTCTTGAGCAAAACAGTAGATCGTAGATCTCTAAACTAAACCAATCCACAAACACCTTGGATTGTAATGCCATAAGTGTCATTTAAAATTACGACCATAATTATTTCATTTTATCGCACACATTAAAAAAAGGTTTATACTTCATATTAGGTTCTTATTCCATACTTTGTGATGGAAATATACTCATAGATTTTGAAGTGGAATTTGTGACGCTGACTGGTCATGTTAATTCTTGTTTGCATTATGTAGATGTAGATGGTCAGATATCTCTTTCTTCGAATAGAGAATAATTTAAATAAAATTTTGGTTTGACACCTTTGCAATTTTTTTTCAGCTTTTTTGCTGTTGTAAATCTTAGTTTTCCAACTAAGGGGATACCCTCTATAATCATACAGAGTAGTGCTTATCAAGCCGGTGTGCATGCACTCCCAGGTCTGTAGGAAAGTATTTTCAGAGACGTGAGAAAAGTTTTTAAATTTTTATTAAAAATTAGTTTCCCACTGTAACCAATTATATATAATAGAAGAAATGAATCTACATCGATACTGTGGAAAAATGAATTTTTAGAAAAAAATAGACTCCTATGATATATAAGGAGCAATTATTTGTTGTAAATCTTAGTTTTCCAGCTAATGAGAAACCATTTATAATCAGAGTAATGCTTCTCAAACCGGTGTGCATGCATTCCCTGGTTTATAGAAAAATATTTCCAGACATGTGAGAAAAGCTTTTAAATTCTTATTAATTTGAAATCAGTTTCATATTAAAAATCAGTTTCTTATATTCATAGATAAGGAGCCGAACGGTGGCCGAATGGTTAGGGTACTGGCCTTTGACTCGGGGGTTCGAATCCCACTGTGGTATGGATGGTTGTAGCCGTTTGGGATCGGCTTTAAGCAGTAGGTCTCAGTCTCATTATCCCTTGTGTTGCAAAAAGTAGACCGTAGCGTTCCAGACCAAACTAAACCAAATCATAGATAAGGATGTTAATTTTTTTAAGCTGACATCTTTGTTAATTATTGGGGTTCTGAGATACTCATAGATTTAATTTTTCAAATGTTCTCTTCAGAAATGGGGAAAACACAGTCTTTTTCTGCAAAGTCGTTTTTTAATCAACCATTTTGAGCAGAAAATGTCTCAATCACAGAATTAGAGAGTTTAACAATTCAAAAGCATATTTTTAAATTTTAAGTTTAATATTATAATTTTGAAATTTTAGGCTAGTTGCTGTGTAGTAAGTCAAAATTGATTAAAAATACGAGAACTATATCCGTAGTGTGTACATTATTAATTCTGTTTACAATCTAATATTTATTTTGACACATTTATGCAAGAACAGATATTTTGTGATACTTTAACTGATAGTACACATCCAATTTTTTTAGCATAAAAGTATAAAGTACCAGAAAATATAATAAAAGAGTGGCGACTTATGAAAAAAAATCTGTTTTAACATTAAAGTATTTTACAATAGTACAGTTTAAGGTATGGCACTTACAGTATATATATATATATATATATATATATATATATATATATATATATATATATATATATATATATATATATATATATATATATATATATATATATATATATATATATATATATATATATATATTACAAATGCCTAATGTAATACATGAAAAATATATATTTTACAAGTACCACATCTAAAATATAAATTTCCTAAAATGACGATTTACAAATAAATTGTATGAGATATTATTTAAACCACTCTTTGTAAAATATCTGACGTAAGACGAATGCATCTGGGGTAAAGGAATTTCCCTTTGTCAAATACTAAATTCCTCAAGCATCGGTGAACGTGGTTCAGTATGCTACAGTTTTATGCTGCACATCTTCTTTCGTATTTATATATGTCCTTTGCAATTCTTATTTGCTTTGTCATGACTCTTTATATATGTGATTTCATATTACGTAAAACTAAGATTTTTTTTCAAACAGTTGGAATTTTAGTGGCATATGGGATTCTACTGTAAGTGCCATTTCACGGCTCAACAAATTTAGATGTCAAACTATATTTTATTCTCTTCAGTGACCAAATGCCAACATTTTTTACACTCAAAATAGTTGAATCCCCCATAGTATTTTGAAATTTAGAGTTTGATACTTCTCCTTGATAAAATTCTGAGATTTACCTTGTATTATGTAATGTACTGTCTTAATATACTTTTTTCAACCTTTAATATGTTTGATAGAATATAAAACTTACTAAATTCTTGCTAAATAATTTACAACCTAATTCAATCATTTTTCTTTATTTATAAAATAAAAACTATTCAAGATTTGCAAACAAATATCTGTCTTAATACAAATGTACTGCGTTAATACACTTTTTTCAACCTTAAATATGTTTGGCAGGGTATAAAACTTTCTAAATTCTTGATAAATAATTTATAACTTAATTCAGTCATTTTTCTTTATTTATAAAAAAAAAACTATCGAAGCTCTTCAAACAAATATCTGTATTAATACACTTTTTTCAACCTTTAATATGTTTGGCAGTGTATAAAACATATTAATTTCTTGCTAAATAAATTACAACTTAATTCAGTCACTTTTCTTTATTTATAAAAAAAAAACTATTCAAGCTCTTCAAACAAATATTTGTCTTAATACAAATGTCCTGTATTAATGCACTTTTTTCCAACCTTTAATATATTTGGCAAAGTATAAAACTTATTAAATCCTTTCTAAATAATTTACAACTTAGCTCAGTCATTTTTCTTTATTTATAAAAAAATTATTCAAGCTCTTCAAACAAATATCTGTCTTAAAACAAATGTACTGTCTTAATATACATTCTTAACCTTTAATATGTTTGGCAGAGTATAAAACTTATTAAATTCTTTCTAAATAATTTACAACTTAGTTCAGTCATTTTTCTTTATTTATAAAAAAAAACTATTCAAGCTCTTCAAACAAATATCTGTCTTAATGAAAATGTACTGTATTAATATGCTTTTATCAATCTTTAATATGTTTGGCAGAGTATAAAACTTATTAAATTCTTGCAAAATAAATTACAACTTAGTTCAATCCTTTTTCTTTATTTATAAAAAAAAATACTATTCCAGCTCTTCAAACAAATATCTGTCTTAATATAAATGTACTGTCTTAATACAGTTTTTTCAACCTTTAATATGTTTGGCAGAGTCTAAAATTTATTAAATTATTTCTAAATAATTTACAACTTAGTTCAGTCATTTTTCTTTATTTATAAAAAAAAACTATTCAAGCTTTTCAAACAAATATCTTTCTTCATAAAAATGTACTGTATTAATATGCTTTTATCAACCTTTAATATGTTTGGCAGAGTCTAAAATTTATTAAATTATTTCTAAATAATTTACAACTTAATTCACTCATTTTTCTTTATTTATAAAAAAAAACTATTCAAGCTCGTCAAACAAATATCTTTTACACATTTTTAATAAAATATATCTGAACGAGTAACAGGCGAAAAAACATTTTAGTCAGGTATCAAAATGTTTTTACAGATTATAGTTAGATGCCAATCTTATTAGTTTTTTCAAACCTTATTATCACATTATTAGCTGATTATCATATATATATAATATCGCGCACTATTTCTATATTTTTTACCATATTTCAGGAAAGTTCAAGGAAACATTATATATTTTCTTTATTCTTTTGTTTAAATTTAATCAATTACGTAACTAAATATTTCATCTTGGTTCACTAAATATATAATTCATAATTAATACTGAAAATATTAATCATAATATTAAAGCTATGAATTAGGTATTCCTTATACTATGTTCTCATACTATGATATGTATAGAATACAATTCCAGGGCCAAATATTCTGTTAATTATCTTCTATACATGGAGAGATATTACATTTTAAAAATTGAATTGCAATCCTATCTGGTTAGTAGAATGAAAGTCATTATACAGTACATTACATACTTGAAATTATTTATGAAATTACTTGTTTTTCCTGTATATTATAAAGAACTTCAGTTGCTAAGAGTTACAAGTGAATAATAGGGAATAAAACATTTTAACCTAGAGTTTAAAATGGTTTTTAAGTATGAGTTGGATTTTCAATTAGAAATAATACTCAATTGTAAAAGTTCTTTCTTCAAATATATTTCATTTTATTGTGTTATATAAAAGAAACGCAAATGAAAGAAATTTTAATCACCTCACAATGTTTTTAGAGATTATAGGTAGATATAACGATTTTGACGAAATGAAACCCAGTATTTTTTTTAGGTTGGTTAGCAAAATAGTCAGTACATTATACTTTGAAAAATATATTTCAGTTTTAGTAAAGGTGTATGACAATACTGGGGAAATCTAGACGAGTGATTTCTAGCCATTTCTGTAACATTGCTCTCTTTACAAGAAAAAATAATTGTGCCTTCTGTCATCATCCATAATAGTTTAATATACTAAATGTTACAATTTTCTTGCATATTATCTATGTATATAGTAGTTCTATCTAGTATCACAAAGCAAAAATTAAATAAAACTGTCATCAATATAATAAAAAATTGTTTATTAAAAAATAAGCATAAAATAAAAAAAAATAATAAATGGTTAAGATTAGTGGAATTCGAACAATTTGTTAACATGGGACCAATATTCTGTTAACGCTATTCGTGAATCTCTACGTTCAGTTATTTTCCTTTTCGTAGGTAATCTACAAATAGCACTTAACCTACGTTCAGTATAATAAGATGAAAAAAATGCAATTAAAACTTTTGTACTCTAGAACACGAATGAGCAAAGGTTGGCCAGTGGTAGATTTCACAAAATTTTCAATTGAAAAAAATCCCATTGCTATGGTAAATTCTATATGATTCAACATTTTTATACATATGTGATACATGGATGTGATGAGGCGATTTAGATTAGTTATATAACTGATTAATTAATTCAAGAAGTAAAATGCTTGGGATCTAAATCTGACCTCATCACATCTTTTGTAAAGGGGAGAGAACAATGAAAATTATTTCAACAGATTTTTTCGTCGTGTGTGGTATTCTAGGGCGAGGTTCTGATCCCAGTCCCAGATTAGAATCATGTCTCCGTACATGACACTAAATCAGTGTTTCTCAACCTTTTAGTATTCACGGCCCAATTTTCAATCATAATTTTCATCGCGCCCCCCTCCCCACCGCGTACAATAAAATGTATACAATAATAATGTATTTTGAGCATTATGGCGCTAAACCTGCACTACAACCTTAATTTTAAACTTTGCAAATTACCAAGAATACGGAAATTTATTGACATTTTGCAACAATGATACTCAGCATTGAAAAAACAATAATCCTATGCCTTTTTATTGCTCTTGCGTCCCGCCATGTCGGGCATTCTCACGGTTTCGCGAGAAGTTTCGATTTGTCTGGAATTTGTCTGGTCAGCTTAAAAGTTAAGTTACGAGCGTGCGCAGATGTGAACAAATGTTTTCTCATAGGGAGAAGGAGAAAGTTCTATGACGCCAATTTCAATTCCAGACAATCTCATTCGAGTCGATCCTTCTTATCGCTATTGAATCTATTCTTAATGTGTATGTTATATATATTTTCGTGTAATTGCAATTCACGGTACTAAATATTCACGGCAGCAGACTTATGCAGAATCATGGATAAATTTTTAAGCGGGTGTAAGCGAGCATTAGACGATAGACAAGCATCAACAAGTACACAGACGAGCTTGGTTCCGAAAATAAAATCAAGAAAATATTCTCAAGAATACTTAAATTTTGGGTTCACTAGTACTGAAGTAAATGAAGAAGAAAGGCCCCTGTGTATCATTTGCTCAAAAATGTTGGCGGCAGACAGCATGAAACCTAATAAACTTAAACGACATTTGGAAACGCTTCATAGTGAGTACGTAAACAAACCCAGAGAATTCTTCGAATTAAAATTAAAATCATATGAAAAGCAAAAATCATTGTTTAAAAAAACTTTGTCTTTGAATGAAAAAGCTTTAATTGCCTCTTACAAACTTTCATATAAAATAGCCAGATGTAAAAAGCCTCACACCATTGGTGAAGATCTTATTTTGCCAGCCGCAATTGAGATTGTAGAAATTATGTTTGGAGATAATTTTGCAAAACAATTGCAGTCTATACCTGTTTCAAATGATACTGTTGCCCGTCGAATTGCTGATATAGCTGAAGATATAGAGTGTCAGCTTTTGTCGAAGTTGCGTGACAAATTGTTTTCAATACAACTCGATGAGGCAACAGATAGTAATAAAGATGCTCATTTCATTGCCTATGTTAGATTTTGTGATGATTTGTCAGTAGTAGAAGAATTACTTTTCTGCAAACCAATAGAACTCAAAGCAACAGCACTCGCATTATTTGCTATCTTAAATGATTTTATGAACGAGGCAAACATAGAATGGAAAAATTGCGTCGGAATATGCACCGATGGTGCTCGTTCTATATCCGGAAGATTCCAAAGTATTCAATCACTTGTGAAACAAAAATCGCCACAGTGCATCTGGACACATTGCATGATCCACAGAGAAGCTTTGGCTTCCAAAGAAATGAGTCCTGGTTTGAATATTGTGTTAACTACGGTTGTAACCGTAGTAAATTATATAAAAATGAGACCCCTGAAATCAAGAATCTTTTCCGCACTTTGTAAAGACATGGGTGCAGTACATTCAGCGTTACTATTTTATTGCGAGGCAAGATGGTTATCACGAGGGAAATTTTTGCAACGTGTTTATGAATTAAAAGAAGAAATCGCCGTTTTCCTAGAAGAGGCTAACAGACCGGAAGCTGAGAATTTTCGCGATAGTTTATTTGTGATGAAATTGAGCTACATGGTAGACATATTCGAGAAATTAAATAACTTGAATCTTCATCTGCAAGGAGCAAATACACATATATTGGATACGAGTGATAAAGTTAATGCTTTTTTGTAGGAAATTGGAATTGTGGAGCAGAAATTTAAAGCAAGAAAACTTAACAATGTTTGCAAATTTGAATGATTGTATTAAAACTTACAAGGCTGAAGAACAACATGTAAAAGTTGTTTTTGCAACCATTGAAAATCATTTAGCAATGCTAGTAAAGAATTTTAAAAAGTACTTTCTTGCTGACGACAAACTGATATCAAGTTACAAGTGGGTGAGGGATCCATTTCAAAATACTCCCGAAGGACTCTCAATTGAAGAGGAAGAAACCTTCATAGACTTCACGGCAAGCGGCGAAACCAAAAGACAATTTAGTAATAAATCACTCTTTGAATTTTGGGCAGGAGTGGATGATGAGTTTTCTGCACTAAAAACAAGGGCATTTCGCATTCTACTACCATTTTCAACATCTTACCTTTGTGAAACTGGATTTTCTGCGGTGGCTTCTTTGAAGACAAAATATAGATCTCAGCTAAATATAGAAAAAGAACTGAGAGTGTCTATTTCTAATATTAAACCCTCCTTCGAAAAACTTTGCTCTGAAAGACAGGCCCAAGGAAGTCACTAATAATTATTAAATTTGTTTTTAATTTAGTAAGTTGTTTTAATTTAATAAGTTAATTATTAAATATGTCGAAATGTATTTTGTTTTGTATGTGTGTGTGTGTTCTTTCCTTTCAGTCACTTAATCAATTTTTTAAATAACATTTTCTCTTGGATATGCTCGCGCCCCCCATTAGTGTGCTGGCGCCCCCCTAGGGGGGCGCGCCCCACAGGTTGAGAATCACTGCACTAAATAATAAAAATCGCCGCATCACAATCGAATGATTCAATAATTTTATACATTCGTATATTTTTATGTGTTAACAAGTGGCCTGCATTGACCGCCATAACGATCCCAGTTCGTTCCTCAATACGCTACCTCTCCCCATGGAAAGCTTCAAGGCCCACTGATGGATGTTTCCACTCCCGTTACGAAGGTCTGTTATAGATCAACAACCTATCCAGGAATGGAGTTATGGTTGCTAAACCTAATGGTGGGAAGAGTAGTCCCATCTACTATACAGCTAAACTACAGGCAACGTAAAGCAACAAAATAAACATTTCTTAAATTTTTAAATGCCTTCTACTGTGCACAGTTTTGTAATTTTCATCAATATTTATATTTTCTTAAGCAACCATCAAGCAGTTATTTTTGCATGAATACATTATTTAATTTCAGGAAAAATGTCAGCTATCATAAAACTTCACTTTAGAATAATGTATTTACTTATTATAACACATAATTTTATCTTCAATGTATGCATAGAATAACATAACCTAGAAATTGTAGCTCATCATTACTTGTAAACTGGCAGTAAATTTAAAACTAAGTGGGTTGTTTAAATTTTATGAATCCAAAACACAGATATTAAATAATCCTCAATGCTTATTCATACAAGAATGTGATATAACTGGATTAACCCATAGATCTGCCGAAACAATGGGATATCTTCATTTGTTCTTAAACATTAACGGACATGTCTATCCACTCGTGTCTATCTTTTCTATTCTCATTTTGGTATGGGGTCTGAGGAGTATGTTTTTTGTCACGTCAATGACGTACAGTCAAACTATTCAGGGGCTATGTCTCGCTTTAGTGCAATACAGCGATTTATTTCGCCCCTAATCTGCTCTATTCACAAGAACTTGCCACCTACCTACACAACGACGGACCCAAACGACGGACAGTGGCCGCTGAATGGATTAACACTTTTCTTAAGAAATGAATACAGCTTTAGAATATATTTTTATTTCATAAAACTTTTGATACTGACAAATATTTTCAAAAACCGAAATTGATTCTATTTTATATACAAAAATATGTAAATGGTTAAGAACTAAAATTCTTTTGAAATTACTTGAGAAGAGAAAATTATTCAACAGGATTTCTTATGAAAATTAATTGAGTCCAGATGTTGTAGTTCTGCTGACTATTTGAAGTTTATTTATTTAATTCGGATTCTAGGGGATAGGTTTTGTAGATAGTATATTAGTTAGTAATCTGAAAGACTAAAAATATACTTCAATGGGTACATCTGTTATATTTGAGGCCTTACTTGAGTGGTTACGGAGAATAATTTCAACTCTTGAGTAGTATGGCAAATTTTGTCCAGAATTTACAAAAGGGTCACAAAAAGGGCATAAAAGGATTGAAGGGTGATCAGTAGTGGGATAATTATGTTCGTATCTAAACAAAAGTATTTAAAAAAAGAATATAAATATTGAACATGAATTAGGTATAATAATTTGTCTTTATATCATGTTGTTATATATGTAAAATAAACTTCACCCACAATTTAACTTTGAAACACTTTATTTTTAATAAACACACTCAAACTGATAACATAAATTAAACTAAGAATTATTCACAAACATTTCTGTAGTATATGACACAAACAAAAGGAAAGTAATATAATACATTGAACATTCACTTTTACACGTCAGATGCAAATGCCATGTTTTGCAAGTGCTTTGACACCATTTCTAATTTTGTTTGCAAATATTACATTTCATTGCTACAAAACATACTCTCTGTGCATTTACATACAAAATAACCATCAACAGTAATAAATTCTTATATTACACAACAACGATCATTTTGGGAAATGTAACATTAATATCGTAAAATAAAGATAATTGAGATTTTGGACCTAACCTACATTCATTTTGCTTGACATCTCAGTTTCCTTCTATAAATGAAGAATAATTAATTGATCTATATTTGCATTAGTACTTTTATGAAATTTTTCCATGCAAATATATTTCAAATCTGAGATTAAAGAATATCAACATAAAAATGAGATAATGTGCAAATGATCTCTATTTTTAGTTACAAATTTCAAATAATGTACAATACATATGTAATTTTCTCATTTCTTCTAGAGTAATACATACACATATGTATATATATATATATATATATATATATATTATATATATATATATATATATATATATATATATATTTAAACTTCAATGACCTTCTAAGTATGTTTGCATACATCTATGGTATTCAACGAAATCACTGCCTTTAAGTAAAATCATGTTTTATTTGTACTGTGAATTGTATAAAATTTTGTTATTTATAAATTTTGTATTTAATATAATAAAACTAATAGACAAAAAAGCAATCACCTATTCAATTTACCTACCAAATTTTACTTCTCGTGCTACCATCATTTTATGTTCCTCAAGGTTCTTTAACACATAAATTAATAGATTATCGTGTAAGAAAATTTTCAATTAATACAAAAGGATGCTCTCCAAAGTATGACTTAAAATATATTCGTATTTCTGTTTAATTTATTGATCCCTTGTGTTTGTTTATATAGATGTAACAACCTGAAAATGAGTCACTTAAATAAGGACAATTTTAAAACACTGCTGAAAACTTATTTACCTTAAGTTTTATACCAGTTAAATTAATAAATAGATAATTGAATAATTAGCATTATAGGGGATACTGAAGTCATTGATATTCATCATGATTTCGTCTAATGGATCCTGTGACACATTAAAAATATTTGTTCTTGTAATCAAATAAAAAATAACAAAAATTGCTCCTTATATTTGTTGACCAACATTTAACGTTCAGCTAGCATACAGAAATCAAGCATCTTTAAAATATTTAAGTATTTGATCTTACTCTTTTCATAAATCTGAGATAGGGTAAATGAGGTAATACATAAAAATGCTATTGAATTAACATTTGACTGTTAGACTAGTAATTATTAATAGATTGTTACTAGAGCTCTTCAAAATTACTGTTTAAAATAAATGTTAGATAAACTAAATTTAAAGAATTTCTTATAATTATAATGAGTTTAAATTTTTTCACTTTTACCGATCTGTGAGGTGAGGGGGCGTTTATAACTTTAAGGACAATTTTAAAATACTGCTGAGATATAATTTAGGTTAAGTTTAATACCAATGTTAAATTAATAAATAACTAATTAAATTTTTAACATTGTAGGAGATACTAAAGCACTAATCTTCATAATGATTTAGTCTAATGGATCATGTGACAGATTAAAAATATTTGTTCTTGTAATCAAATAAAAAAAAACAAAGATTGCTCCTTATATTTCTTGAACACCAATTTACGTTAACTAGCATTCAGTAATCAAGCATCTTTAAAATATTTAAGTATTTGATCTTACTCTTTTCATAAATCTGAGATAGGGTAAATGAGGTAATACATAAAAATGCTATTGAATTAACGTTTGACTTTTAGGCTAGTTGTTATTAATGGGTTGTTACTAGAGCTCTACAAAATTACTTTTCAAATTAAATATTAGATAAACTAAATTTAAACAATTATTTATAATGATAACGAGTTTAATTTTTTTCACTTTTACCAATCTGTGGGGGGGAGGGCCTTTACAATCGTCAGATGTAGAGGTCTAATATACCACTAATAAATGATATTTAAACACTTGATATTTAAATGTGTTCATCAGAGATTTCATTTAGTGATTTCTCTTTGCGTGTTTTTCTACTCGTGTTTTGGATGTTTTTTATACGCTTTTACACCTGGAATGCTTTATTGAAAAGAAAGCTAGCATTTCAAGATTCAGGTAATTTGGTAAGTATTATTTGTTGCTATACCCACTGAAACATGCATTTCATTTAGCGTAAAATTTGATTACAAGAACATAAGGACCTTAATATTTTGAATGGGTCTTCATCAAAGCATATACATAATATATTGTAATACATTTTTTCCTATTCTTTAAAAAAATCGAGGCTGATATGGTTAACAGGCTTTTACTAATTTCACATTATTTGCATATCCTTATTTGCTCTTAAAAGTATCATTGATAAAAATGATTTGTTATATTTTATTAGCAGTACTAACAATTAAATAGATTAACTTTAAATTAACATTTTCAATAGGCTTTCTTAACTTTTATAGCTAGATTATCTTATTCTAGATAAGGTTACTTTACCTCTGCTCACTAAATAAAGTTTTCTATAATTTGAAGAGCGTCCTAATGTTATACACATTAACCTTTGAATAAAATATATTCTGCAACAATTTAAAATTCACTCCCGTAAACTAAATTTAAAAACTAAACTTTTAGATACAAACATAAGTACTGAAATAAATGTGTAAAAGGTACTGAAAATACTTCGAGTAACAAAATGTTAAAATCATTGAATACTAATAGAAATATATGCATATGAAATATTTTACAAAAGGAAGATAGCTTTTATGCATGCGGATGAGTAATATTTTATATCAACATGCATTTCTAACAACTAATTCTACAAATGGAATTTAAACCCAAAATTGCTTTTTTACTGTACATAAGTACTCTTCAGAAGCAATTAAAGCACCTTTACGTGATATTACATTCATTAAAGTAGTATTACAAATTCTAAAAATACATCTTTACATTATTTTCAATAATTTTTAAAATAATTCTTCAAAATATTCTTTATAATTCAGTAGTATTTATTTGGAAGTCCTTTGCAAGAAGGAAGCTGTTGCAAACTTCAATGTTTACATACATAAGAACAAACATGTTAAAAATAATGCGGAATTCTACGTTGGTTTGACAGATTAGGCAATAAAAATGGTTTTACATGTATGCAATAAGTTGTATTTACTGTTTTTATACTTAAGACCTGGGCATAATGCTTGAAAAAAAATGTGTTTTTTCGGAGTTATTCTATAGCTTTCGAAAGTTCCATATATTAAATGTAAAGTAGAAGTTATTTACAGGTACTCTAGTTTATTTTTTATTCTATTTTTATCTGCCTTATATGTATATATATATATATATATATATATATATATATATATATATATACATACATATATATATATATATATATATATATATATATATATATATATATATATATATATATATATATATATATATATATATATATATATATATATATATATATATATATATATATATATATATATATATATATATATATATATATATATATATATATATATATATATATATATATATATATATATATATATATATATATATAATTATACAGTGGGAAATATTTAAATGAGAAAATTTTATATCATTTTCTAACGAATTTACTTTTGACTTTCAAATTCATTTAAAGAATTTAAATTTTTTTCGATAGGTTTCCTGGTTTATCAACATGTTTTCGTTTTCTGGGTACAATTGGAAACATAAATTTAGATAATTGTTTGCAATTACTGAAGGATCTTCTAAATTAGGAACTTAAAATTTCTTCTAAATTTGATTTAAGAAATTTTATTTTAAATTTGATTCGAGAAAATAACTGGTGAATTGGTGATCATTTTCCCCCATATCACACACACATTAACACATGAATCCTGCTTGGTAAGCAATATTGTATATTTATATTCATTATATAATGATAACATTAACATAGAGGAATATCGTTAGTTTCATTACTATTTTAAACACTAACTAAACGTAGTAATTCAGTCTTATTTTAATATAATTATAAATTGTTATACATTTCAGAAACATTTTAGATAATTCTATATTTTTATAGTTTTGTGGTTTTATCTGGGAATCTCTTAAAAGGTTTTCCTTTAGACGATTTAGTTTTTTTTTGTTCATTTGCAATAAAAGTGGTGACGCAATTCCCTCATTTATTTTTTTGTCTACTATTATATTATCATAACATTCAGGACAAATCTGCCTCACATCTGAGAAAGGTTAATATAATGTGTGCTCAAGTGATGCACGTTGGCCATTCTTAAGAAAATTTAAAAGATGAGATGAAGTTTGGTTTAATTTGATATTTCATAAACTATTGTTCATTGATAATAATGCTTAAAATTTTCTTTGGAAGATTCTTCTTAAAAGATTAGGAATGATTCTAGCTTTAAGGAGAATTTAAAATGTTGAAATTCTTCTTTAAAACTTTTTTTAAAGACGAAGTGCTTTCACTTTGTCACTATGGTTTTCTTAGTTCATTCTTTTTAATACAGATTTAGATATTTGTAGCAGAAGAACAGCTCTAACAAATTTTAACGTTTTGATCGATGGACTTTATTAAAAGGTAAAAATACCCATTAATTCATTTTTAATTTATGTTTTATTTTTGTATTATGATTTTGAATCAATTATTTTGTCATTACATTTGTTTAAGTATATAATCTTTATAACATTTACTCAGAACATAAAACTTAATGTTATAAAGTCATGTATTTAATTAATTTAAGTTTCAACTTATACATTTAATACGTTGCAACGTTTCAGGGTTTGTTGTAATGAGTGAAAAATCAAGAATTCTCTGTTTATTGGCCACATGCATGTCTGACACTAATTATAGTAACACAAAAATTGTTCTACATATACAGTTATTTTTTACTTTAGAGTGTGACAATCCTTTCAGATAATAATACATTGCATATTTTTTTGTTGCTTTTTACAAATCCATTTTCAGATTAGTAAACCAATTTTAGTCAATGAATAATCAATTCTTTAATACATCGTTCTCTCCTTGAATAGTTACACTTTTATCTAGGCATTCTCTTATATTGCATTAACAATTGAGCTTAAATAAAACTCTTTCAATAATTTCAACTTCAAACCAATATTGAAAGGGGTAAATGTAATAATTTGTGAAAAGATTATACACCTTAATTAAGTTTTTATTAAACTAGCTAATTTTGCAAATCTTTTGAAAATCTTTATACACGCAAGTAATTCTGATAATAGTATGGGTATAGCTGACTGAATGTCTCATTTAATTATAAAGTTCCACTGTGAAAAATCTTCTTATCAGAAGATTTATTTTAAATGGGGATAAAATGAAATCTTATCATGTACGCTTCTGGATTTAAACCTTTAAGAGACAGAGTAATGCAATTATCAAGAAGTTCATAATTTGTTTTACGTCATCATCGTGTTATGTTTCTCAGCACTTTGCCCAGGACTTACGTATCCGTACTAGTGCATGCGTAATAGTAAGTGAATATCAAGACAACACTCTATTTTACTACATACCAAATGAGGGCAAAATCTTATACAACAGAGAACATATCTGTAGTTCATATCACACGACACTTTACCATACTTAACGCTGTATTAAATCTGAAATATTCATTCATAATGAAATAAATGCGTAGATTTTATAATACACATAGGTAAAAAATATACAATTAACACCAAGAATTTATAAATGTATTATCTACATCAACATTTTAAAGACAGCAAAAATTTCTCAAAACCTACCTGCATTTCGATATACTTACATATTTTGATATGGACTTTTAATACAAACTTTATAAAATACGGTACGACGTCCTCAGTTCCTGCCACTTACTAATATAAATGTACCCTATATCTGAGAGATGCAAAGAATACAAATTTAAAGCTTTAACGAATTCTAAACAAAATCGATCATTACATTTGCTAATTATATCATTTCATTCAAATTCATTCATATCTGAAAATACTTTTATCGCTTACGTCATTCTCTCCTCATTCTCTCTCGGAAATGACGTACATCATGAGACGAACGTAGAGAGAAGTATAATTTCTAAAGAAACTATCTTAGTTCAAATGAGTATGCTTCAAGATAAAATTTGTTTTTGAGACAAACGAAGAAATATAACATTAATTTTCAAATAAAATAATTTCTAAAAAAGAGAACTGTATATTTATCCTAATATGTAATATTGTATTTTTCATCATTTACAAAACCACTGATTGATAAATACTGATTTTTACCTAATAAAGTTTACCTAATAATAGTTACCTAATAAAGCAATTTTCACCACTGCTTGATTATTTTATTAAAGAATCTTCTTGTATAACTGTTTTAGGAGTATACAAACTAATTCAATATCACAAATTTTCGACATGTTTTGCAGTTATTCCTTCTAAAATTTTATTGTGGAGATAAATATTACTGTTCGCCTAATTTTTTTGAATATTTGACAAGATTCAATAATTCTTTACATAGCTGCTTCCGTATTTTTAAAATTAATGTTACCCACCAATACTTTATATTTTTTGTGATTAAAATTGCTTATGATTATAATTATATTATGTGCAGCACCTCATTACAATATATTTAAATTACGCAATGTATGTGTAAACTATCATATACAGAGATATTAATAGTTTTCTAGGTATAATGGTTTAAATTATGATTTCTTATTAGTTACCAATGCCTTAATTTTTGTGTTTATATTTTTATTTTTTCTTCATCAGTTCAATTAAAATATTTTTACTGTAATAATAAAAATTAAATTACCAATATCAAAATATAAATCATTGATACATTTTGAGATGCAATTTTGCACTAAAAATGATAACATGCGAAATCTCTTAAATATACAAAATTTTGCAATTTATTTTTAAATGATTGTATAATATTCATCATACGAGTTAAAATACTACTTACTTTATAATTTCAATTTTTTATTTTCTTAAATAATTTTGAGATCATTTTCAATATAGCTGAAAGAATTCTTATTTACTTGTATTATAATGATATAGTTAACAATTATCCTTTATTTCTGTATAATCGAGGTTTGTATTTTAGTTCTTAGTACTTTTTTAACCTTGCAATATTTGAATATGGTAAATAACTGCCCATTTTAATGATGTACAAAAATAAAATAAAGCAAACTTTTTGCATAGCATTCTGCAGTTTCGTTGCATTACAAAGTTTGTGTAACTTCGTAATTTTTTACATTCAGAAAATATGTTTCTTGTAGTTTCAAATCACCTATATACTGTCCAACTACATATTCGGCAGCATATAGCTTAATTTTATTTCTTGCTTTATTTAATGTTTTGATTAGTTTATATTCGTAAAGACATTTGTATAGACATTATTCCTATAGACATTTTGTATGCTTCAAAATGATAGATTTTTAATAATATTTAATTAAATGGCTGACAATTTTAATTCCTAGTTTTTTATAAGGAAAAATACACTCTTTGTAACAACATATAGTTGCTTTATATCTTAAAATTCTGATGTTATATCTAAAGTAATTAAAACTAAATTATTTTGATTTATATTTCTATGTATCTATGTTTTACCAAAACCATAATATTAGTATATAATTTGCTGAATCAATAGCTTAATAAGATTTGATATTACTTACAACACAAATTTGCATAGTCTTTAAATTATATGTAATTATTTCTGACACAATTTATCTTAAAAACATTAATTCTCAATTTAAATCAACAAAACATATCCGTAACATTTTCTCGTCAACAATTCCCCATGCTTAATTCTTTGTATTTAAACTCAAGCAAACATATTCTTGTGTCTTGGAACAATTAAATGTATACATTTTGATACAAAAGCTCATAATTATTTTAGAAATATAGTAGTTTAAATAAATACTTAAACAAATATAAACAATAAAGTCCATTGGAATTTAACTTTATAAAATTAAATTATCTTAAAATTATAATGATTCAGAATAATTTCTTTTTATACACCAAATCTAAAATTTGTCACTATTCGACACATACATATGTATATATTGCATAGATATTTGTTCTACTGCTAAACTATCATTTCATTGATTGTCAGATCTATTAATAAATATCTTTGCACTAATAGAAATTTGGATTATATGGAATATATAGTTCTAAATAACAGCAAGTTAAAATTTTTTAAACAATAATCTGTTGAAAATACTCATTCATTACCAACAACCATAATATTTTTACTATACATTTTCCAGCAGAACTTTGGGCACATTTCTTTTTGCTAAGAACATGAAGTAAACATAAAGCTGCAGATATGTAAATTTAACAATGTTAAATATATATAAAAGTATTAAATCTCTTGTGTTTTATTCACAAGCATAAGCTATACGATTTATTCTTGTAAACATTTAGAAGAACAATTTGGTATTTTTAATTAGGACAAAACATAGATCAATTTCACTTCTTGCACAGTTTGAACAAATTAAGTGACAAATATATTTTAAGGGTAAACTGTAAATAAATTACAATTTTCATAATTTTTATTATAAATTTTAAAGGCGAGTTTTATTAGAGTTTACATTTGTGCAGTAATAAAGTTTGTGTTAGTCCAACAGAAAAAGAAACTATTCTCTGAAAATTGCACTAAAGAAAAGTACCAAATATAAAAGTGTTTATATATGTTCTCAGTTACTAATTTTTTAACATTCATTAGGCAATCTCCACTTTTCTTCATATCATTTAAGCCAGTGTAACTGGGCAAAAATCTTAGATTTACTATGAGTATTTCGTTTACTTTCAAACCTAACAAATACAGTATATACACCCTGACTGTATGTCAAGATAAATTACTTTAGTACAAGCACCCAAATTGTTTTCAGTTAGTCAAAAAATTCTATTTTTTAAATGACTATTTTTTCATTATAAAAAATGTTATTGAAACTAAAAAAATTAATGTTAATGTATATCTAAGTAAAAAAAATTATAAACAATCCGAAAATTAACCGACAATTGAAGGAACTAGTTCTGATAACAATTTGTAATTACTGGTTATTAGAATATTATATTATTTTCTAACCAGGAAATAATACTATACACAAATAAAAATGAAATCATACTGGCATAAATAAAGCGAACATATAAAATTCTATATTCTGGATATCGTATAAATTATTTTTCTAATATAACACAACCGGAAATGAAAATATATAACCCATATAAAATCCACAAATCTTGGTTATCATGATATGATAAGAAAATAAATTATACATTTTTATCCAGTTTAGAATAATTTAAAGAAAAAATATAACAATATCACAATCTTCTCCATATCTTCTTTATTATAGTCTTTTTAAATTGTTCTCCACTCTCCAACATATTGGTTTATTATCACTTGCTTTTGAAAGGTGAACCTTTATCTTGCTTAATTATACTTAAAATTGCTATCCACATCAGCTATAATTAACTCCTTTAAAACTGTCAAGACATATTCATCAAATGGTAAAAAAAATAAGCACAACAAACGTAATTTTCTTTTGAATGCCGTTTAAGTTGCAAATCTTTTCTGGTATCATGAAACTGCCTTTAGAAGCTGATAAAATGAAAACTGGTTTGGAAAAGTATTTTCTAATGGACCAAATAAGAATGACATAGAGATGTGTTAAAAATTGTGACTAATATCTAAAATTAGAACATGATACAGCATGTAGATTATGCTTCTGCCCAAAGTATGATAAAATAACTAACTAAAAGAACTTTTCATTAAAGATATGAATAAGAGACTTTAACATAGTCAAGTTGGAACACACTAGTTGCTAAATATTTTAGATCAGTTTTAGATCCAATACTATACATAATTTCTTCATTATGAATTAAAAGTATTTGTTTATCCATATATAATATAGCTTTTGTTTTATAAAATAGTATGAAAAGTTATGAATTTTCTTGTTTCTGTAGGAATACAATAGTAAGATCTCTTTAAAGGATATTTTATATATTCAATACAGCTTTAAATTTAATCCTTATGATTTTTTAAAGTAGCATAAATGTACTATAATTTTATATTGTATTTGAAATTCAAACCTTCAAATATTTTTATATCAAAGAATTTTGGCTAAAGCCATTATAATTGTTTGAAAGACATTTGAAATGGAAATCCGAATAATTTCATGAAGCTCTATAAAGTTATTTTTATATACATATTTACCGTTTATATCTTTACTAAATATAAACAAGATTCAATGAGAATAGAATGTAATATATGCTATGTTTTGTTTTAAATTGACTTTTAATGTCCGTTTTTTTATTCAAAAATTATAAAATAGTGTTGTTTAAAAATTTCAAAAGCTATTAACACTTTTTTTTAATGTAGAGTTTCAAATTTTTAACTAATAGGCAAAAAGGAAGGCACGGGTTTATAATTTCTATAAGCATTTTAAAATCATATGAGACAGATTAATACTATCCATGCTTTAATACTGTATATTTAATACGCATGCATTTTATATCAATGCATTGTAAAGACCTTTTGTGTTGCGTGAATTTGTTTCACACCTTTATCTATATTATTTTTTTTTTATCTTTTTGCAACTTAGATAATTGTATTATAATGAAAATTTATTTATTTCGAAGAGAAATGCAGTTGAATGAACTTGAATCTTTGGGCCTTATAATAGGATAAAATTTATTCTGCGATCAGGAGATAAATATGAGGTAGAGATGACTAAAGTCTTTGTGAATTATAGATGAAAAATGCAATTATATTTAACTTCCTAAATGATATCTTCATTATTTTATCAGTCTTCTGAGTCTCAGAATTTATATTGACATAATCTTAATTTTATTTCATTCAATACTAGTATAGATCTATAAGTTAGAGCACTGTTTCATATTTTTAATATCCAGTTCTCGATAGGGAATATATTATTATAACCAATATTTAGTTTTTTTTACTTGTCACATTGTATAACAAATTCAGTTTGTACTTGAGTAAATTTTTAAATTTTTTTCAGTGTCCATTTTATTCTTCATGCGTATTCCTGTCTGATAAACAAAAAGTCATTCTTAATTATTCCGAATTGATGATTTCTAATCTGTGATTAGTTCTTCACCCACGTAAAAATTACAGCAGGCAATTATGTAGACCTTTTATCGACTCAGTTATAAAATTGTTTGTCCTTAATATTCACTAGAATAATTTTCTACACTTTTTCTCTCAAAATATGGGAAGGAATTAACTTGCACCAAATGATCTGTATATCTAAATACATAATCGGAGTGTTGCTTCATAGTATCGCCTAAGTTATTCTCGCTTTTTTTCCTGGTAAACTTATATGACAGCAACGATGCGAAACAGGAAATCGACTGAAGAACCATCAGTGAGCGCCGACGTAGGACATGATGATCTCGCAGTCGATAACGTTGTATTCTAAAAGTAGGCTCATTGCTACGAACGCAAAATACAAGAGAAACATCACAAGTGCAAGGCCAATGTTCATCTTCCACTTGAAGAGAGCGATTGAAATGATGACAAACAGAAGCATCATGAAGAGTATGACGATCGAGCAGGCCATTCCTGAGCTGCTTACCTTGACAGGACCAAAGATGAGTGCAGATAGGAGCCATGGAAGAGGAAGACTAGAAGAGATAAAGAAGTTAAACACGCGGTTTTACTTTTAAAATTGATTTCATTATGAAATGAAAAGCACCATGAAGTGTTTAATCAGTTTTTACTCCCATGTAAAAGAAGTAGTTTAATCGCAAAAATTTCCAAGCTTCTGATTCATGCGAAAATACTCCTTCTTCACATGCATTAATCTAATTTGATTTGTTTCATCATTCTCGTCTTACATGCACACAAAAAACTTTAACTTTGTATTATTAAGGTATCCGTCTACATTGAAAACGTCATTTCATGACAAAAATCATAATTTTTTTTTATGATTCTAAATCTGTTTTCGTTTTGTCTCTACGCATTTTAAAGAAAAGTTACAGCTGTTTAAACATCAGTGACAGCTGTCAAAACAAAAAGGAAGTGGCGACTTCGGAACAGGAAGTTGTGAATTTAAAGCTTTTTAAAGAGCATTTTTGGGACAAAACTTTTTAAATTTTCATTAAGATTAGTTTAACCCCTTCCCTGTTTTGCCCGTACGCCGTACGGGCACAGCTTTCGGGCTTTCACTGATTTGCCCGTACGGCGTACGGGCAATCTGATTTCTATTTCGCTTGCACTGTTTCGGCCGTATTTTCTTCCAATTTTAGTAACAAATTATTCGTATAGATGGTGATAGTTGTCCAGTAAATGATAGTTTGCAAGTTATTGTACTTTCTACCCTGATTGGTTCAAAGGCGCGGGGTTTTTTCGCATGTTTTTTATCAGAAGACGAATTGTTATCTTTCAGTGTATAGCTTTCTGGTTACATTTTACTAACCGCCTGATAATTTTATTGATGTAAGAGTTGAATAATATATCTTTACTTTTAAATAATGGATAATTTAGAGAGTATGGAGCTAATTTCTTGTGATTCGAACTGTGACTCGGAATTAGAAACTGAATTATCCGTAAATGGTAGTAGCGAAAGTTTACTAGATGACCCGGATAGTAGTGACTCTGATAGTAGTACAGATGGAATCTGTCAACCAAGACAATTTTTTAAAATTAATTGTGATAATCCTCCGGATCCGCCTCCTAGATTTGCTTTCACTGGAATTCCAAAAATTAACTTAAATATTGATTGGACTAAAGGTAAACTTCAGTTCTATGATGCTTTCATAGAAAGGAAAAAGGTTGTAATAAATGCTTAAAAATATTAGAAATGTTAATTTTAATAATATATCTTTACTTAGAAGTGTAAAATGAACAAAAAAATGCAATAAAAAATGTGACATTTTTTTGACCGAATCGCTAAAGTTGCTTTCATAAACTTCAAATGCGTTTTTCTCAGAACGATATATTTAATAAAGTATTGAAACTTCAAATGTGATTTCTCAAAAAGTTCTTAAAATATTTTGATGAAAAGTACTATGAATTCTTTTGATAGTATTTACTAGTAAATGACCTAAAATCTTTAAATTTGGATAATTTTTAATGATGTTACACTCATAGTTAGATATAAAGGTAAGGAAAATTTCTGTGTGTATAATTTTGAAGGACCAACATTTTTTACCAAATGTAAATAAAGCAGATATTTTAGGTGATTCACTAGTTCAGTGTATAAGAAATGTGTTACAACAAAAAATATTGAAATAATTTAATTTATTAAAAAATAGACCTTTTGAAAAAACCCGATTTTTTTATTAAATTTTCTTCTTTTATTAGAAATTTTATAAAAACTTCTCCAGGAATAAATTTTTTAAATGCGATTCTCTATGATAATATAAGAAATAAATCAAAAATGTAAAAACATGAACTAGTTTCTACGTTTAAAGAAAAAGTTCTCCGATCGTAGACGGATACCTTAAATATGCCTTTTGGCTATTCCTGAAACCATATAGATAACCATTCCTGACCTCGCATAACTCAAAAGGGATTTGCCATAGAATTTTAAAATTTTGTAGCTAGGACTGTTGAAACATATGGCTGTTATCTTTCCATATGACGCTATGATGCCTCTATGTAAAGTAAAATTTCAATATAAAGGTTTCCGTCCTAACTCATAAACGATTACCGTAGAATGTTGATGTATTATAGAAAGGAGCATACACGATTATCTTATAAAATTTACAAAAAAACAGCTAAATTTAAATAATTTTTTTTTTATTTAAGCAAGACAATAATTTGTCAAATTTTAATCTTCAAATCTTTGAAAAGTATTATTGTTTATATTTTTGAGTAATGAAACACGCAATATTTTGAAATCTGAGGAACGTGTTTAACCCTCTAAGCGGTTCGCACGTACAATTCCGCCGGTTGTCAGGTACAATTTTTGACTTCCAAAAATGGATGTATTGTACATTTCTGCCAGTGTCTTTCCCCATGGAGTTTTGAGGTAGGAGGGTCAGATCGATTGTTAAGGAACTGCACCCCTCTTTGATTGATATTTATTGAGGGATGCACCCCTACTCCCTGGGGCACAAAGACTCTGACAGCTTCTCATGGCTTTGTAAATCTCTATTTCGAAGTATTTCGTTTGCGGTAACAGATGTATCTCTAATTGCACCACTTAAATATCTTGGATGACTTTCGTAAAAAAATATAAATAATTCTCTTAAAAAATATTTTTATTCGTAATTTTAGATCCATTATTTATTATGGAATGATGTTCGAGACTTAACGAGCATTGTGTGTATTAAAAATTAACAATCTATAATATCTATTTATATATCTATTTATAACCGGAAGTAAAGGGACAATAATGATGGTGGGTTTCCCGTATTCCAATCTAGTCGACAAAGGGTGAAATAAAAATTCATAGAACACTTTGGTCACTGACACAATAGAACTTAAACATATTTTTGGAGACTTTTTTTTCCTCGGTGTGTTCCACTCGGAGGGTTAAGTAAATTTCAACTATAGAATATTTTTATTGTTTTTCTGCAACAGTAGGATATATATATATATATGCTTTTTTACTATTTTGTTACCTTTTATAATTCTATTTATACTATTAAAGATAGTCTAAAATTTTCTATATTCAAAAGTTTGCAGTATCAAAAGAACGAAATTAAAGTTAACGTGCATAAGAATAAGTAAACGGCTGAACTTTTAATAATTTTTTACAATAATTATACCAACTGGAGGGTGTAAGGGAAAAAATAAATTTGAACTTATAAGTAGCATGAGAAAATACTAATGGTTTTAAATATTCTAAATTTAAGAAAAGTGTAATCATTAGGCAAGGAGACATGAATGTTTTGGATTTCAGAATCCAATTAAAAATATTACAGAAATAAAATCCATTTTAACAATTCTTTTAATTAAAAATAAATGTTTGAAACGTACTATATTATTTAATATTATTGTTTTGTATTCTAGAACCCAATTAAAAATATTATGGAAATAAAATCCACTTTAACAATTCATTTGAATAAAAATTGATTTTTGAAATATATTTTTTAAATTTTAAAATATTAATGACTTTTTTATTATTTTTTAGAATTATTAAACGATTTTGCAGAAGACTCTGCATGGATCTTCAGATAATTTTAAGACTACAGTTTCATGCGCATTTTATGCTGTTTATTGGGCAAATCTTGTAAATAAAACGTTAATACTTGTATCTTAAAAAAAAATAAAAATCTAACATCCTCTTTCGACTGATTTATTTATTTCAAAGCATAAAATTTTTTCAAACAATCAACTTACCCAACAGTGACGTCAAAAATGTTGCTGCCAACAGAACTAGAAACTGCCATGTCACCAAATCCTTTTCTCGCCACAAGGACACTCGTTATTAAATCGGGAATACTTGTCCCAGCTGCCAGGAATGTCAGACCCATAACCTAAAGCATAAATTAAAGCCTTTTGTAATGCAAAAGAAATTATTTTTATGGTATATATGTATAAGAGAACAGTTTATTGATTTTGTAGATTGAATTATTAGTGTATATTTATAATTTATTTCTGACAAATGGTGTTTCGGTTTTTTACACTTTAGGAAATGCAGGCTGAGTAAATTGTGAGAATAAAAACAAGTCCAGTACATAAACATGCAGTGGACTTTGGAAACTGAAGACTTCTAGAAGATGATGCAGTATGAAGAGTAATAAATGTTCATCCCCATTTTGCTTAACCTATTAATCCTTTGCATTTCTTTTTAGGGATAGCTTAAAATATTTTGTAGAATTTTTATGTTTCCTAGGAAGGAGTGTTTCTTTACAACGAAGGTAGATACCAATACATAAACATTCTACCAAATTTTCGAGTATCTGCTATTTCTTATACTTTTGTCAGTCATGGAAGGTTTTTTTAAATTTCACATATAAATATGTTTTTTCAGAGACACTTCGACTGAAATATCCAAAAACAGCTTTACATTTCATGCAACTTTAGAGTACTGCATTTGTACTATATTAATGATACCAAATAATTCTATAACCAAACTTTTTTTTCTGTTTAACCCCTTAAAGCATTTGCCTGTGTCTGACACGCGCAAAATTCAAAATAAACATGCAATCACATTATTTACATTTTGTTTGAGTAACAATTTTTTTTATAACTTTTAACTCTTTTTCCACTGTAGTCACCCCCTCCCCCAGATCTAAAATTGCAAAAAATAATTTATTCTATACCTATACATTTTTTAAAGTCATAAAATATATCATTTGTTATCAGTTTTTCCGAAAAAAATTCGTGCTTTAAGGGGTTAAAAAAAATTTAATTTTATGATATTTTATAAATTTGATTATATGATTTTTTCAAATGCAAAGTGATCAGTATTGAGAGCAGGGTGTAATATTTAAAGTTAATTAATATTCGCATTTGTTTTCTTCTGTGCAATTTATAATGAATTAAATTTTAAATATTCAGTAATAAATCTTAGTCAGAAAGGCCATGAACATAAATAGGTTAGTAAAACTTTAAAATATTTATAAAAATAAATGTGTAATAAATAGTAACATCATAGGATTTTCATATATTTTTATAAATTTTAATTGTAAACTCTGACGGTGCCATTTGCCATAAATTCGAAATTGTGCATCTGAAGTAGAAACTTGTTGATAAAGTGCAATTTAATTATTCAATAACAAACGTATATTAACTATAAAATATATAGTATTTCTTTTAAATGTTTTAAAATATTCAGGCCTAAGATAATTAAGTTTACCAGTGAATGTATTCATGAATATATTTAATAATTTATGCTTTCATTTTGTGAGGACCAAAGTCCATTCGGTGACAATAAGAACAACTGCCGAAGAGGTAAGACACTGCTCTTCACTAGCTGAGTTCATGTATCCAATTACCACTGCTGTCATTGTTACTCGTAGCCTTTCTGAATCTGCTTTAAGTGGTAGGTCCCGGTCTCATTAACCTCCGTGTTGTAGAACGATAAACCGTATCACTCTAAACCAAACCATACTATAGCAATATATTTTCACCCGTATTATTACCGTAATTAAATTTTTAATTTTCAAAATTATTCCTTTTAATTATTACATAATTTTTAATTTATAACTATTATTTTTAACTTTTACAAACTTTTATATAAAACTCTTTCTATCTCAAAAATATTCTCAAATGTTTTTTTAACCAAATGATATAGAAAACTTTTAAGAAGGATACAATATGTTTTTCTTTTTAAAATAGAAAAGTGACCTCAAGTTTTGACTTTTAAAATAATCTATTTTTGACTGTATTTCTAATTGGAGCATAAATAATGGTATTAAATAAGAATATAAGACAATTGTTAAGCATATTATTTTTAAATATAAACTAGAGTTTTAAAACATGAGTTAATCTATGACATTCTTTTAGAATGACTCGGAGCGATCTGTACTAAATTTATTTAATGTTTTCATTTAATATTTGTATATGAGAAAACTTGGCATATGATTTTATTTATTAAAATACAACATATAAAACATTTAAATTTGCACACCATTTTCAGTATTTTTCGTTATTAGTTTTTAAATTTAATAAAATATTTCCCCTTTATAACAATATGCCTACATCTATGATCAAACAGTCAGATTGTACATAATTTGGAGAGAAATAATTAAAAATTATATAGATTTAGATGCATAGGTTAACTTTATAGAATAGAGTAATACAGTGTAAAGAGCTATATTACCAAGTATAAAGACGATTGCTCCAGTAGTTCGTTTAATATCGTTTGTTTCTCAAAATTGATTTTTAGCATGTAAACTGCGATTCCACTATAATGACTAAATATCCAATTCCGAAGATATTTCCGAAGATATTTTAGATATTTTCCGATTTTCCGGAGATATTTTAGAATATAAAAAAATTTAATACGAATAAATCTATCTTTAAGAAAGAAATAAAAAAAATCATTCAGTAGCATCAATTTTATTTGGTTATGAAAGTCAAGTCAAAAATATTTCTGCTACCAAAATACATGTAGTATATACAAAATCTGTCATTTTTAAGACTCATTTTACCATTAAAAATTCACTATGAAATTCCTGTGCAATTATATTAACGTTTTACTTAAGTAGTGTTCTTTTCTTTTTAAATCAACATATTGAGATTTTTTTCTATTTCATAATGAAACTAATGTCATATTTTTAAAAAGTATGCACTTACGATAAGAATTAAAAAAAGTTTGTAAACAATTAGGAAAAACTTACCTCATTCGGTATGCCGATCGTTTGTCCAACGACAGTTGCCCACCATACCATCAAGTATGAAAAAATGGCAATCCATAAAATACTTCCTAAAAATGTTATAAAGAACCATTTCTTCTTTTCCTGGAAAGTAACGTTAAGATAATTATAATAATTGATAAATTTCATTAATATCTTAGATTTTTTTAAAATTTTCCAGTTCTTTCATTTGAAAAATACATAATTGGGTGAAACCAAATTGGCGGGCAATATGGAATTCTCAAATTATTTACCTGTTTGGAGCTGTTGAATAACAGCAACACTATCAAGAAACTGAACCAAACAGACAAATAATTTGATTATTCTATAATGGCTGCAATATTTACTAGAAATCCATCAGGTTGGACCTTCAGATTCCTGCAAGCAATCTCTCATGAGATGTGGCAGATGGTGTTTGACTGTTGAACATTGTTTTATTTCTATCATCGAAAACATTTTGCGTGTAAATATTAAAATATTAAGAATAATATTTGAATACATAATATTGATGTACACTGAGGTAAATTAACGTCAATTTACATCAATCTTAAAGAAATCTTATAGAAATACACTTGTAACATGGATTTTAATGGTCAACCGTGGTACGGAGTACTTGTAGACATCAATGTGAAAAAATCATTTAGAATAGAATCTCTACAGAAACAAATTCATTACAGTGGATAGTGACCTTTTTGTTGGATGTATATGATTTTTACTCACCTATTATCCCATATGGGAACATACAATTTTATATTCAATTAAAAACAAAGCTTCACTAAAACTGTAAAATATTTTGATTATAAAAGTATGCTTGATTATTATATAATGATTAATTTCCAAATAAAAGTTATTCAACCTACAAAATTTCATTAGCAAGTTTTTTATAGCAAATAAAAATAGCATTTTTTACTTGAAAATTCCCAAAATATAGAAAATCAAATCAGATTTTTTTATATCAGGTTTAGAGAAACCACAAATTTTCACTTTACGGGAATCTTTTACTTTCTCCTAATTATTTATTCTTTATCTTTCATTATATTGGAAATATTGGAATATGTAGGAAAATACTTTTTTAGGAAAGTAAGTGTCCAAAAACAAACTTGGCGTATTTTGCCACAGAAAAGTAGCTGCATTGTTTCTATCTAGTGTTATATGACATTCTTTCTAAAGGTGAACACTCCATAATCCGTAATATATGGTATCGGAAATTGTCTTTAATGTTTTTTGTTTAAGTATATCTAAATTTTTTTAATTAATATATGATGTGCATTAAGCTACTAACACAATACTATGTTTCAAATGTTAACACTACAGTGACCTCATGATTTTATTTTTTTTCAATTATATTAAGAAATGAAGCTAGCTATGAACTTTGCATTACACAATTAAAAATGTATATACGTTAAGGTAACTAACCACGGAGCCAAAATTTTTAAATAAAGTTTTTATGGAAATATGTTTATAGTTATTGCAGTAATAGGTTATAAAACATAGAAAAATATGAAAATATACATAAATGCATATATATTGTCTTTAAAATTTCTCAAAATTGGAGACAAAACAAGCATTTTGTGACTTTACGCCAGCCCTCTTAACTAAACCAATACTCAAAACATATCACTTTTACTTGTATAAATGTTGACATATATCCATTATGTACGCATTGTACTCCAGAATGAAAATATTCTAAAGTATGAATAAGTTACACCCAATCAAATAATTTAGAGCAAAAATTCAAGAAAAAAAATAATGAAGTTTCTAACATAAATGCCCATAACTCATCTCAAAATGAATATATTTATATTCATAGAGTTCAGTGCATACATAACATCATTAAAACACACACAGAGTTAAATTGTAATTAAATTCTAAAAATTATTTTAGCATTTATGACTGTTGAGGTGTAGTGGTGTAGCAAAAATCACAACTTTTCAGAAATTGAGTTGAAAGATTTTATTGGATAAATTCATTAAGTGTTTTATAATTTGATAAAAATTCAGAAATATGCTGGAGTAATTTATTTATTTAGAAACTATAATACACTATTTTCGACTTTTTATACTAACACCCAAATTTAAGCCCTTTAACTGCTACGGTGATGGTTAAACAGTTGTATCATGAAATCTAATGACTCTAGAAACAACCTGAAAACTGTTTTCGAAAGCTAAAGGACTGATCTTTAAAATAAATGAATAAAATGTTTTCCGAAAATCACATTTTGAACGTGGACGGTTACCTTAATAGACCTACACGAAAGTCATGTAATGTCCGCATATTTCGTTGTGACTTGAAGTGGCACTACAATAGCAAAACAAAATAACGATTAATAATTATAATGATAATTTAAAAGCCAATAAACGAGATCGAAATATTAAGTATTTCAGTTTGTTGATCGCTAAACACAATTTTATATTGAATAGCTTTTTCATATTAGAATTTCAATATGCCTATTGCTTAAAATATAATCCATTATTGTACAGATTTAAAGTGCGAAATCTATGCCATTTAGCACAATGTGTATCAAAGTAAGAATGTATTCAGTATGATTATTCTCTTGATTTTTCGATATCTTTAGTATTCAGAATTCTTGTTAAAAGTTAGTTAGTCATAAAGTATGTTTTAAATGCGAATCAACGATATCTATACTGCTTTTAGAATGTGTTTGTGAAACCATAAACGTCTTTCCCTGAAACTATTTATCATGAAATCATAATATGATAAACTGGTTACTTACTTCTCTTCGCACGTCAGGGAGTGTTAGCCACAGTGGAAATATGATGGGTGCCATTAGGACATACGTTATACGTTTCTTGTTTGTGGTTGGCCACGAAATATCCAAGGGTTCATCTACTTCGATTTCCGGTTCTGATTTTGCTTGAAGTGCACCTGCTACCTCTTCAGCCTAGAAGTATTTAAAGTTGCACGTCAGTATCTTTCATCCCTTTGTTGTTTCAAACTAATATACACACAAATATTACTAAATACATAAATTTCTGAAATATAGTAAAGTATTAATTGTATAGTGCAAAATTATGTTTTAACACTCTAATGTGTTTGTTAAATCTTATTTGTATAAAGTGTACTTTAAAATTAAATGATATAAACCACTTTTCTATAAAGATTACATTAATCTATTATTTTATACTATCTCTCAATGTCCCAGTCTCTACTAGAAATTCAGGTTTATTAGTCTCAGAATGAATATTTTCAAGAATTTATAGCATTAATTTGATAGGTTTCAACTTCTATAAATATGTATATCTATTAATAATATAAGTTATAAATCTGAAATTTCATACAGAAATTAGATGATATGTTTTCAATATTTTGAAGTACGTGGAAAACTTTTAAAACTATTCATATTTTCTCTCAACTAAAACAAAAAAAAAATAAAGTTTAAAAATATGATTAGTTTTTTTAATTATTATTATATTTTGTAAGTGTAATTGAATATATATACTCTGTATATGAATTAAAGTGTTTTCTGTACTCAAATGGGGAAAATATTTGATGAATTTTTATTGCTTTGATAGGTATGCTTATAAATAGTTAAATATTTTATCGGATTCTTTAGTCTTATTTAGTTCTCTTAAGTAATATGTATATAAGAATATATAAGCATAATTATTAAAAAACTATATTTCCTTAAAATTTGCAAAGATAAAAATTTTCTGTCTAGTACCAACTTAATTTCTTACTCAGTAATAGGCTAAAGCAATAAACCAACTATTTCCTTTTTTTTTATACAGAAAATTATTAGATTATTTTAAGCCTATATCTTTACTTCTTAAATGAGGAGAAAAATTGACCCTGTCACAAATTTGAAAATTTACAGGAGAGTGTAATAGAGTTTTATGAGATTTTTTTGGAACTTGGTCTTTTTAAAAAAAATGCTTTATAAAAATATTTAAGGTCATAGGTAAGACGTATGTATTTTAACATACCAAAATAGTACTAAGTCCAAATGAGGGTCTTTACATCAAAGCAAGTTTGGTTTATGTTTTTGTTCAATTTGCTGTATTTCTTAATTTTAGGAAATGGAAGTAATTTTTATATTTTAATAGAGGAGAGAATATCATAAACAAATACGCAAAAATCTAATTTTCTTTAATAATGAACATAGTACCCTTTTCTTCCGACAAACAGTTATACACGATTACACCCAATTTCATGTTAAATTGCAGTCTATGCTAAGGTTCAACATAAATTGCCTAAAATCCCCTTTGATTCCTTGTTAGGTGGAAAAGAATCTAAATAATGTGACTATTCATTTCAGTTAAGAGAAAGTAAATACAAATATCCTCCTAATACCAATTTACGGAGCTAAGTTATACAGCACTATATTGACATTACCGTAGAATTTGTGTTCTCGTTTCCTTAACAAGAATAAAGTATGGTAGGATATAGTTTTACGTAATCTGAATAGAGAACATGATAATTTTCAGGCAGTTGTTGAATATTTTCTGATTAATAGCTATTTAATCTTTTTAATTAACTGTTTGAGTTTTAGACAAATATTAAACACAGTTTTTTCATTTATTCTATACAGTGTCATTGTTAATTAAGTAACATGTTATTGTGTTATTATATATTCTTATGCAAATAGCGAAATTGGAAGTAGACACAACTTGATATTTATGCAGATTTATATATATATATATATATATATATATATACATATATATATATATATATATATATATATATATATATATATATATATATATATATATATATATATATATATATATATATATATATATATATATATATATATATATATATATATATATATATATATATATATATATATATATATATATATATATATATATATATATATATATATATATATATATATATATATATATATATATATATATATATATATATATATATATATATATATATATGTATATATATATATATATATATATATATATATATATATATATATATATATATATATATATATATATATATATATATATAATATTCGAATATATGAAATATTTATCATAATCAAATACTATATAACAAACATATTATTATGTACTGGATATTATTTGGATAACAATTACTCATCAAACAGTGGATTTGTATTTAACTGTCGATGTTTGCAAATTAAATACATGAATTATCATGTAAATAATATGTACATGTAATACATGTAAATAATATTTTTAAATATTATACTTCATCTATGGACATTTCCATATCCGAATGTCATAAATTATTATACATTTATAAAGGGAAACGGAAAACAGTTCATAGGAACATTTTTTTAGAATCAGTCAAAACACCTCATTTATTCCAGTTCAAAGTATATGTACTTAAGATTCAAGTAACACAGATTGTATAGACACAGATTGACTTGAAGTATCCTGTGCTTACTTCCTTTATATGAAGTAGGATTATCTGAATATATTTTAAACAATGTGATGCGACAAAAGTGAATCACTAAAAATCTAGATTTAACCGGATACTCACTGATGGATTATTGCATGGTGTCACTCCTGGCTGGATAATAGCAACTGTTGGACTTTCGGTCATAATGGTGCTGATGACCGGTGGGTTGGCAATTTTAGAGGGAGATCTGCAGTTAGTGGTAAAAGAAGTTTCTTCGAGCCTTTCTTTCTCATTTGCTTCGTTTGCAGATCCATTGGCGAGTGGATTCATTAAAGCAGATGACTGAAATGACAGTGGAGCAAAATCTGTTACCATTTGTGATTTTTTAACGTATGGTGTAATCATTGGGTGGAAAATATTTTTCGGTTAATAACATACTTTTATTTCACTGTTTAACTAGTAATTGATAGTTATTGAACTAATGTCTCATATAATTACTGTGATATAAATTTATTTTTCAATAAACCGATGACCCCCCCCCCCAAAAAAAATTGTAACGTCCCACAAATACCGAGGCTCAGGGCAAAAGTCTTCCTGGTATCTACCTTATTGAAATTACCATTTTAATATTATCAATAAAAATACAAAACTAACATTTCTTTCTTTAAAATTCTTTTAAGGGAGAACTTTCAAAATATTAACTTATATCTAGTGTACTATATCCAGCTGACAAACAAAAATAGCATAAATAAGATTGTTAATTAGCCATTTTTAGTTTAACTCTTTTTTAAATTTATCTGTGTATAAAAATACCTAACAAAAAGGTACACGCCCTAATGTTTGAGACCGCTGACATTAAGTTACCGTTCTTAAATTAACTACACAATTGTTAACTTCATAATTTTTCCATATAAAAGTACTTTAGATCACACCCATCAGCAGTTTTTTAAGCTATTTTTTCATTTTTTGCTGGATATTTTAAGAATTTAATATCTTAAATTTTATGATGTATCGTATTCTCCCATGTGATCTAAAACCCTGAAATGTCTGTTTCCTCCACAGCATTATAGGATTATAGTAAAGAAAAATTGTGAAACACTCAGAAAAAAAACAGTAAAAATAAGACTGGTATATTTTATCTGCTATATGTTCTCAGTGTATTAAACAGTTATAGCATTAATAATATTTTGTTGAAAAAGTTTATTTATTACAGACTTTAAACGTTTGCTTTTTACATTCTTGTACTTAGTAAAGGAAGTAGTGTAATCCTGATAAATTTCAGTGATCAGACTTCAATGGGAAGGCTTATTTTGATTATTGATGACTGAATTTTGTCCACCTTCAGTATTATATTTATATATACGTACACGGGAACTTTGATTTTCAAACATTAATATCCATTTAAACTATCATTAAATTGTATATGAATAGTTTATACTCATGTATGTAAGTCGCATAACTCAAAACAATCAGCCGGGGAGGTCAATATGGTTTTTTATAACTTTTATAACATTTAATTTTGCACCTCGATTTCTATTTGTTTCCTTTGGACTGAACCTCTTTAATTGCACCCCAAATACTGAAAAATTTCAACATAATGTTATTATAGCTGTGAGGCATAACTTAAAACTTTTAGCCTTAAACTGTGCTACATTTCATTTTTATTGTTTATTATTTTTTACTGTTTGAGGAGGGAAAGAAGACAAAGTTTTACTTAATTGCATTACTTAGGTCGAAATACTTATATAAAAATTGTCTCAAGGAGAAATAATGCTACGGGTTTCCGCCAGATGGCAATACTTACCTTGAGAAATTTAACCTATTTTGAATACTACAATGACTATAATGATAATCAAATATATTGACATATTCATATACAGTTGTAACAATGCTACTTTACTAGTGGATAACAGTGGAAACAATGTTTTTATATCCAAATTTTTAGAGAAAAATATATCTTTTTATGGAGAACAAATTTCATTTTTTACTGTTTATTATTTCCTGATGGAGAGGGAAAGAAACCAAAGTTTTTTTAATTACATTACTTAGGTTGAAATACTTAAGTAAAAAATGTCTCAATATAAGGAGAATTAATACTACGGGTCTCCACCAGATGGCAATACTTACCTTGAGAAATAAAAACTATTTTGAATTTTCAAGAAAGTAGACAAATTATAATACTGATGATGTATTATAAGTCATACAAAATTATATATATGCACATGTACATATACATATATATATATATATATATATATTATATATATATATATATATATATATATATATATATATATATATATATATATATATATATATATATATATATATATATATATATATATATATAAAGACGTACATGAAATGAATGTGATGTCCTTGTCAGATTTGTTGTTAAAGTTAAACAATTAATTTGTACATATTTTGATGCTAAATGATGTACAGATTTTAATTTATATAACTTAATTTTACAACAGTTTGGAAAAAAAACATTTTCCATAAATAATTTTTTAATTACCTCTGAACCTAATCATTTACATCATGTTATTTTTACCGTAGTCAGATGCCATTTAGTTTAACAGAAAAAAATATTTAGTCGTAAGCAGTCAAAATTATGAAATGAAAATCATAGATTTTAAATATTCTGCTTTTGACATTCCATTTTTATAATGGACTTTAAAAAGTTTTCCAAATATCCCGCCAAGTTTTAGGTACACCGTCAAATTTTTAAAGTTAATTTCTAAAGTTTAAGGGAACTATGCTTTTTTTGTACAAATTATTGGCACCTTTGCAAGAAAAACATCGATAAACGATTAGCGGAAATTTTGTGACCAGAACATAGTAATTTACTTTGAGTTCTTTTAAAATTTCTTTCCTTAATTTGATTTCTTACGTAACACTTTTCCATTATATAAGGCTATTATGAGACATTATTAGGCATTATTTATGTAATGGCTATAAGTTAAAATATTTTCTCTGTTTATTTCATAAAATCCTTATTGGATTTTCTTTATTTTTTTCACTGTATTATCGCTTTCTTTCTTTCCTCTTTTAGCTGTTTATTTCTTCTCTTTGTCATTTTTTTGCTTATTGTTAGAAATCCCTGGATTAGAGGGATCGGTCCATAGTATCCAGTTGAAACTGATTGACTGATTGATCAATCCTAGGCATTGTTTAATTTCCTAATTAGTCACTTCTTAAAGAAAGCTTAGAAAAATCTTAGAGACTGTTTAAAACTATTAGTTAAAACCTTTTTCAAATTTAAGACATTAATTTATTTCAAACTTAAGACATTAATTTATTTCAAATTTAAGATAGGGTATTTTAAGTACTTATTTGTAATTTACCCAGAGACTTATCTTTGTGTCTTCATTTTTTTATTCAACATTATTGATAGAAAATCTGGCATTTATACTTTTCTTAATAAATAATACATTAACTTCTATAAGCTCACAATACCAGTGTTACTACATGTCCCCCACAAAAAGGACACATATCTCTGACTCAATATACACCCATATATTTTACATAACAGATTGTGCATTTATCAGATTAAACACAAATGACTTACAATATTTTGTAGTGTACATTTATAGCAGTAGCTGTAGATGATTAAACATTCTTTTTTTTACAAAAAACACACACTTTGTTGGCTTCCTTATCGAAAGAATTACCACCAAGGAAGGAGATTTAGAGGAAAAATTCACTAAATTTTATCTTACACAAAGTCACACGATCGTTGTCTTCAATTCAGAAAGTCGTTAAAAATCAAGACATCTTGAGACCTTTTATGTATTGTGGCACATATGAATCGAGTTACTTAAATACAGTTGGTTACTACTTAGTTACTGTCTTTACTTACTTGTAGATTCTGTACATTCGTGAGTGGATCTTGGCCTTGGGGTACGACCTGTCTCTTTGTTCCGGAGCCCGCAACACTGGTTCCCACAGAAGGATTCGAGGGGTAAATCACAGGTCCTTCGTTCGCAGTCACGATGTACGAATTTAAGGTGACGGGATTCGATGGGTCAGTTTGCGCTGGGCCCCCCACTGGCCCCATTGACCTAACAAGGGGCCTCTGGCACGTGGGGCATGTCACGCACTGGGGGCATGAGGCGCAGGAAGGGCAGCAACCGCCGGGCGGTGCTACAGAGACGCTGCCGCTGGGATAGCCTCCGTTAGCTTTGGCAGCGTCCAAGAGGACTCGAAGGGAAGCAATGGCGTGGAGTTGGGAAGCCTTCTCGTCAAGTTTTCCTATAAAATAAATCATTAAAAGAAACACTTAGTTCAATGTATTATATATTTATAAATATATTTTAATCGTACGTAATATTTTTGTGTTATTTTAGACAGTTCAGATTATTTTAAAACATATATTCACATACACAAATTTGTGTGTGAATATGTTTTAAAATAATCTACGTTTTACATCCCTTTTAGAGTTACCTCTTAAGTCGCCAAGCCCTCATATGTTTCATGTCAAGTAGACTCCATGACATTATAGGAGTCATAATATTTATAACTACTTGCATAAGTCTTTAAAACTTAGCTTTGCAAATATAGTTATTAATATCGTAAAACTTTTTTAATGCAGTAGATATCACGGAGGGGGGAACCAAAGGCAACATTTTACATCCCTTTTAGAGTTCCCTCAAAAGGAAAGTCATATATAAAAAGAACGACCAAAAAAGATAGATTCTATCTTGCAGTTTGAGAGTCTAGTTTATCGTTGGAAGGAATAGGGGTATTTGACAATGGGAGTGTTTAATTGCTATTCTTCGCGTTAGACACAATCTTAAATTTCTCTTTCTTGCTGTACCGTATGAGTATGATGTTTTTAAATATTTTATGACTACGCTATCATCTATTTTTAACACTTAGCGTCTTTTTTCACGCTACTATGTTTTGTATATATATGTGTTGTTATATACATTTATATGAGTATTTCAGCCTTTATGTACGTATGTACATGTTAGAACCGTGTGTAGGCGTTATTGTTGTGAAAGCGTTGGTGGATGTTTATTTAAAATTGAGGGAAATGTAAAGAAATATTGCTTTATGAAACGATAACAAGAGAGAAATAAATTTTTTTGTAACTATATGAGTAGGCGAATATAAAAAGATGTAATAATTTTCTTTTAAATAGAGTTTTTTGATGGATTGAAAGAATGTCGTGTAAACTGTAAAATATTAATTTTGAATGTATGTTTAATAAAATGGAGAATTTATTTTCGAATATGACAAGATTAGTTTCCTTAAACAAATCTTCAAGACATTGGACGAATATGTACTAGATAGGGCTCTCGAATCGGAAGAAAGTAATTTCTAATGAACTGAGGGTAGAATCAGTTAAATAAAATATCAAGAAAAGTTCATGTAGTTTATTTAATAAAAGAGTAAAACGAGTAAATTCCTAAATTGTCATATGAATCTATAATTAAAAATAATGAGTTACAACAATTGACTGAGATTTTATAAAAGATTTACTTGTATTAATATTGGGGAAGTGACTGGCAATACCCAATGATGAGAAAAAGATAGAGTGAAATTAAAATTAAATTAAAAAAAAGATCTAAATATAAATTTAAAATGAAGAAGAAAATAAAGAGTCTATTGGAGCAAATTATAATGATGTAAGATTCAAACCAGAATTCCACTTAAATTATTTATATAAAAACTTTTGGACTTTTCCATGACAAATCATGAGAATTTCAAGTTTATTTTTCTTTTAATATTTAGAAAGTGTTTACAGGAAGAAACTTTGAATGCTTTAAATCTGAAAATTGTTTAAAACCTCTTAAATATATAAAACTATAAACGTTACAGTTTGTATTTGGGAAAGTTAAGTGAAGGACTACGACTAATCGCTAGTTGTAGAAAAAATGCAACAAATACCCAAGGAATGTTTCAATATATTAAAAAGATTTTATGATAAGGAAATAAAACGAATGTTCATCTTAAAGGTTCATTATTAAATTAGAACAGTTTCGTATAATTAGGGAAGAAAATATGTTCAAGTGATAAGCTCATATTTACTCATGAAGGGTTTCAAAACTTTAGATATTAGTATGTGAGGGACTGCATATCTAAGGCAAAGTGAAAAAATGGTTAGTCTTATCAATCAATCAAGCAATCAATCTGGTTGAACTGAATTCTATGAACCGAGCCTTTTAATCCAAATATTTTTAACAGTAAGCATAAGAATGACGAAAAAAAACCAGCTAAAAGAGGAAAGAACGAGATAGTAGGTTAGGCCTAGAGATTTAGCGAAATTATAGATATTTATAATTCTAAAGATTTATTTGAATTTTTTTTCTTTCTGACTTAGAAACTTTTAATAAGAAAAGCAATTCTAGTATATCAAAATTTATGCATATTAAAAACATTACAAATTTTGATTTCGAACTTTAATATTAATTTTTATAGTATTCTATGTGTATTTAAATCCATATGTATTAAAGTTATCCTCTTTCGTAACTTAAATATAAGATTTTTTGTATTTTTATAGTTTATTTAAATAGTAATAATAATTTTAAAATACCTTTTTTACATTTTTTTCACCGAAGAATGTATTCAATTTAATATATAAAACATATTAAATTCAAGCGTGTGGAAATTTGACTTAAGACTAAAAAAACAAATGTGAGATTAATTACAAAAGGTTAAAGGAATTCTTCTAATGTTTAATTTAAATTTAAAGCAGCAAAGCTTGATAAAGTCCTTTTACTTTCTGAAAATTAGATAAATTTCGTAACACAAAATGAGATTTATATAATTCCAATAGCTATTCTTTATTTAAACTTATTTTTAAAAATGCAAGTCTACTATAACTATCAACAGCATGCTAATGAAAAGTATAAATTTTAAATAATTTTCTTCTGCTACAACAAAATACTTTGAATAAAAAAAGATTTAAAGTTGAAGTAGGAAAATTACAACTGCAGAAATCTTCTTTTGCTCAGAATACAGACTTTAGATCCGATATCCAGTTTTAAAACTATTAAATTATTCATTTCACAGACGCATCGAATGAAATTTAGTTAATATATATTAGAAAAATTTGTTGCTTGGTTAAAAGTTGCTTTCATTTACTTAAATGAACAACTAACTATTAGTTATAATTCTAAAAAATTGAAACTACCATTTAAGAACCATGCTCAGACTATTTCATTTGAATCTGAAAACTTTTCTGTTAGAATTTTAATATGAGTTAAAAAATTGTATTTAAGTGCAATAAATTATGACAACCGGCGCCGCGTTCAAAAGAATAATATTAAAATGTTTTTAAGCATGGGAAGTAAGATTTTTTTAAAACTTATTTTCGCTCTGTTTCTTTAAAATTCAACGCACGTTTACAAAGTCTTTGTATTGATTAACTTTTTTTAAGCTTAATACAATGCTTTTAGAAAAATGAAATTTCTGTAAAAGTTTCTGAAAAAGTTTGCAATTGCTCTGGCTTTTGTTTTCCCAGTTGAAAATGTAATTTGATTTAAAAAAAGGATACTTTTGAGATTTTTTTTTCACATTGAGAACTGAAAACTTAGAAAGGAATACTTAACGTAATGAATACCAAATTAAAGCTGAATCCTTATAACCTATGCGATTTACAGCACAGAAGTTTTGTGTTTAAATTTCTTACACATTATTATACTCATAAATCTTTGGAATATTTTACCTTACCGACATAATTCTGTTACTGATTCAAAAATAAAAATAAAACATATTGTCATTAATGCGGCAATACAATATATTGATTTTCGGTTATTACATGTCGTGTTGCCCTGCAATGTAGGTTACGTATGTGTTCTTCTACAAACAAAACGCGGATTAAATTTTATTCAGCTTTAATTATTCCTTCTTGCTGCTGAAACTTTCTGAAACAACAGTGATGTATAGGTGGTGTGAGTAGGGAGGCATGCATTTCAAGTAATTCCAATGTACGATTACAATATGACTGATGCCTGGGTTCACTTCCAGATGAAAAATATACGTATTTTACTTTAGTGAAGGTCAAAATTTTTTCAGACTTACTTTACGCTTATATATAATCACTTTACGAATTTAAATTTATATCCATCACTATTTTCACAATATATTATACTACTTGTCCTATATGTAAACTTATACTATGGGAGACAAGCTGTGGATTACCCAGTACAACACCCCACACACCCATATATATATATATATATATATATATATATATATATAAATATATATATATATATATATATATATATATATATTTTATATATATATATATATGTATATATATATGTATATATATATATATGTATATATATGCATATATATATATGTATATATATATGTATATATATATGTATATATATATATATATATATATATATATATATATATCTATGTATATATATATATTTATATATATATATATATATATATATATATATATATATATATATATATATATATATATATGTATATATATATATACATATGCGGTTGGGGGTGTATCTATGTATGTATATGTATGTATATGTGTGTACATATTTTTATATATAAGGAAGAAGATAGGTATGAAGAAGTTCTACGTCTTGTTGTTTGGGAATAAGTGTATGTATACATAGTATGGTTTTTTAGTTGGATTTTATAATGATATTGAATGTCCTTGTGACAGTTTTAATGTATTCCTAGGTTAGTTTTCATTAATTTTAATTTTACTTCAGTTTATAGTTTTATTTTTATATGGATTGTTTTTAGACTATTGGTTTGTTTTATTGGTGTACTTATGGTGACAGGGAGAGCTTTAAGCTGAATAAAATGGATATTTAACCTGAGTGTAGGAATCTCAATTTCCCCCTCCAGCACTTCAAGTTTACCAATTCTTATTCCAATTCGTTCCAATTCTCTGTCTTTTTACATATATTTCCTTTTAATTAATATATAATTTACTTTTTCTTGATAGTAGCATGGCACATCAAGATTACAAAAAAATTGTTATTTAATCTTATTAATCTTTTAAATTTTACTTTTATATTACATACATATACATACATACATATATATATATATATATATATATATATATATATATATATATATATATATATATATATATATATATATATATATATATATATATATATATATATATATCCTGCTGTTGAAAAACACTTGAAAAAAACACTTGAAAAAAAACACTTGAAATAGTGTAAAATTGATGATTATGAATATCTCGGCATTGCCTTATACAGCAGACATTTCGTTAATGAAACTGCATTTAGGTAAAGCATACTGCTGGGTTGCCTGGAAATTGTACACTGTTACATTTGAATTATATACAGATGTATATTAAATATTTTAACCAATACCTCACATTGCTTGCATTTAAGGACTCATGGTAGTTTTCTACACTAAAAACTTTATTATGACAGCCTTTATTCGATTCATCACAAAATTAAATATTCTGATTATCGTAGAATATTTTAACAAGTTCTTTAATAGCATATTAGCTTTAAAAATATTTGTCATTCGAAGTAATATATTTTAAAGTAACAAAAGAATGTACCTCAAATGATTAAAAATATAAAATTTATTTACCTACAATATAACTTTTGAAATGTGTATTGCAAACTAAATATCAAATTAAAGTAAATTTTTTTTCCTTGAAGAGTATGTAACATTTTCAAATTTAAAATAAAGTAAAAAAAAGTTAGGAAATTGAATCTTAACAACCTTTATCATAACTTAAACTAAACAATTTATTGCTCGTACTTTTATAATTGCGGTTCAAGAGAAAAATATGCATTATGTTTAATATAAATATTTAGTTTCCAACTTATACATTTTAGAAGTTATTTAAGTTATTTTACGGGTGAATTCATTATCTTTCTCACTCGGTGTATATATTTATTGTTTTAAAAAAATATATACCTTTTTATAACAAAACTAACTTTTTTAAAGTTAGATTCTTATAATAGGAAAAATTAAGGAAAAAGTTTATTAAAAAAAGAAGAGTACTTTTAATTTTATATTCAATCAAAAATATGCTACTATAATAAAACCTTTTCAACTCGAAATGTAAAATCTCCTCTTTAAAAATACCTATATATTATTTCAAGAAAAGTTAAGAAATGAAGAATTCTAGCTTTTTAATGTATTAAATGAGCAATTATTAATCTAAATGTTAAGAAAATCTAGAGTAAAATGTGATTATTCCATTACGTGGTGACATTAGTGACAAAATATTTAATGCAGGTGTTATTGTCACAACGGCAAATTAAAAATCTAAAGAGTCTCGAGTAAAGCCAAATACATTCTACTGTTTTATCAGCAGAACATTTTAAACCCAGTCTTATAGGGAATGGACATTAGTCACACGTCTAAATCAGATACCATATTTTTTAGCAAAGAAATAACTAGAAGTGGGTATAAACTGTGCTTCATTTAAAGAAATACCTGTAAAATTACCTGATGCTTCTCCAATAGACTTTTTTGTTTCCGTTTATTTAAATGAGCCTTAGGAAAACGACATCCATGAGCAATCAACATACTTTGGGAAATGGTCCAAGATGAATAAAATTGATATGCCAGTACTAAGAAAATGGTTACTCTCATGGAAAGTGCACTTTAGAGCTATTATCAAGAAACTTGACTATCAGAAAGAAGCAAATAGCCACAAAAAATGTGGCATTTATACATAAAACCTAACTATCAAAATCATTTCTATAAAGAGTACACGGCTTTCTGTATATCACATTTAATCTATACACATTATTGAAATTCCTTTTAAGTTTGAGCAATTTCATGCGATGACTTTGTCAGGCATAATTTACTAACATGTAGATATTTTTGTAAAACTTAAAAAAAGATAAATTATTAAAACTTATTCCCTTTCCATTTTCTGTTTCATATTGAAATATAGTAAAATATTATTTTCGTTTCATTGTAAAGATTACACAATAGAAATTTTAATTCATTGTGGTTCTCTATTTTATTTGCTATAATATTTGAAACCGAATATCTGTTTAAAATTTAACCATGAAATATATTATTATACATTAATAATAAAATAATCAGTGAAATACTGTAATATGATCTTATTCACTTCTAGGCAAACATAATTAAACGTATCTTTATTAAAACAAATATCTTAAGCAGGAACTTATTATATTTAAAAGGGAAATTGAAAGTAATTATTGGAGCTGAAATTTACTCTTTAGTACCATTGCATGTCTTCAGAAACAATGAATGATCATTTAAAATATAACTAAAAGAATATATTATTAAACATTAAAAGTTGAATTACATAATTATCTTGAATATTTATTTACTAGATTTAAATTATATCAAAATTATTAACTATTTTTCATTATTCCAGAATATCTAATGATTGAAAAATTTCGGGAAAGTGTAAATTTTTAGATATTTTGGGATGAATGAAGCAATAGAATTTATAGACCATTCTATTTTAATCAATGTAATCAATCAAAGTTTAACTTTTAAATATTTACCGTTGTAAATATAGGCTTGATTAATTAATCTAGCATCCTAGATAGTTCGGGATTTTCAGCTTATTCAGTATTTTCAATAATTTATCAGTGTAGTAAAAGTTACGTTTTAGAAGTAAATTTATTTTCTAACTAGAATATATACATATACTTAATTCATTTAGTTATGAGTATATTTAGTTTATAAAAGCATTGAAAGAAAAGTTTAAATAAATGCAAGTAAAATATCTAACCATAGAACCATTTTGATTTCATTATCCAAGGAGGGAAAATATTAGATAAAAAACAGACAGATTAATAAATCGGAATTTAGAGAATAATATAAAATGTTAAATTATGACAAAAATTTACAGGCTTTGCCATGTATACACGTATAGAGAGGAAATCTGAGTAAAGGAAATAACAGTTCAAAAACCAAGAGGAAAGCGGTGAAGAATGCGGAAAAATAGTTGAAGAATGTTGTAGTCAGAATATGGAGAAGAATAGTATCGCATAAGTCAAGATAACGGAATCTAATTAAAGGAGTCTTAGTCGGTAATCGGATGTTGATTTTAAGAAAAAGATTAAATGCCAATGATTATATGCAAAGGGCTCGCACACCGACTAGCTTATACCTGCTTACACCGGAATTAATTCATTATACACATAGATGGGGTTGTAAATATAAGATTAAATCATTATGTCGATTCTTTTTGAATTGGATTTAATTACGGATTGTCTAGTTTAATCAATGTAATTATTAAAAGTTTAACTTTTAAATATTTAACGTTGTAAATATAGGCTTGATTAATAAATCTAGCATCCTAGATAGTTTGAGATTTTCAGCTTATTCAGTATTTTCAGTAATTTATCAGTGTAGTAAAAGTTGCGTTTTAGGAGTAAATTTATTTTCTAACTAGAATATATATATATACTTAATTCATTTAGTTATGAATATATTTAGTTTATAAAAGCATTGAAAGGAAAGTTTAAATAAATGAAGTAAAATCTCTAAGAATAAAACCATTGTGATTCCATTATTAAAGAGGAAAATATTAAATAAGAAAACAAATAAATTAAATATATATATATAATCCTAATATGGAACACGAAATTATGTAAACATCATAAATTTAATTAGTGTACGTTTTGTTTTACTATAAAAATAATCGTTTCATTAAATTGTTTTATACACAACTTAATAGCTTTGAAAGTAAGTGCAAAGATTGTATTATTTTTCAGTTACTTTGAGTTGTTCTTAAGTTATGACTTTAATAACGTTTCTAGTGTCCATATATTTAATACATTCTTAGTATATGTTGTATTATATTAAATATTACAATGTTAATTTTTTTGTTAGTGCATATAATGTTACATAAACTGATATAGCCTTAATTGTCCTGAGTTGTTTCTCAATATTTAAAAAAAGTACTGATACATCGGAATGTAAATTTTGCAATATAGGTATAACGTTATCAACCATGTAATTTAGGCTTACTTGCATGAGGAAAATTATATAACGAAAACGTGCTGCATCTCAATGACATACTGTCATTTTAGTCTATATATATCTAGGTTTTTGATAATGATATGTCTTTTTAAGAAGAGGAATGAGAAAAGGATCTGGATACTTTAGAAAAACAGTTCAGTTTCCGTTCTATAATCAAAGGCATTTCTTCGAACTGTGGTTTCCAGTTACCCAGATGCTACCACGAGTTATAAGAAATATCCCCTTTTAGGAATGTAGAACTTGTGTTCGGTAACTTGTTGAACTTGGGTAAGTTCATATACCCATTTGGTAAATTTCAGGGTTTTGTTATGATATTCAGTGTGTAACGTTAGTGTCACTTAACTCAAGTTCTGTAATAAGTACAAATAATGTCTCCAAATATGATCATCAGTCACCAAATTTAGACTCCCAATCACTGAAATAAATGTGATGTGAAGTAATAAGATTAAATACGCATCTTTAAACGGACGTCTGTTTTCTTTTCTGTTCAAATTGATTAAACTGACACAGTCAATTAAAGACTTCTTTTCTATATATACCTATATGTGTGTATGTGTGTGTGAATAACGTGTGTGTGAGGTAAACGATTATTCTGTTATGTTTTCTGACTTATTTTCTGTTTCATTTTGATTCAATCTAGGAAGCTCGAAAAGAAAAATTATTTTCAGTTAAAAACATTTTTCACAGATGACACAAAGCTACTTCATTTTAGTAAGATTGTTAAGAAACAAATACTTGTCTCTTTAGGTGATATTTTCTTAACAGCAGAAGTTTTTATGAACAGGCTGTGACGTTGTGTAAGGAATCAATAAGGGCTTCAAATAAATACTAGCACATAATAACAATAGCAACAATTATAAATGTGG
>CM063504.1:72352476-72364976 GCA_032207245.1 Pardosa pseudoannulata
TCCATTGGCAACATACCAAGCTTTGGTTAACCTCGAAACAGGACAACTTTCATTGACGTCTTGGAAGTCACAGTGTTCCAAACCGTAAAATTGCCTCAACGTAGGATGCACATTGTCATCTAAAATAGTGCAGTAGGCATCGGCGTTGAGCTTACCATGAATGGAGACCAAGGGTCCCAGTCCATACCAGGAGAAACAACCCTAGACCATAATTCCATCTCCACCGAACTTGACTGTTGGCCCAATGCATGCTGGCAGACACGTTCTCCAGGCAGACGCCAGACCCAGACCCTGCCATCAGAATGGTAAATCAGCTTGGTTCGTCGCTCCAAAGAACCCGTTTCCACTGATCTACGGTCCAATTTCGGTGTGCTTTGCACCACATTAACCGAGCAGCGCGGTTGGACTTTGTGACTAAAAGATTATGGGCAGCAATACGACCAGGAAAACCAAGGAGATGTGCTTCCTTATGGATAGTATTAATTGAAATCATACTTCCGGATGCCTGTTGAAACTCCTCGCGGATGAGGACAATCGATTGGGTTCTTCCGAATTTCTCAGAACATCACTCGTCGGTCTTTATTTCCCAGTTCCGTTGGTTAGCTGACTCCGGGCACATTCCGACAATCACCGCTCACTTTCCACTTCTTAATCACATACGCTAATCCCGATGCTGTTTCCTACACGATATATACCGGCAGAGGCTGTGACGTACCTGAGGACAGTAGATATCTTTATTTGCATCGGTGTCCAAATACTTATTGTTAGACATTGTATGATACGAGTAGCGTATGCATGAATCGTGCTTGGCTTAAAAAAGTAGCACCAGAAACAAAAACAACACTAATTATTAAGAGGAATAGTTTATGTACTTGCATAATATAATCAGAAGGAAACTAAAATTGGCGTATAATAGGAAAAAATGACTTATTTATTTAAAAATATTATAATATTAAAAAATAAATAAGTCATTTTTCCTATTCTATTAAAATATTAAAAATTTTATACTTATTTAAAAATATTTTTGAAACAATTAAGATAAAATTCAATTACATATTTTTAAAAAACATTTAGATTAATTTTGTATGAACTATGAATATATATTTTTGAAAACAAAATTATTACTACGCATGTAATATAGATAAAATAACTTAATAAATATATAATTAAAATTGAAATAATTTATGCTAACATTAAATTCCATTTGAATTAAAGATATTTTTTCTTTTAAAAAATTTAATTGATTATATTCCGTGATGATAAGAAAAAAATATCCATTAGTTTCAAAAATTTCGTGACTTCCCCGTTACTAAACTTCCTGCATAAAGTTAAACAACTTTCAGAATTACTAGTAGAAAAATTGTTCGGTTAAGATTAAACACCACCGCTTACAAAGGTATATTTAATTAAGTAAGTCAAGACCTTAATTTTCTTAATTAGTAAAATATCAGAGATCTAGAGATTTAATTTGGTTAAATGACTGAAATGTAATCGAGGAAAGGAAAATTTTTTATGGCTTCGGAGTTTTAGCCAAGAATGAAAGAAAAAAATACTTCTAATGATTTATCCCTGAGATACCTTTTATATCAAATTGTTTAAATACTTTAGTCATTTTTTATGATTTTTTGAAATCTGAAAAACTGTTCTTGAGGAATTTGTAACAAAACTAGTTTTGAAAGTTTGTTTTCCATAATGAGTGATAATATTTATTTAATGTTTAAACTCTAGATGTCAGTAAATTATACACCGCTGAGCGATTACATAACGACAACCCTCCATTTATAAAAATAGAAGAAAAACCACTGCGTGTGAGCTGCTGATGTTGGAGAGTTTAAAAGCGGCTATGCTTTGTCTTTCCAAACATAATGCAATTAGCAACACAATAAAGCAACTTATTTATCGGACTTCGATAAGTCAAATAATTATGGCTCAGCGACTGGAAACATTGATATCAGAAACTGTGGGTTTAATTGTCTGTTCAAGTACAGTTGTTCAATTGCAGTTATCGAAAGTGGTATATGAATGGTGAAACGACAAGTTGACGGCCAGCTGTGTGTCTTGTACGGCATATTGATTCCAGAGCACAGCCAGATTGATACGCATTGGTCGTCGTGACTGAGGGCTACAACAGCCAAAGTCAGCACCAGCTATTACAGTGGCGAACCAAACAGTACAGCTCATATATGTATATATATATATATATATATATATATATATATATATATGTGTGTGTGTGTGTGTGTGTGTGTGTGTAATAATAAATTTCTATTAAAGTAAAATCCTAACTTAAATGTGCATTTCTGTTTTCCATTCAAAATCTATATTCCCTTTTGACAAATTCTAAAACACATTTTTTATAATAATGTTGGCTTACATTCATTTCCTGGCACATTAAATTTAGAATCGCTGCCCCATTGATCCATTTTTCCCGCGCATTGTAAGGTACTCTATCATTTAGAAATAACTTGAAGTAATTAAAGGGACGTGATTGGTTACCTGAACGACATCATTCCTGGAGCCACACCCCTTCCAATAATTGATAAAAGAGCTGGCACACAAATTTCGAAGACTTTTTCCTTTCAGATCGCGATGCAAAGGATATTCTTCAAATATATTCTGTGATTTGTGTTCTTTTTCCCTACGGTGATTTGTGTGTACAGTTTCATCTTATGTTATAAATAAAAGATGTTTTTTTAAAGTGAACGTCTGAATCAATCTACTCGGCTAGTTTTTTTAATAATTCCTGTAAATTCATGACTACAGTAGTTTTAAATTATGTGGAAGTTATCTTAAGTTATCTCATAATGGTAAAAATGTAGCTCCTGAAGCTATAAATTACAATACATGTTTATTTTTAATCGATGAAATTATTTTAGACATAATGGTATGTAAGTATTTCATAATGCTTTTAGTTTAAATTTGGGCTTGTGGTTTAGCATATGGATTGAAGCTGCTATTCTGAAATGTAGAGCTAGTAATGCTAGTTATTAAAAGTTTTGCAGTGGATGTAATACTTTACTTCGCATTTACAACCTGACTTGCAATCTAGAACATTGTCGCTGTATAGTACATTTGTTAATAGCTAGAAGCCGAATTTAATATGAGCTTTTGCTGTTCTATAATTATCATAAACGAATTAAAGGTTTGTTCTTGCAATTGATTGGAAGTATCTTTTTACTTATTCTCAATAATTTTTAGTAAAACTTTAGCATAATTATCCATGCATTCAATTCCACATTCAATGCATTCTAATACATTTGCATATATATATATATATATATATATATATATATATATATATATATATATATATATATATATATATATATATATATATATATATATATATTTATATATATATATATATATATATATATATATATATATATATATATATATATATATTTATATATATATATATATATATATATATATATATATATATATTTATATATATATATATATATATATATATATATATATATATATGTATATATATATATATATGTATATATATATATGTATATATATATGTATATATATATGTATATATATATATATATATATGATATATATATATTTATATATATATATATATATATATATATATATATATATATGTATATATATATATATATATATATTTATATATATATATTATATATATATATATATATATATATATATATATATATATATATATATATATATTTATATATATATATTATATATATTTATATATATATATATGTATATTATATATATATGTATATATATATATGTATATATATATGTATATATATATATATATATATATATATATATGTATATTATATATATATATATATATATATATATATATATATATATATATATATATATATATATATATATATATATATATATATATATAAATTAAATGTTAACGTATATAATATATCATATAATATGGTAATACATTACACATGATTATTATAAAATATTTTATATTAATATTATAATCTAAATACATTATAATTAATAGAATGTAAAATAATATGCTTTAAATTTACATAGTACATATTCTACGTAACTACGAAAAAGCCTTTTAATTATAATAAAAATGATTGTGTATTTTCTTAATTATTTAAGTTAGATTTTAAACGTACATAAAAATATAATGTTTAAAAGTGTTTTTACAAAAATACATTTTACTATTAAATGATACAGAATAACTCCAGAAAGGATAGTATAGAGATAAATATTAGATTATATGCATAATACTTTTTATGTGTTCTATATTAAATGTCTGTAGCCATATTTTTATGTCAAATTAAATTAAAAGTTTACAAACGTAATTTAGAAATATGGTATTTTTAATTAGTTTTATATAAAAATTCTATATGAAATTTTTATTGGGAGAAAGCTAATTAAAAAGAGCCATATTAAATAAGAAAGTCTTCTTGAGCAGGAAGAGTATTATGAAAATATTGGGATTTAGAAAGGGTACAATTTCTTTTTTACTGCAAAAACAAAGAAGCACCTCTATATGTATTATTTTAATAATTGTAATACATTAAACTAATTTTTTTGGGAGGAAAGAGTATTGAAAAAAGCCATATTTTGTGAAAGTTTGCCAAATGTATTATGCAATTGGAAGAAAGAGAGATAATTTAGTTTTAAACGACCAAAACATTTTTTCTATTAATAAAAATTATTATAAAGCAACCTTTTGCCGTTTATTTTAAAATCTATCTTTATTCTGTAATGTAACAATAAGTTACAATCGGCGCTTCAACGCTTGTTAAACCTCCTCCCATGGGCCATCACCAAAGACAAACACACCAGGACCAGTCTGAACTAGAAATAAACTGCGGACTTCTCCCAACCAATAGAAGAGCTCATTGGTTTGACCGATTCTGACCCCTCCGTTCTTGAGTGGACCCCTGTGTTTTTCCGGTGGCAGTCTGATTTTTTTAGTGTAAGGTTTTTACCAGAGGAGAGAAGAGGGTGAATGCTGCTAGTATCCTCTGCTTGCGAGATATATATTTTTTTGGAGCGACAAGAGAAAAAGGAAAAGTGACGCCATGTTTTTGCAGGGCTGACGCCGAGTCGAGAGGAGTCTTCCCTATCTACAAATGATAAGTTGTATTACTTAGGCATTTAATTGCATAAAATTATTTAATCAAGACATATTTGTCCTTGTGTTTATTATTGAGTATTAATTTCTTCTTTCTCAAACACTAAAGGCCGAATGATGGTCGATTTTTTAGGGTGCTGGCCTTCGGTACCGGAGTTCGTGGGTTCGAATCCCACTGTGGCATGGATGTTCTTACTGTTCGGAATCGGCTTTAAGCTGTAGGTCCCGGTCTCATTAGCTCTCGTGTTGCAAAAAGTAGACCGTAGCACTCCAAACCAAACCAAGCCAAACTTAAACACTAAGTCAACGTAACAAGTTATTTTACATGCAATTAATATTTTTTTATTATTTTATGCAGAAGAATTTTAATAACACTCGAATTCAATGGCCAATTATCTCGATTACTTCGTTTTCATTATAAACAAGTTCAGCTATAAATTTCAACGCTGATAGAATCATAAGCATGGGACAGAGACAAAATGGAAATCCCTGTGTGAATAATCGTAGTTTCAGTATATATCATTTATCTAAGGCGTCAAATAAAAATGATAAATCCATTTTCTCAAATCAACTCACCAGTTATTGGTACAGCTAAAAACCATCAAAACTGTAACAAAACAAATGATTTTGATTTCTCCTCAGCATTTAGAAACCCAATAATACTTCAAATGAAGTCCCTGTGGGTCTTTTAGTTATTTATCTTTTTTTAGATTTCATTATAAAAAAAACGGCTGCAACTTATTGATCTCCAAAAAATCTCTTGAAAAAGGCAATCATGTGTGGTCTTAGGGGACAACAGACAAAAGTTAAAAGGTGTGTTTCGACTCGAACAAGACTTCTTTTATTATGCTTAATACATTTTACTTGTTAGGTACGATTTATCCCTTTATTCATTTCGCATCTAAGGGGGATAAGTTGTTCTAAACTTTCGATTCCATATAGAGTATATTTTCTATTCCGGTAGAAATAATAAATGGAAGTAGAGATATATTTTTTTCTTTTGGTTTGAAAGACACTATTTATCATTTAACCAAATTTAATAAATACCTTTTCAAATATTTAATACATATTATAGAGAAGTGCTGGCTATTATGATACTATAATTTCTTTAACTTAAAACGTTGTTTGATTAGTCATTTTTTCTTTACAAAAATTGTTTCAGTGAATTTTATAAGAACTTAAGACTAAATATGTATCAACAGTCTATTGGGGAAAACACTGGGTTATTACCATAGCATTATGTTATTTGATATCTATAAATAACATATGAATTTACATGAAAATTTAAAAAGCTCTTAAATATTATTAAGGATTAAATTATTTAATCAAAGTAATTTTAAAAGACACGATTTATCATTCAACCAAATTTAATACGTTTTCAAATATTTAATACATATTATAAAGAAGTGCTGGATATTATAATGCTATGATTTCTTTAACTTAAAACGTTGCTTGATTAGTCATTTTTTCTTTACAAAAATTGTTTCAGTGAATTTTATAAGAACTTAAGACTAAATATGTTTCAACAGTCTATTGGGGATAACACTGGGTTATAACCGTAGCATTATGTTATTTGATATCTATAAATAACATATGACTTTATGTGAAAATTGAAAAAGCTGTTAAATATTATTCAGGAATAAATTATTTAATCAAAGTAATTCAAAGTAATCAAAGTAATTTTCCCGTGAAGGTCCAACGTTTACTATAGATTCATTACCTACTAAATTTACTTTTCTAATAAAGTCAAGCTATATTTCGGTAAAAATGATGTTTTAATTTAATGATAAATATTGTTAATATTACTCAGATTTGTAATATGTATATTCTTTCTTTTTACATGTACATTCATATAAATATGAAAACAATATTTCCGATTGTTCTAGAAATATTTTATCTGCATTTAGAACGAAATCTATTCCTAATATACTTTTATAAAATCTAACTCAGCGATTCTCAAACTTTTAAGAATCTCAGTAACCATGGAACTATATGATTCTTTGGCATATCTTCATAACTCTCTCAAAACATATATGTAGATCAGTTCTTAAATGCTTTATATGCTTTGGTAGTATTAATCAAAATAAAGAGAATTGATACATATGAATTTCATATTTGCATAACAGTATCTGCCTTAATAGTTTCATGTGCTACTGCTGACTCCTGTTTTTACAAGACATTACTACTCGTACAAAATTGCATACAGTGACTCGGATGCGCTTGTATTTTCTTTAATCAAATAATCCAAATTTAGTTTTACAGGTGTTATATTTAGGCTCATTTCGTATTCTACATTAGACTTGTTCAGACATTTCGTTTTTCTTTCGAAATATGTTTACAACGATTTTTTTTACCTAAATATGTGGTTCAAAATACAATCAAAATTGTAATGGCTGGGATAGAAAACCACTGTTACATGCATAATCAAGAACAGAATCTCAAATCGCAGACAGAAATGTTAGCTTCTGACACAAAAACTATCATTTTGGAGGTCAGGATTATTACATGTAACTTATGTATTTAATACTAAACATAAAACCCATGCTATATTTCTTTAAATTTTTTAAAGATACTCCGGGCACCTCTGTAAGTAACTCAAAACATCCCAAGATTCCACAGAAAGCAGTAAAAAGACAAAAATTTAACCAAACAAGATCTCACTCGAATTTAAATATCTTTGAAAAAACACAGAAGGATACTTTATAAGAACTCCCAGGGACATCTCGCGATACTCTGAGGTTCCATGCAACCCAGTTTGAAGACCAATTATCTAAGCTAAGTACAATTCAGTCTCTTTTCCATGTATGGGGAAAGTATGCTGAATGCTAGTTAATAAGCATATAATAAGAACCCCCAGGGACATCTCTCGATACCCTAAGAGACCACGGAACCCAGTTTCAACAACTGGTATATTGTAACTAGAACTCAATCCGATTCCTATGTATGGGGAAATTATACAGAATACTTCATAATAAGAACGTAACAAACACTCCCAGGGACATCTCCCGATACCCTAGGGTTCCAGGGAACGCAGATTGAAGACTACTGATCTAACCCAACTAAAAATACGATTTCTATATATGTGGACTCTGCGCAAAATGAAACTTAATAAGAAATGATGTACCACATGTGGGAACTTGTCGCATCTCCAAAATGTAACTCGGAACCTAGTTTGAACGCCACTGATCTAACTAAAATAGCAGTAAATCTGATTTAAATGGATGTGAAAAGTACGTATACTGTGTCACCAAATCGCAACTAACTGTAACCACAACGAACAGTCCCAGTGGGAAAGGACTGTAAATAAACAAGCATGTCACTCACCACCACTTTCCAATTGGTTTTTCATATCTCAAAAATAGTTAATAGTGTAATAAGTTCATATTTCTAGTAGTAAAATTACCCAACTCGAACCACTGGACAAGAATATACCTTATCCGATATGACGGCAAAGTTTTTTTTTGTTTTTTTTTATTTTGCACCACTTAGAATTTCATGTTGTAACAAAATATAAGCACTGACAGGTAAAATATTCTTTTAAAAATATTTTGGTGTGCTTAAAGTTTATGTTTAAAAAAGCTGTAAAAATGTGTTATTCAGTTTAGTTAAAATATTTAAGACAATGTTACAATTACTGTGTTAAATATTTATGGTCAATTTCTCAATAAAACTTATCACTATATTAAACATAAACCATTGCTCTTAAATATCTATATAATAATTATATACTTAAGTATTTCAAGAAAGGTAGGATTGTCAATTAACAGGCATGTTTTCTACATTAGCAGTGAAATATCTAATAAACAGTTACTTGTTTAACAAAAACCTACGTAAATAATCCTTATATTTTATTGTATATAATACACACTTATGCCACAATATACATTTATAATAAAATTTTGAGCTATACCTTCATGAAATAAACATAACTTTCGAGTGTAAATTATCTTCCAAACTTACAGGATAAGTTTTAAAAGCTACAATGAATTAAGTAACTCATAATGAGAATATATTAAACCCGAAAATAGATTTGCCTATTTAGCAAATGCTTTAAATTAGAGGTGTATATGTTCTCAACTTTCATTAGTTTGCTCTACGTTGGTGGATTTATTAAATTGCGTTTGTCATAACGTAAAATACTATAATGATTAAAAATTCAACTACATTTACATGTAGGCGTTAAAATGCTAAAATGTTAAAATGCTTCTAAGACACTAATATAAAGTTTTAATGTAATTTTGTGTACTTCATAAATTATATGTACACGTGTATACAAACACACATATATATTATATATATATACATATATATATATATATATATATATTATATATATATATATATATATATATATATATATATATATATATATACATATATGTATGTATGTATATATATATATATATATATATATATATATATATGTATATGTGTGTGTGTGTGTGTGTGTGTGTGTGTGAGATCTAAAAAAGGGGTAGCTGGAAATTACGTGAGTTAAAGGCGATTTGAACAAGGGAACTCTTTTATAATAATAAAATAAATGAAAAAAGACCCACACTTGCGTAAGCTTTCAGGATAATCCGGTCAGGCGAAAGCATTTTGGAAGAATTTGATGAGATTTCAAACAGATAAGATCAGTGAGCTCGTGGACATGGAGCTGTCAACAACTGTTCCACGCTTAGCTCCGTCATGAACAATGAAAATGGCGCAAGTTGCTTCCATATAGAACTATGATTTAATAAACTTATTATTATCAAGAAGCGTTTTTTCATTCGCCTTATCTCTGGACCATTACACACACATATATATATTATATATATATATATATATATATATATATATATATATATATATATATATATATATATATATATATATATATTTAATTTCCCACCACAAACTTTTAATTATATCAATGTTAAATAAAGAATAGTTTTTACGTCTTGATAGAAAACAGTTAAATTTTAAATATTACAATTAAATGCAAACTCTTTTGAGAGTATTCATTTTTCTCGCTCTTCTTGTGCTTTCGTTTATATAATGGCATAAAGGCGCCGGAGATGCAGCCAATCAGTTATGTTGAAATGATACGGCTTGGTAGACGCTAACTATAGAAACTAAGCAACATAAAGCAGTTATATAAAATTAATAACAAAGCCGAATTAGTGTTTCTCGTGATCTCCAAAGGTACCAGAATTAAAAAAGACAAAGCGTTTTGCCAAAGGTTGTCAATTAATGCATAGAATCAGCGGAAATTTAATTTATATTATACAGTTCAATGTAAACTTGATTTAGACTATTCGTTTTTCACATTCTTCTGCTTTCGCATACATAATGCTATAAGGGCGTTGGAGAGCCAGCCAATCAGATGTGTTAAAAGTATATCACTTGGTAGACGCTAACTATAGAAACTAAGCAACATAAAGCAGTTATATAAAATTAATAACAAAGCCGAATTAGTGTTTCTCGTGATCTCCAAAGGTACCAGAATTAAAAAAGACAAAGCGTTTTGCCAAAGGTTGTCAATTAATGCATAGAATCAGCGGAAATTTAATTTATATTATAATTATAAGTAAGCTGGTTAGTTTCATTAAATTATAATTATATATATAATATTGTTACCAATTTATGAAGCGTAGCGTTCGTAGATTGAGTAGACTTTGAATTAAGACAGCAAAAATAACAGCACTTTATTCGTAATTCAGGGAAAACACGAATACAGCAGCCAAAACCGGGAGGACTGGCTAGCACAGGCGATAGTTCACTAAAATTCTTAACGCCAAACAACGTACGTCTTTACTTCTACAAATTTCTCAGCTAACTGAACCTCGATCAGGATCGGCCCCCGGTATTTATATCCTCGGGAGAAACTGGAATATTCTGGAAAGTACTAGGTACAAACGGTCGCCAAGAAAGTCTCCAAATCACCAAATTTGGAGATAAATCGCCAAACTTGGCGCCAAATATTAGTCGCCAAAAACATCGCCTACGAGCCAGTATCTCGCCAAATACATGATTTACCCATTATAGTACACAGTATACGGCAAAAATACATGCAAACTTGCGAAATTCATAACATTATGAACACAAATGATACTTTAGTTATTAAATACAAGAAACCGAATGGTAAAAATAACAATGGAAGAATTTTCATTTCCTTGCTGATGTCTCAACAAGATTTCACAAAACTAAAGATTATTTTATATATTTTTAGAAGAAAATCAAAATCAATAAACTAAAATTTTAAATCAATACTTAATATTTGAAATATTAAAAGAAATTTTCCACCACATAAGAGATGTGACAGTTTATAATTTGTTTTAATTTGCATCTGATTATAGCAATAGATACGTTATTTTGTTTTGTCATAATTGCATATGAAACTAATAACGATTATCATATATAAAAATTCATTTGAATATTGAAAAGTATTAATAAATTGTTGATTAAATCTTTCGTTGTAAAGTACTGTAGAACAAAACATTTTCGAATTGTAAATTGTATCTGTTTTCTGTAATTTGTATATTCCATTAATAGTAATATTCACATCATAAAATCAAAATACAGATATTAAGATAATTTTTTTTTTATTTGAACATTAAAAATCAATTTGATCTTTATAGAAAATCATATAAAAATATTTTTCATAAAAAAAATAATATAGAGAACAGTGATCATTTATGGAATTATTAAGAATATGTAATCCTCTAAAATATCACTATCTAATACTATAATAGATTGTTCTTTCATTTGTGTATTTACAATAAGACAATATAGCAACTGGTCACTGCAATGACTGGAATCAATAAATGCTTATACAAGAATCCACAGAGTATTACTTTCCCATTATAATAGTTTGTTTCGGAAAAAATTTAATTACAAACTACAAAACAAACTACTATGAAAAGAAACTATGTCTTATTTAAAGCTATGACTAAATCGTTATACAAAATCTCAAACTTTAAAATTTGCTACGAACAATAAAAGGTAGCTTTATAAAAGATCTCGGAAAAAATGGACTAAAAATAATCTACTAAGACACTTTTACCCAAAATGTTAGACATGCAAACTGAAAATATCCAACAGCTAGATAAAAAAAGGAAACACCAAGTGACACCGATTCAGCTTTAAGTATTACATCGCTCATGGACAGTCGTCCTTCACTACCCCATCACTGCAGTCGGTCCCATTTGAGAAAAATAGGGCATATATCTTATTTCGGTAAAGTGCACTACCCATCGTTTGTCTATAAACAATGAAGAAAGAAAAATGAGAAGGAAAAGTAGGGCTTGGGTAAACTGGAGCCCCGCTGTCAGCCAACAGAAATAATTGGGTCGAATACGTACATGCACCACTTAGACCTTTCACAAGAAATTATCTT
>CM063504.1:72369976-72389976 GCA_032207245.1 Pardosa pseudoannulata
TCAGGTGCAGCCAGAAATAAAACTAATAATGACTAATATTTCGAATTCTGTAAAAATTATAATTTAGAGTAGCCGAGCTTTTGAAATCTATATAAATAAATTATGCACATGTATGTGTTGAATAAAAGAATATTTATATTAGCTTTTTATAAGAGTTTTTAAACATTTAAACTTATGAATAAAAAAAATCCAAAACAAATAAGTAAATAGAAAAATAAAGAATAAAATCAGAAAGTTATTTCACAACTGTGAACAGTGTTTAAGTTACCAAAGAGAGCAATAGCGTATATTCCAGATACCGAATTTTTCCTTACATTGCTTAGGCATCTTATTTACAGCTGAAAAACAGCTGCCTGCATTAATTTTATGTCTATTTGTTACTTATTTGTGTTATCTTTGTTTATAATTACATTCATTACTCTAAAATATAGATACTAATAATAGATTTGGGGACTTAACAATACCTAAAAGGCATAATTGGTAGAAAATCAGAAAATAACTCTTCTATCGAGGAAAATTATTTTCAGTATAAATGTATGCGACAATCATAACTGTTTAGGAACAAAAATTATTTCCTATTTGTGTGAATGTTTACCATTTTAAGGTCTTTTGTTCATTTTAAAAAACCGAAATATATATAAATATTGCAAATATTGCAATGTTACAAGAACTATATGCATATTACAATACTTAAGAACATTGTAGTATATTTATAATTTCGTAACTTTGTTAATCACATATTACATTTTGAAAACTAAGGCAAAAAATGTTTGATTAGTATTGATAAACACTGAAAATATAAAGGAAAATTTATTTCTCACATATTATCGCATAAATGAAATAATCTCTCTTCATTTTTTGTGAATATTTATTCACTTAATTTAACTTCATACATGTGATTTTTATCTAAATTTTAAGTGTGATTAATAATTTTTTCTCAAATAAGGTGATTTCACGCAGTAGGGCAAATTCTCAAATTATGACAATTCTGGCTTTAGTTTCAAATGGAAGGGCAGTTTATTGTTTATCTATTGGCTGTTATAAACATGAAAATGAATAGGAAGGGCATTATAGTATTTCGTGACGTTGCGACAAATTGCCTTATTGTTTAAGACGGACCATTTAGTTATTACAATCTTATCTAGTTCACTTTTTTGACAGAATTTTAAGATATATATATATATATATATATATATATATATATATATATATATATATATATATATATATATATAATATGTATATATATATATATATATATATATATATATATATATATATATATATATATATATATATATATATATATACATATATATATACATATATATATACATATATGTACATATATATATATATATATATATATATATATATATATATATATATATATATATATATATATATATATATATATATATATATATATATATATATATATATATATATATATATATATATATATATATATATATATAATGAAATCATAAATAAAGTTTTGTATAAGACATATTTTCTTGACTTAAAAGCATGGCAGATTTTTGAACATTTTTATGTGTGCCAATCTATTTTATTTCATAATAATTTATAAAATAAAATAGTATAATTTTCTTTTATAAAATTTTATATATGGATTTTTTCTTTGAATCTTACCGATGTATACCACTTTCTCCACGGTTGAAAACAGTCTGAAAAAGTAGCAACCATTTAGAACCCATTTAAGGCTCTTACTAAACTCCAACCCCTTAATTTTATTTCTCCAGTCTGTACATCATTAAATCACTTAATCTCTGGTCAAAATTTTTGAAAGAGTACGTCTCTAGAAGCTCTCGTTTTTCCCGGCACGGCCCTGTTTGTTTAGCCACTTAGCGGTATAAGGAGAGAAAACAGGTGCGAACGCGTGTCTGATGTTGACTTAGAAGGAGCAAATGGTTAATCGATGGAAGTTAATGGACTTGGGAGAATCGATTGAGGGAAGATGCGCAAGGCGAGATAAAAAGCGAGAGGGGTGGCGGGTTTACATAAAAGATTTCTCAGGAGGAATTTTTAAACGTTTCACGCCTGGTTTAAAACACGAAACTAATGGTGTATTTCGTTAATCTTCCCGGGAGGAAAGTAGGTGATCATTTCTCTAAAATTCTATGCCGTAGTTTAAGTTACGTTTGATTTCAGAAACTTAGATTAGAGAAAGGTACTTTAAATTGCTGCAAGAAACTGCAATTTTATCTTGCTGAACAATGATTTCCAACCTCTATACCCCTAGGGGTATGAATGGAGTAGTCATAATAAAGAAAAAGAGTGATGATTAAAAAAAAGTGTAGCTATAAAGGAATAAATAGAATTTTAAGTTCTTTTGATGTTGAGGGCTTTTGCAACCCAGTGTCTATTTATTTTAATGCTTCTTACATATCATTCTACATGCCAATATCTTGCTGTTGTTTGATTAAAATTATTTTAGTACTAGACCGCAGCTGTGAATATTGGATGTGGCAAAATTCCTTGATCAATATTTGTTTAATGAAATGTTAAGCTTTAAGCTACATTAAAAATAAAATGTATCTATAAAGGAATAAATAGAATTTTAAGTTCTTTTGATGTGAAAGACTTTTGCTACCCAACGTATATTTATTTTAATACTGATTACATGTCATTCTACTTACCAATATCTTGCAGTTGTTTGATTAAAATTGTTGTAGTATTAGACCGCAGCTGAAAATATTGGATGTGGTAAAATTCCATGGTCAATATTTGTTTAATTATATATTAAGCTTTAAGATACATTAAAAAATGTAGCATAAAGGAATAAATAGAATTTTAAGTTTTTTTGGTGTGGAGGACTTTTGCAACCCAATGTCTATTTATTTTGATTCTGTTTACATATCATTCTACTTACAAATATCTTATAGTTTTTTGATTAATATTACTGTGCTATTCGGCAGCAGCTGTAAATATTGGATAGGGTGAAATTCTTTGATCAATATTTGTTTCATTAAATGTTATATATAATAGAATATTAATTAAATAACTGTCTAATTTATCCAACCAGTAAAGTTACAAGAACAGTAAAACTTTTCTACTGAAAACATATCAAGAAATGTGTTAAAAGATAGATCCTGGTATTTAATGTAACAGGGAAAAAAAGAATTTTCTAGACTCATACAGAAATCTGATGGAAGTATTTGTTCTATTTGTAGTACATTCAATAAATATTGTAAAACAGAACATTGCAGATTTACAAGAATCATCACCTCAATGTCTTGCGTTGAACTTATAAAGTCCGTGTAGAACTTTACTTAGTTTTATTATGGTCATATAATATATGAATACATTTTTAAAACCTGTCCCAATAAGAATATATTTGAATCCTACTCCTGGCATAGATGTTCATAGCCATGAGAAGTCAACTTTAAGCTGTAATTCCTGGTCTCATAAGCCGACGTTTGATTTTTCTAAAATGTGACCATAGCACTCTGAACCAAAGAAAAGTTCTTTAGGGCTCAGTATAACAGGATACGAAATCTTCAAGTTTCGACAGTCTTTTTAATTTTTTATTATTAAATATAACAATATTTTTACTATTAAATATATTTTTTACAACCAGATTAAACTCCTATTTGATATTTTGGAATATCTTTTATTTCTAGAAAAACATGCAAAATACATATTAATATCCCAAGTTTTCATTTTAGTACTCAGTTAATCATTTAAATTCAATTTCTCTTGAGCAATGGACATGAAATGACAATTAATTTAAACACAGACAATATATTTTATCACAAATATGAAACAGAAATTTGTGTGTTTCATGGTAAAGATTTATAGTAATGCAAATGAATTTCACTTCATATTTACCAAAAACTGAAAATCACAAGGTTAACTCATTCAATAACTGTCTATCAAACCAGTGAAGTTACAATAATAGTAACACTTTTCTACTGAAAACAAATCAAGAGAAATGTGTTAAAAGATACATCCTGGAATTTAATATACCAGGGCAAAAAGAAATATACTAGACTCATACAGGAAAGCAAAATCTGATGGAAGAATTTGTTGTATTTGTCGTACATTCGATAAATATTGTAAAACAGAGCATTGTGGATTTACAAGAATTATCACCTTAATGTATTGCATTGAATTTCCCTGTAGAACTTTGCTTGGTTTTATGTTCGTCATTTAATACTAGAATACATTTTTAAAAGATGTCCCATTAAAAACAGTAAAGATATATTTGAATCCCACTCCTGGCATAGATGTGCATAGCCGTGAGTAGTCAACTTTAAGTGGTAGTCCCTAGACTCCTTAAGCGGCGTTTGATTACCTAAAACGTCACCGTAGTACTCTGAACTAAACCAAACTTTTTTAGGGCTCAATATAGCAGGATACGAAATCTTCAAGTTTCTCAGTCTTTTTAATTTTTTATTATTAAACGTAAAAATTTTTTTTTACTATTAAATATATTTTTACAACCAGATTTAAACCTTTTATCCTTTTTCTCTAAAAAAACATGAAAAATACATATTACTATGACACGTTTTCATTATAGTACTCAGTTAATTATTTAAATTAAATATTCTCTTGAGCAATGGATATGAAATGACAATTAATTTAATCACAGACAATATATTTTATCACAAATATGAAACAGAAATTTGTGCGTTTCATGGTAAAGATTTATAGTACTGCATATGAAATTCACTTCAAATTTACCAACATTTGAAAATCACAAGGTTAATTAATTAAATAACTGTCTATCAAATCAGTAAAGTTACAAGAATAGTAACATTTTCTACTGAAATCATATCAATAAATGTATTAAAAGATAGTTCCTGGAATTTAATGTAACAGGGCAAAAAGGTATATTCTAGACTCATATAGGAAAGCAGAATCTGATGAAAGAATGTATTTTATTTGTCGTACATTCCATAAATATTGTAAAACAACACATTGTGGATTTACAAGCATTATCACCTCAATCTCTTGCGTTGAACTTCAAAAGTCCCTATAGAACTTTGCTTCGTTTTATTAAGGTCATATAATATGTGAATACATTTTTAAAATCGGTCCCGTTAAAAACAGTAAATATATATTTGAATCTCACTCCTGTCATAGATGTTCATAGACATGACAAGTGAACTTTAAGCTGTAGTTCCTGGTCTCATTAGCCGACGTTTGATTACCTAAAACGTGACCTTAGCAATCTAAACGAAACCAAACTTTTTTAGGGCTCAATATAGCAGGATAAGAAATCATCAAGTTTCGTCAGTCTTTTTAATTTTTTAATATTAAACATAAAAATGTTTTTACTATTAAATATATTTTTAAAACCAGATTTAAACTATTTGATATTTCGAAATATCTTTTTTATTTTAGAAAAACATGGAAAATACATATTACTATCACAGGTTTTTATTTTAATTCTCCGTTAATTATTTAAGATAAATTTATCTTGTAAAATGGACATGAAACGACAATTACTTTAATCGAAAATATATTTTACTACAGATATGAGACAGGAATTTCTGTGTTTCAAAGCAATGATTTACAGTAATGCAGTTGAAAATCACTTCATATCTACCAAAAATTGAAAATCATAAGGTTTTTGACAATAAATTACTTAATTATTAAGCATTCAAATAACATTTAGTTAAAATACAAATGCCAATGTATGCACTTTTATAAATGTTTATTAACACCGAACTAGTGTTATAAATAGTAAAATTCATAAACAAATTTTAGTAAAAATTTAAAATAGAGTTTTAGATTTCCTTTTTAACTTATATTTTTATTGTTCAAAATTAAAAATATAAAAGTTATTGTTTATATTATTATTTATTAGAGCTAGTTATCTGCACAACTGTAGTGAATTTGTTAGTTTTATTTTTACTGCAGAATAAAAGAGTATACCATCAAAATAAAAATCATTTTTATGTGATTTAATTTGTTATACTTCTTTGTAAAAAGTATAATCCTGATTTATTTATAGTTCTTATTTATAGTCCTGAACTATTAATTTACAAAAAATTGTGTAACTTGTATCATTCGCTTAAGATGTGATAACTGTAATGAAATAAAGCACAATGCTGTTAGCACTTATTATTTCAAAACACATCGCTCTAGTTCATAAGAAAACTTCGATATCTGATGTTACATTACTAGTAAAAATTATATTATATTAAACTATTAAGTTTTAAGGATATATTACCAATTAACTTTTAACATGGAACATTTTAATTTGAAAATATTTTAAATTTTTAATAAGATTTACTGTTTAGATATTAAAAAATAAATTTCTTATAGAAATTCATATCATAAAATGGATAATATAGTAAAAACATTAATTTGTTCTAGCTTGAATGTTTTAGAGATTTAGTTTTGAAATATTTTTGTAAAACCACAGAGTTTAAAGTCTAATCTCCTATGGCCATAAGCAACATTTACAACAAAATATACAACTATTGTACCACATTGTTAAAGAAAATTCGAACAACTAATTAAGAATTAAATTTGTTTTTATTCTTGCCTTCTTTCAGCTACTGTAAATCATTTCCATTAAAACGAATGATATAGTTGTGATTAAATTGTTTTAAATTAAATTAACAAAGTCATGAGTAGTAAAAATATATTAAACAAATATTTATATGCTTTAAATTTAATAAGATTTACTGTTTAGATATTAAAAAATAAACTTCTTATATAAATTCATAATAGAAAATGGATAGTATTGTAAAAACATTAATTCGTGCTAGCTTGAATTTTTTAGAGATTTAATTTTGATATATTTTAGCAAAACAGCAGAGCTTAAAGTCTAAACTCTTATGGCCATAAGCAGCATTTACAATAAAATATACAACAATTGTACCACAATAGTGAAAATAATTTGAACACCTAATGAAGAACTTAATTGATTTTATTCTTTCCTTCTTGCAACTACTGTAAATCATTTCCATGAAAACGAATGATATAGTTGTGATTAAAAAGAAGAAAATTTTAATTAAAATAACAAAATTATGAGTAGTAAAAATATTTTGAACAAATATTTAAATGCGATAAATATATTTACATTACTACACGGGCTGAATTTTGTTTTATAATGTAAATAAGGATCTAAAAAGAACCATGAATTATATATTTACACGAATATTTAATTAGTCAAAAATTATATGATTTTAAACTAATGAGTCTTAAGGATATATTACCAATTGACTTTTAATGTAAATTTGAAAATATTTTAAATTTTTAATAAGAATTACTGTTTAGATATTAAAATATAACTTTTTTACAGAAATTCATAATAGAAAATGGATAATGTTGTAAATATATTGAACAAATATTTATACGCGTTAAATATATTTACAATACTACACGGGCTGAAATTTGTTTTAATATGTAAATAAGTATCTAAAAAGAACAAGAATTATATATTTACAAGAGTATTTAATTAGTCAAAATTTATATAATTTTAAACTAATGAGTCTTAAGAATATATTACCAATTAACTTGTAACGTAACTTTAAAAATATTTTTAATTTTTAATAAGATTTACTGTTCAGATATTAAGAAATAACTTTTGTTTAGAGATTCATAATAGAAAATGGATAATGTTGTAAATATATTGAACAAATATTTATATGCGTTAAATATATTTGCAATACTACACGGGCTGAAATTTATTTTAATATGTAAATAAGGATCTAAAAAGAACCAATAATTATATATTTACAAGAGTATTTAATTAGTCAAAAATTATATAATTTTAAACTAATGAGTATAAAGGATATATTACCAATTAACTTTTAACATAAATTTGAAAACATTTTAAATTTTCAATAAGATTTACTGCTCAGATACTAAAAAATAACTTTTTTTATAAAAATTCTTAACAGAAAATGGATAATATTGTAAATATATTGAACAAATATTTATATGCGTTAAATATATTTACAATAATACACGGGCTGAAATTTATTTTAATATGTAAATAATGATCTTAAAAGATCCAAGAATTATATGTTTACAATCAAAAAGTATATAAAATTACAACATCAAAACTATATACACACATAGTTATAATACATCCATTTTAACAATCATTTTTGAGGATTTCAAATTCGAGATTAAAATACAGTTTATTATTTTCTTATATATATCATTAAGAAGTTATTTGGACCCTAACTTCCACATATTGATGTTCGATGTAATATTTATTCTCGAAATACAGTTATACTATATCGTGAAACGAAAATAGAAATATATTAGAGCAATCTTCCCTAAAATGATGCTTTTCTGGCATTCACTCAAAATACTTCCACGTTATTGATTTATATTTAATAAGGCATGTTCCAAACATATTTACGCCCTTATGACCTTTACTTTGGGCGTATTAAAGTTTAAATTTCTCGTGGAAATTAAACAGCAATTAGGGGTTGCCGGAAAAGTAACGAATACTAAGTGTAGTCCTATTAAGTGAAATTCGTGGTTTAGTACTAGATTTATATTATATTATGAATTGGGAAAGCGATAAAGATTTCATGAGACGAAAAAATATTTTTTAATCTAACCTATCCTTTCGTTTGTCTTATGTATTTTATTGCTCTTGTTCACTAAAAAGTACATCTTCTAGAATATATAAATATTACTAATATACTTTATTGGTGCTAGATTTCTAAACAAATACAGAGACTGTTCACACATTTTTAGCTATTGTTGTCACAAAACTAAATTACATAAAATTCTTGTGTTTTAAATGTTCTATTTGATAGCCCTTATTCTGAACTTCCTTGCGACACTGTAATTTCCAGGATAATAATGTCTTTTAAAGTGTCAGAAGAGGTATTCTATCAAATTCCTCCTGAACAGCTTTCTAGAGTCCTGTAAGTGCTGTCGGGCAACATTTAAAGAATGCAAATTTTAAAAGTCCGAAAGCACAAAAATCCATAGGTGATACATCGAGAGATGAATATCAATAGGAATATCAGTGAGTGATACGGCCTTGATACTGTTTTTTTGTTTCATTTCTTTTAGGAAATTTACAGTGGATTTTGATGTGTGACTGCTACCTATGTCTTGATGGAGTTCCACAGATTGATGGCATTGAGGGTAAAACGATAGTAATTCATTCCAAAAAACTGGCGATAAAATATGTTCCTGATAGGATTTGGAGTTAATCTTGACATTTTTTTCAAATCTCTTTATTTTTAACTTGACATTATATGAAAAACCAGTAACAACCATGAATCCATTAGAAAAACTTTCTTTCGATTCTTTGAACCATGTACTTAATTTTCCCCCCCTTTTATGATAATAAATGTTTCCTTTTTTATTGCAATAATTTAAATACACAAATGAATCTATCGTGACAATTGTTTGCCATTTATCTTTGGATAAATGTTTCTCATACCGAACTCTGCAGTGTGTCCTGCGTTCAGCGATATGCTTTAGAGAAAGACTATGCACATTGCGTTTTTTCTCTTAAGATTTAAATCAACCTTTGAACACCGAGCATTTTAATGATTTTGCAACTGTCATTTTACTAGGGGAATTTTCTTTTAACATTAAAAAACGTACTTTTGTAGTAGTTGAAGGTGTTCGTTCTTTCCTTAGATACTTGTTTGGAATATTTGTCGAATATTTGTCCAATTTGGCTTTTTTCCCTTTCTATATGACGATATTACCTATCGACGCTTTAGATATCCCCCAACCATAACTCTCACATCTTGTTTGGATAACGGAATATGAAGACTTCTCTTCGGAAAGAGCATTAGGGAAAGGGAAAAAAAGCCAAATTGTCCATTTGGCTTTTTTTCCCTTTCTATTTGATGATATTACCTATCGACGCTTTAGATATCCCCAAACCATAACTCTCACACCTTGTTTGGATAACGGAATATGAAGACTTCTCTTCGGAAAGAGCATAAATATAGCCTTCGAACCACTGCTTCTTTAAAACACCATTTTGAATAAAAACAAACCGCAGACCCTAATTTTGAATTTTAAAATCATAGGAAAATTACAGTTATTTATTTTGCCAAATATTGATTTTTTAATACCGCTAACCAAAATTGTCTAAAATATATACGAACAGCCTCTGTATTACAGCTATATACTTGAAATTTTATATGGTCATTTCTCATATCTTTTGATACAAACTCATATTATAAGTATATATAAATGAATCAACATATAAAATTGTTTTTATTATTATATTTACTAAATTAACCCAAACTTTTGGATAAAATTTCTACTACAGAATATTTGTGAAAAAATAAGGTGAACTAAAAAAAAATAAGAGAAACTATGCAGTGTCGTAAACAGCAAATTTCAAGATTCTTTAATCATTAGAATATAATGAACAGATTAAAAAATAGATTTTGAAGAAAGATCTTAGTTGTTTATGTGAAATTTAGCTTGTATTTTTTAAACATATTTAGCAAAATTTCAGTTATTTTAAAATTTTCAAAATGTGATTCGCAGTAGTTTTGTAACATTCCAAGATACCCAATATAAAATTAAAAAAAAAAGAAAGACATTTCTAAAACTTCAATGTGATGTTTGCTTCTTTAGAAACAGTCAAAATATAGGTTTTTGTTTAAAATCATTCATATCAATGCACAGTAATTATTAAAATGGAGATTTCCGTATTACATTAATTGAGATAAATGATATTATATTCCTCAAATGAAGATAAAAAAATCTTGGATTAGTCTGTGTTTTTGGAGCTAGCCCTTGGCTAGCGAACCTTTCTTTGCTTGTTTTATTAACCCTTTAAAGGTCACCAAAATAAATTCATGGTAATTTTATGTAATTTATTTATAAATGTTATCTATAAGCATTGTATATGTAAAAAATATATATTTTTTACATTCCTTAGAAGGGTTTGCCTTAGAGGATACCAAATAAGGGTTAGAGAAGTGGTTTAACTGAATAACCTCTGCCCTTGTACAGCTTGAACAATATGCCTTTTTAAAAGTTTGAGTATACTGGAAGAACAATAAATGATAATCCTTAAACTGGTATAATAAATAAATAGCTTAACAACTTAAAAGTGTTGTTTGTACAGATACTTTTATTTGAGGCCATAAGTAAGATAAATTGAATCTGAATTCTGAAGTACAGAAAGTTTAAATACATATATTTCAATAGAAAAAGAAATAAATAAGTTAAACGTAGAACTATCATCTGTTATATATTTAAAATATGAAAAATATAATATATATATATATAATATATAATATGTATATATAAATATATATATACATATACATACATATATATATATACATATATATATATATATATATATATATATATACATATATATATATATATATATATATATATATATATATATATATATATATATATATATATATATATACATATATATATATATATATATATATATATATATATATATATATATATATATATATATATATATATATATATATATATATATATATATATATATATATATATATAATCGAAAGCTCATCTTTGTCTCCAAAAAGTTTTCTTTTTAATTACAAAAGCTCTTGATTCTACATCATTGGCTTCCACATATCATAGATGTATGAGATTGGAGCCATAAATAATTACAAAAAGATAAAGTAAAGTAATCCAAAAAGTAAAGTTTAAAAAAAAAGATGTTTAATAGGTGGTTTTGCTACGAAACCACTGTCCACTAAAGGGTTAAAATGAACATATCTTGCATTGGGTATATTCTATCAAGGAGTAACTTCCTGTGCGTTGTGTTGGAGATTCCAGACTAAAGTCAAATTGAAAGGAGATATAGACTTTGTGGTCGACCTTTTGAGAGTTTTACATCAACATTCGTGGCAAAAATATTGATATAAGGCAAACAGTAGTATGGCGCCTTAGTCACATACGATATACGAAAACTATTTTAAGTAATATGTAAGTACAGTGAAAAAACGTATAAAAGTATTGCAGGCCATGTTTAAATAATTTAAAATAAGAAATGATTAAATGAGATCGATGAAGGAATGGCATTATAATTCTAGAAAAAAAAAGGTTATTTTTACCTATTTATTATGTGACAAATTGATAAAATAAATCACCTGCTCTTAACCGGGCTTGAAATAATGGTATTACATGCTAGAAAAGGGGGAGAGGTGTGGATTTCGAACATTCCTAACCCTAACTCATAAGAATCCATTATGGATGCTCTATCCATTCTAGGTACAACTTCTTCATAAATTTGAGGACAGAGGGACAGATAACTTAGGCTATTATTATATAGAGGATGTCTAAAGAAATATTTGATATGAGAAAATATATTTCTGAAATTTCTTGCACAGAATCAAAACTTTATAGACATTATTAAAATTATTTTGAATTCTAAACATAGAATAAAAAATGTTCTTCTATTTCAATTTCAATTCTTAGGCATATAACTTAGGATATTATGATATAGGATATTACAAAAAATAGCCTCATACTTCTACACTTTATATAACGTTAATTTTCAGTGCGGTAAGCGAGGGTGCACTATTAATTTGAATAATATAATAACGTAAATAATGAATTAAAGGTGCGGATCTAAATCTATTATTAACATGAATATATAATTAATTAGCAAGAATATAATAAAGATTCTAAAATAACGGTTATTTTAGAAATTTATTATTAATATTCAATTTATCATAAGACTTCTCAAAGTATTTATTATCTATTTGTTTATGTTAAAATCATATAATTTTGGTTCGTCAAAATTATTTTGCTTTACATTAATTGGCCGATGTTAAAACATTTTTTCTTAGCATAAACTATGGATTCTTACCAAAAGCTGGCAAACATCTTCACCTATATTGTATTGATATGTTTTTTTAAAAGTCAAGAGTCGAAATAATTTAATTTAGTGAATAAAATATCAAATAAATGTTATATATTATATATTTATTCAGTACGTTAAAAGCCTGAAGATATTCTAACGTTAAAACACCAAATGATATGTTATTATTTCTTTCGAGTGTGTTTAGAGTAGTTCAGGGATAGTTTATTCGAAAATTTAATAATTCAGCTCCTGGCAAAGAGCCCATTTTCTACAGCAAATGATTTTGCCCTTTATGAAATTTTCAAACTACTTATTATCGTGTACTGAAAGCTCAGAGATGATGTTCTATTTCAAGAATCATTTGGAAGATGATTATTTAAAATTGTAACTATGTGTGGTTATTCCTGCGCAGATAAAATATGCAGAACACGAAAAACGCGAGAAAACTATTTTTTTATAATCTTTATGATTATCTATAAAAATTTCCTTGTCTTGTTTTGAAGCATAAAACTGTTTTACATATGACTTTTAAAGATACAAACAACGCTATGCATAAAAGATATATTTATGGATTTACCTTTGTACTTTAATGAGTATAAACTTTGATATTATTAATCAACAGACTGTAAAAATAAATTTTATCTTCTATGTTTTTCACGCATTTGAAAACACCAAAAGAAATTCCTGTGGAATTTAATGTTCTTAATTTAAATATTTATTTATTTAAAGAAAAGTTTCAATATTTAAGAAGAACTTGTTCATAATTCTATTAATTCAGAATCTATTAATTTGTCTACATTTCATCTCTCTTTTAATTATCGGTATTATTTCTAAAATTTTTCATAATTAATAAAACAATGAGTAACAACACTATATTCAAATAAATAATAATGAAATATGTAAATAAATAATATTGTATTATCAAAAATACATTTTATGTCTCCTAAAATACACTTCGTATCGTCATATTGAAATGGATGTATTCCACAAAAAATAAATACCTTGAAACTCAAAATTTTATATAAAATACATATTTTTGAAGTTTGAATAGTACAGATTTTTCTGTGCAAACCTTGTACTCTAGAATATGGCTCTGGTATGCTCTCGATAGGAACTACTTGTACAGACACAATAGACGCTAAATAGAACTAAGAAATGTCGTTCAAAATATAAAAAGAAAAAGTTCTTACAGAGAAAAGTGCATGTAAATATAAATATGATTTACAGTTTAAAATGGTGTTACTTTCCGGCAATACACGGATTAACCATAAATTAATTGCCATCTCCATTTAAAGGCACAAAATTTATACGATACAACCCCCGAAAATTCTGTTTATGAGTAAAAAAGTATTAGAATTGAAAATAAATATTCTAAAAAATATGAACGAATATTCTAAAATGAAATTTCCTTTAACAATCATAATTTTGGTGAAAAAGTCAGATTTTACCTTTATTGTAATAAATTTTTCACATCGGAAAGCATCTCTAGGTTATTAATCCACAACCAAAAATCGTAGCATATGAAGTTTGATAGGGATTTTAGGTCATAAAAATAAAAAAATAACTTTTTCTTGATGTCTTGTATGTTAGATAAGTTACCAGATGCACGCATATTAACATATCTCATCATTTCGCTTACTCCTTGATTTAGCGAATAACACACATAGAAGTTGATTTATCTTATTAAGAGTTAACACTTTCAATTTTCTTGCCTAAAAGAATTTCTCTTATGTTCTTTTAGGCTATTAATGCCTTTAGGCTTAATGCTTTTAGGCTTAATTCTTTTAGGTTCAATGTATTGTATGTTAAACATGTTACCAGATGCATGCATATTAACATATCCTATTATTTCGCTTGCTCCTTGATTTAGCGAATAACTCGTAATAATATAGAAGTTGATTTATCGTATTAAGAGTTAACACTTCCAATTTTCTTAAATAAAAGTATTTCTGTTACGTTCTTTTAGAGTATTAGTAACGATAGTAGACAGAATTAAAGCATTTTCTCCAGAATTTAGTAAAATTTAAATTCATCGTGGTTATGAGACAAAACTTAATAAAAATTATTAGTAATTAGCTGTTTCTCAACCCCAGACAATCTTCAGTTTGGGACTATAAAATGATTTCTCTAATAATGTTACTAATTATTCTGATTTAATCATATTCAATTTCCTTTCATATTTTTGTTTAATGCAATAATGAGTTATAATAATGTTTTAATCTATCTCTAATACATTATTAGATTATTTTTACACCTTTCATGAAAAGAAGAATGAACTGTTCGATTATCGGTTTCATTGAAACTCAGAAGAAAACAAGGAAAAATATTAACTGTATGAATTAAATCTAAACAATCTAATCAAAAAACATGGACTTGCAGAAATTAAGTTTAAGCCTTCTACTTTAACACTCAGTCTAATGTTTGTGGTTAATGGTAGATTAAAATTTTTATTATAAAATAATTCTACTAATATTTTTAATTAAATAATTTAATTAAATCACCCTTATAGTTTGAAAGATCAGTGGCATTATTGTATATTTATAAATGTTTTGAGAATTTATTTAAAGTTTTGTATATCTCTTGTCAAATATTTGTTGAGGCATGTTCAGTAGCTTAGTCTGTGGTTCATATATTGTTCGTGACAGTAAACAATGAGCTATATTTAGAGTCCGGTCGAATCAGACTTCCTCTTCCAAATTAATTACCAATCAAACATTATCATCTAATCTTACAAAATACCCAATATAAGACTGTGAGAAAACCAACCAAGTCCTACATTTTATCTGTGAATAAAGTTTAAAAATTAATCTGTAAAAATTCCCAAAAATAAACTTCATACGCTTATTTTTTTTGTCGTTCAAATTCCTTACATAACAGGAAAAAAACAAACAAATAATACAGCTAATGACAAAATCAATATCACTGATCTCTCGTAACTTTTTTTTAGCTCAAATCTCCTTTTACAGTTTTTTATTCGTTTATTCTCAAGTTTAATTTTTTATGCGATAGGAAACTTTAAGAATAATTCAGGGAAAGATATATCTAACACGTCTTGGTCTCGGTGACTCTTGGGAATGAACACTTTGGGTTTTTTAGTTGACTTTGAAAATTTAAATAGTAAATAATCAAATAGCATTTTAGAGAGTTCTAAAAGACTCCCATGCTATATTGATAGATGTTGTTTGGTTAAAAAATATTTCTTTTCAAATAGAAATAACGAATTTAAAGAAACTTCAGCTTATTTTTTGTGTTCCATTTTGCAATGCAAGTAATGTAAAAATATGTGTTAGTTATAGTTTCAGGATCCTAGAATTATCATGTAATTAATTGTTGCACTCTGATCATTAAAATCCTAATTATCAATTTTATTAAAACAACTTTTTATCTTTATTAGTTGAATATAAGAAATCGTTAATTAATTTCCATATATTTTTCTTTCTGATATATGAAATATAAAATAGCAAAATAAGAAAGTACGAAATATAAAATAGCAAAATAAGAAAGCTCTTCCAGAAAGTAAGTTTCCATATTTAAAACAAAAAAAAAGAACTCACACTTTCACGGACAAATTTATTGGTAACAAGTACAACAATGTTTCAGCTATTTTTCAACATGCCACCACCAGAATTGAGACACTTGTATTGTGGAATGAACTTATGTATACCTCTGTCGTAGAACTCTGCCGCCTGTGAATGGAACCTGTCCCAGAACACCTTGCACATCCCCGACAGCGTGTGTTCGAATTTGGTCAGACCGAAAATCCACTATGATGCCAATGCATTGACTGCTGCTTGGTTTCGGGGGTAAAGTGCGAAATCCAAGTCTCATTAGCCATGATGATCCTATCGAAGAACTAGTCGCCGTTGTCGTGATACCGTAGCAGATATGACACTGCTGCTCCTAAGCGTTAAATGTTTTGCTCAGGTGTCCGTTTCGGCTCATAGACCTGACAGAGCTGACGATTAATTTAATTTGTCTCACTGCTTTGTGCATTCAAGATCACCGACCGAACCTTGCAGGCCGCGGGAGAAGGAATTAGAGTTTCCATCTCGGACCACTGCTACCAAGCTGCTGGCATGAATGGAGACTTGTTCAGCTGGCATATGATTAATACGTCATAGATCTGTTACGTACGCTCAGTTGACAAGGGTAATTACGTTTACTTTAACGGGTAAAACATCGGGAAACTTACTTTCTGATTGCACCTCGTAGTTACAGCCGGCATATGTATTTAACATTTAATGAATATTCCCAATTTAGATAACCACCTCACATTAAAACATATTTAGTTTTGAAACATAATTCAACTTCTAAATTACAGTGGCACAAAATAGCAAAGACCTAATTTGTAGGTTTCCATGGTCGAAATGGAAACTCAAGGATCACCACAGACTTGCTGTGGTTCTATAAAAGAAATACAATGATGATCCACGATAAGTAAATATAGGTCCATAATATAAGATACAATTTAAGCAGATTATCATCAAAATTCAAGCATTTCGTAAATTGTATAATCGTAATAGTATATCGTAAATTGCACCTTCTATTGTATAACTTGTGGGCTTCTATAATACTGACATATATAACAGACATATAAATAAACTAATTATTTATTAGTTTGGTATATTTCATAAACGTGTTTAAGTAAGCAATTAATTACTTTGAAGTCAAAAATTTAATATTATGATAATGTTCCGAATTTATACAACCTATCTGTAATTTCATTCCACAGCTGACAGTAGCAGGTAAATTTCCGATTTCCCATGGCAACTTTTCCATTAATTTTGTCTTTTCGTTACTGTTTTACAGTGTCCTGCTACATTTTTACTTTTCATTTTACTGTGAAGTGAAATACTCCGTTATATATTATATACTGCCTGACTTATTTTGGAACAACTCTTAATATGTACCAGAAACATAATAAATTGGGAAATGATCTACAGTAATATACGGGAAAACTAGTCAAAATAAGCTAAATATGACACGGAGATTTTTTTTAAATTGCAGAAACTTGAAAAATTATTACAAACCAACACCTATTTTTTTTACTGAATACATATATTTGAGAATCTCATAAATATGATTGATAATGTGAACGAGATCTAACGAGAGTTAAAAACAATTGATAAAATAACTTTGAATATTACAGATTGAGCTTATGAATGATATGCAGTAATACTCAGCATCATTACATATAAAGAAAAAGTCCGTGATTCACGCTTTGATACGATAGAATATGTTTTTTTTTATTAAAAATACAGAATTGCGCACTTATTGCGATTATCATATTGCCTTTTGAAACCCATCACAGCCAACGTTTTTGTGCCTCAGTGGTCACCGAAACGGACTTCAGTACTAGAATCCCAGGATCAAATCCCCTTAAAGGCAATTCGGGAATTTTAATCCCCTATATAATAATAGCCTAAGTTGTCTGTCCGTCTGTCCTCCACTTTATGAAGCGGTTGGACCTGGAATGGATAGAGGCATTCATTCATAGAGAATAAAGTTAATCTTCTCCTAATCTATCGATCCGATTCTAAAATAAATTTGTATAAATATGTTTCATATCACATCAAAAAATACTGTCGTCTTTAAAACGTTCGAAATCCAACCCTTTCCCTCTTTTCGAGAGTTTAATGCCATTATTTCAAGCCCTATTTTCCCCGAATAAGAGCAGGCGATTACATTTATCCATTTATCACTTAATAAATAGATAAAAATAACAATTTTTCTAGCATTGTGACGTCATTCCTTTAAACATCTCATTTAATCATTTCATATTTTAAACTATTTAAATATCGTCTACACTATTTTTTATCTTGTATTTTTTATCACTGAAATTAGATGTTACTTAAATGATTTTCTTTTATATTTGGCTTAATTAATAGATTAGGTACATGTGTGATAATTTTAAATTGAATCATCGATTATTTTTTGTTGCAATGAAAATTTTATTACTGGTATTAACAATAAATTCTTTTCATATAAGTCTATTAGTCTATTTCACGGACTAATAAATATCTAACTTTTAATTTATATATTTGCAAAATTAAGAAGTTTGTTCTTTTGTGTGTTTATTATACATAACCACACGGTTTGACTAAATGACTTCAATGGGATCCTAAACTGCATTACAGGACAGGAGACTGTAGAGGAGTATGACGATAAATAAATTATTGAGAGTGAACCAGATAATTCTCAATCAAAAAACAAACCATTTTTACATGCCTCATTGGATACTTAACAGTTCTGGAATATTAAAAATTTTAATAATCCCGTCATATGATGAGCTATATGCTAGTTTAATATAATTGCTTTTGTGATGTCGTAGTGGAGTCAAGTATTTTAAAAATATTTTTCCTTTACTTCAATCAAAAGGTCCAATTTATAATTTATTTAAAAACATTTACAACTTTTAGATTTGGAGCGTTAAAAGAGGAATCTAGTATACATATATATGTATATATATATATATATATATATATATATATATATATATATATATATATATATATATATATATATATATATATATATATATATATATATATATAATCGTCCAAGGGTCTCACTGGCCCCGAACTTTACACTTAAAATCTCATTTTAATATTACTCCTATTATTTTCCTCATCCCGGGCATGCTGAGCTGCCAAGTGTCTCGCTAACCGTCCGTTAGAAAGAAGCACATCATTCGCCATGGCCGAACTTAACTTTTTATTTCATCCTATAAAAATTGCACAGAATCCAGAGACGTCTGAACCTGACGGTGTCAGAAAGCTCTCTCTCTAAGTAATAGTAATGCCAACCTTCTGCGAGAGACGGCTAAAACCCGTGTGTGGGAAAAATGCTGAAGCACGTGTTATTTGCTTATAGAAAGTAACCTTTGACTGGAGCCATCTGCTATAATGTGGCGTCTCAGAGGAGCATTACTGCTGATCGTTACGAATTTTCATGGGAAAGTTATAACTTCCTAATTAAAAATGCCAGCTATATCATTTTCTGTTTTGGGAATCATCGAAAGAATTTCGGGGTTACGATGAAGGAATGAAAACATCCTCGTTCAAATTGGATGGCTGGGAAATATGGTTAATATAAAGAAAAGAAATTAAGATCTAAAATAATGAATGGGAAAAACTGATAATTTTGGATAGACTTTAGGGCTTAGATATTCATATCATTACACACACACACACACACACACATATAT
>CM063504.1:72392476-72404976 GCA_032207245.1 Pardosa pseudoannulata
CTATTAGAAAAGTCAAATGTACATCCCTTGTAAGTATAATATCGTTGTTTTTTGTTTATAGATACTTTTCACACCTTTAAACAAAATTTAATTCATTGATTCATGATGTAGCTTGAATTAAAGGTATAAAATGGTAATAATCGCAACACAAAATATATTGTTGTCAAAATAAGTTGAATTCATTCAATTAGTTAATTGTAAAAAAATATAAATATATAATTTAATTTTTAAACTCATGTTTTACTCATGTTTGTAGTTTCTTTACTCAATCTAGGGGAATTAAGAATTAAATCTAAACCTTAAAACAACGCAAATAAAACTATCTTCCTGTACTACCAAAGTAAAATAGCAAAGATTGCAGACACCAAATATATAACTGTACGACAACTACTTAACGCTTGTAGTATTAACGACCGTGGCTACTTTAATAGAAATGAGTATTATATTCCCATTTTTGAAATTTAATGTAGACTCTAACGTGATATATTTCAAATAAACTTGTAAGTTAATAAAAGGTTAAAATGTTTAAACTATTGAATTTTTATTAAGGAAGAGGATAAAAAATAATAGTTCTAAACAAAATAAAAATAAAATTCTGACTAAAATTCTAAACAAAAAATTGTTAATACAGTGTTTGAGTTTTACAAAACGATGCTAATGGGGTTATACTTCTTTGGTAACTTAAAGTTAGAAAAATTTTGTATAAAAAGGAAACAGATTAATTTTCCACTTCGAATGTTTTCAGGGAAAATTTCATCGTACGTAAAATAGAAATATTAATGCGATAAATGGAACTATAAAAGTAGAAGTTTCAGTGCTTATTGATATGAAATCGCTAAAAACTCTGCATATTTGCGATTTGAGTTTCGATTTGAATTTTTACTAAAGATTGACTCTATTCCTAACTACATTCTCCAAAATAGATGCAACAACGTACTGTTGTATACCATCTATAAGGCGGAAAATCACACTTGCATCTCAGAAGAAAAGAACATGAAATGTGTATCTTAGGTCCCAACATTTGAAAAAAAATTATTTACGATAAAACTAAATTCAAAATGTGGTTTAAACATTTTGAAATAATAATTTACCAACAATTAGTCATTTAATAATTAATTAAAAATTATGTAATGACCAAAGACAATGCACGTCGTAAACTTCAACAAAGCCTGAGATAAAAATATTAGCTTGTTAAAACTGGTTTTGATGTGCAAAATATACTACTTTGGCTGTCGTAAAGGTTGTTTTTCTACGTCCTTCCTCTGTAGTTGCTATATCGCGCCTCCATATATCTCACATTTAGACACACTGTATTTTTTCTAGAATTGTCATTTTTAAATGAAAAGTGTGAATACATGTGATCATTTGCGAGATCATGTGCAAAAGATAAATCGGAACATTATCTTTCACTATTTAGTTAAATATTTTATTACTGTACTTGCATTACTGATTTCTTAATCGTAATTTAAACCTGTATATTCTGAAAAGAAAAAGTTTTAGACGCTTCCAGATTTCGGGCGTTTTTAGAATTTTTATTCCTCAAGTTGTTTATCACACATTGTCCACGATATATATAATATATAATCACTAAAGATTCACTGTAATCCTCACTGCATTCCCCAAAATAGATGCAATATGCATTTGAAACGCACTATTATACAATCTATACGGCGGAAAATTACACTTGTATCCCAGAAGAAAAGTCCATTAAATGTGTATCTTAGTTAACAACATGTTAAAAAACTATTTACGATGATGCTAAATTCAAAATGTGGTTTAAACATTTTGAAATAATAATTTACCAACAATTAGTCATTTAATAATTAATTAAAAATTATGTAATGACCAATGAATGTCGTAGAATTCAACAAAACCTGAGACAAAAATATTAGCGTGTTAAAACTGCTTTTCATGTGCAAAATATACTACTTTGGCTGTCGTAAAGGTTGTTTTTCTACGTCCGTCCTCTGCAGTCCTTTGTTTATCTCGCCTCCATATATCGCACATTTAGACACACTGTATTTCTTCTATACCTGTCATTTTTAAGTAAAAGTGTGGATACATATGTTCATTTGCGAGATCATGTGCAAAAGATAAATAGGAAATTTATGTTTTATTACTTTGGTAAATCTTTTTATTACTTCATTTACCTTACTGATTTCATAATCGTATTTTAAACCTGTACTGAAAAGAAACAGTTTTAGACGCTTCCGGAATTAAGGCGCATTTAGAATTTATATTTATCACGTTGTTTATCCCACATTGACTACGATATATCTTAGGTCTTATATATAACTTATATACGAAACTAAATGGAAAGAGTATATAATATATAATCACTAAAGATTGACTATATTCCTCACCAAAATAGATGAAACAACGTACAGTTATACAATCTGTATGGTGGAAAATCGCACTTGCATTTCAGAAATAAAGACCATGAAATGTGTGTCTTAATTCCCACTATTTAAAAAAATATTATTCTTTACGATGATGCTAAATTCAAAATGTGGTTTAAACATTTTGATACAACAATTTACCAACAATTAGTCATTATATAATTAGTTAAAAATTATGTAATGACCAATGCATGTCGTAAAATTCAATAAAGCCTGAGATAAAAATATTAGCGTGTTAAAACTGCTTTTCATCCTCATGTAATTTATTCCTTATGTTGTTTATCACACATTGACTATGACATATCGTAGGGCTTATATATAACTTAAATACGAAACTAAGTGGAAAGAGTATACAATATATAATCACTAAAGATTATCTCTGTGCCTCACTGCATTTCCCAAGATAGATGCAATATGCATTTACAACGTACAGTTATACAATCTGTATGGTGGAAAATCGCACTTGCATTTCAGAAATAAAGACCATGAAATGTGTGTCTTAATTCCCACTATTTAAAAAAATATTATTCTTTACGATGATGCTAAATTCAAAATGTGGTTTAAACATTTTGAAATAATAATTTACCAACAATTAGTCATTTTATAATTAATTAAAAATTATGTAATGACCAAAGACAATGCACGTCGTAAACTTCAACAAAGCCTGAGATAAAAATATTAGCTTGTTAAAACTAAGCCGCTAAATTCATACATTAAATTATTTAAATTTAATGTATGTTCCAAAGGAAAAATAAATTGTTCACACTAATGGCAAAATCGATATTTTTTATTTGACAAGCTTTAATAAATCGTCTTTTTTAAAGCATATTTATAAAAAGCATTTTACCATGTGTGTTGACATGGAGTTCCCCATCCCACAATATGTAAAAAAAAAATCGACATTTTCCAGCACACATTTATTATTCATAAACACTTTAAAAGTTTTAAGATACAAGTAATTCTTTTTTCACTAATATTTTTTTCCAAAGATAGCAATTTAGAACAGAGTTTTTAATATGAAAATGAAATCTTTGAATTTTTTTCAGGTTTGTATTATGCTTAAAAAATTAAAAATTTCAAGATTTCTGATATATTTTTATGTATGGAAATTGTTGTATAAATTTAGATAAAAATGAGCTTCAAGAATAACTTTACTTAGAGAGAGAAAAAGAATTATTTTAATATAAAACGAGGAGATTATTTCACGTACATGTCTAAGCTAAGTTTTTCTTGTTCTCGATATTAGAATTCTTTACTTCCTTGAATAAAGTAAAGGAAATAATGTACTCACAAAAACTTTCGTGGTGAAGATATCAAAAAATAGTATTCATTTTCACCACTACTGAATGAAATTTGACAAGTTGCAATTTTATTTCTATATGTACTTACATAAATGCTTTAAAATCTAAAATTTAAATATCCTTTTAAACAATTCCTAAACTAGTTGTGTTTAGTTTTGGCTTACATCGAACGTGCGTTCATATCTCGTGTAACTCAAATACAATTAACTGTAGAAGATCTAAATTTTGAATTACATACTATTATAACGTCTAGTTGTGTAACTAAACGTTTCATTGCATTCTGAACTCTTTATAATGAAAGTTTTTCCATATAAAATGTATTAACATTTTTGGGTAGAACTTAAACACGATTATCTTTAGAAAGTTGACATTCTATTGTCTAGTTTTTTTTATCTCTCCTTATGGTTAGAATATGCACAGAATATTAACAAAAAATTCTTCTATAACGAATATTAACACTGCGGATCAAATCTCAAAATTGGTTAGCTTTAAAGTGTTGAAAATCTCTGTTTATGACTATAGTGTTAATACTCCACAAGATAGCAGTATCAGAGTTGTACTCTGACAACGAGGTCTCTTCGCAAGATGAAACCTAATTTATACATCGAAAAAACTGTGCAGACGTCAGTTATATATAAATACACATACATGCATTTATATATATATATATATATATATATATATATATATATATATATATATATATATATATATATATATATATATATATATATATATATATATATATATATATATATATATATATATATATATATATATATATATATATATATATATATATATATATATATATATATACAAACATACACACATATATACATATATGTATATGTATATATATATATGTATGTATATATATACATGTATATATATATATGTATATATATGTATATATATGTATATATATATATATGTATATATATATATATATATATATATATATATATATATATATATATATATATATATATATATATATATATATATATATATATATATATATATATGCAAACAAGGCAGAAAACAAGGAAGTTTTGTATAGTTCACATTAGATATTTTTCTAATTTAAGATACGTACCTATCTATTCCATAAATGCACAAAGATTCGCTTTATTTTCAAAGGACAAAGAAATAGTTTTTCTATCTACTGGCACTTATAACTAATCTCTGTATCAATTAAAATACCGTAAACTATATTGAATAAATTACACAGCTAATATCGTGGCTGCATTTCAGTTGCCATTTGAAAATAAACATTTTCTATGATATTTTAATGTTGCATAACAAATCTTTTAAAATAGGTATTCCTGGATTTTAGCTTTATTTGTTTAAAATGTCTACTGATATATTTATTATTTAAAATAAGGAGATAATTAGAAATGAATACAGTCTAAAAATAACATTTATGACAAATGTTTTTTAAATTCTCCTTTCACAGCGAGAGAGGAAATAAAAAGTTTAATTTATGTTAAAGTTACAAACCAGAAGAGAAATTTTAGTGTTTCCTTCCTACGTTTAACGTATCTTTGAACAAAAAAAAATTAGTGTTTTTTACTTTCTATCTTAGTGTTTTACGAAATGCGTTGACACGCATTTCCTATCAGGGAGTATATAATGAAATAGTATGAACACCTACTTTTTTTAATTCGGAAACCAATTACAGGTTTCCACGTATAACTAAATCGTTCCCACTATTTTTTCCAAGAAAGTAAAATAATGTTTGGTATGAAAGCGAATTCTATTTTAATTCATTCATGAAATACTTTTTAATTATAAGTATTTAGAAAAATTCAAAATTTTTAACATATATATTCAAAATGCTGGGTAGTTTTAGATTAAAAAGAATTCAAGGAATAACTTTAATTATATATACTGAAAAAATGAACAGATTTTGATGTATTTTGTGTTGGAAGTTTTAAATATACATTTCACATAACAAGTGTTTTACATCTATAATTTTTATATAACAATTATTTTTTTCTGAGTCCTATTTGTGAATACATGTAATACTCCGCCAAACAAGGAACAAATTGGTAGGACACTGTCATTTAGAGTCTGAATCCTACTGCTTTCCTGGTATTTCTTAGCAGTTCGAAATTGTCTTTAAGGAGTAATTCGTAGTCTTATGAAACCTCGTGTAACAAAAAAAAAATAAATAAATAAATCGTAGTGCTTTAAAACAATTAAATCCATCTGAAATGCACTTGTTTCTTTTTAATTTTAGAATCACTTGTGAATTACTATTACAAATATTTGGAACTTTAATCATTCATCAGATTCATTAAAGTTTCAACAACTATTGAAAAATAACCAGTAAAAGAATGTACTGAGATATTTCGATAAATTAACATATTTGTCGTAAACCGAAGTTTTTGAGATTGCAATTTTTCCTTTAAAAATTATTCTTTGGAAATAAAAGAATTTTATTATTCAATTATTATAGTTTTCACAAATTACTTTAAACAGCTTTGTTTCAACAATTTTCAAAAGTGTATTTTATCAATGACATGTAAACATGTTTGAATTACATTTGTAAAGTTCAGACATTGCAAACTGGCGAAGACTACTGATGTAACTTATGTTTATATTTTTATTGTTATAGAGATTTATGTATACAAATGTCACACGCATTTACACTGTTTGCTTTCAGTATAAAACACACATTTTAATTCAATTTGGTATAAAAAAAACTATGTAATACACATCGTTTGAAGTTTAAAAATTTTCCGTTTCGTTTCACCCTCATGTGAAAGTTAATTATTTATAGACTTTTTTAATTATTCATTATTTCAACTATAATGTCAATATAAATTGCATTGAAATTATTATATATTATATTACTATTCATCGTGACTATTACATCGCAAACTTTTATAGGTATAAAATGAAATATAAATATTTATTATATTACAATGTAAAATGTATTCCTTGATACAATGCAGAATTTTGTTTTAATAGTGCTTGCTCTACAAATACATCGGGAAATTTATGTGTAAACCATTTCTTCCATTTAGTTTGAGAAACTAAATGGAAGAAATGGAAGAAAAAATGAAGATTTTAAAATATGTCGAAATATAACTACAAACAGTATTTAGGTTTTTAAATAAAAAAAATTCTCAACTTATTAAAAAAAAGAACACAATCATATATATGAAGGTTTGTTTTAAAAATTAAATTTAAATATGACATAACCAAGATTTGACAGTATAAACATTTATTTAATTTTAACACCCATGAAAGTTACTTTAAGTGCAAATGAATATAATCCTAAATATAAGTCACACGAATATATTTATTAAATTTTCTGAATTATAATATTCGTTAAGCCGATCTAACCATTTCTCCTACTATTTCAGCAAGAAACCTTCAGTTGACTGTTGAAGAAAGAAATGAAGAAAGTATTTTTTTTTTTTTACTTTTCATTTTTTAAGTACATCTTAAACGAACTATAATCTATCTGAGACCTGGTTGCATAAATTAAAAACACATGAAAAATATAGCTTGTTAAGAAACAATCTCAACATGACAGAGTTTTACTCAATTTATTTATTTTCTCTTATACTGAAACAGAAAGATTCATATTTTCTTAATTAATTATTAAGTTGCATTCTGTTCAGAATTCAGTAACTTTTCACCTTATAGCTACTGAAATTTAGCCAGCGAAACCCTTGCAGTAGGGCTTCAATCTAAATTTCTTGTATATTCGTATTTCCTTATTAATTCCCTTATTTTTACCTTATTTATTTCCATCCAACGCTTTCCCAGATAAATCCGTTGGATTCATCTGGTTCTATGGTTTTTCCCTTATTAAACTAAAGTTATTTTTCCACACTCATCGTTTCCGAATTCTATGTTTTACCCCCTTCATAGTTAAAACTATTTAATCCCATCTCAGTTTCTAGCCAGTATCACTTTGGGGGGAGGTGGAAGAACTGAGGAAGTAACTTTCTAGTGTTGATATGGATATTTTGTAGTGGACGTGTAAATAGCAATGGATTTCTTGCTGCTCAGAGGTTATTCATAGACCATCGGATTGTTTAATGCTTCTTACTTTTTGAGTAAATACGTCAATTGCTTCGATAAAATAGAAGAATCCTTTGACCGACATAAAAAAAACTTGAATTAAGTCCTAAGAAGTTAATAACCTAAGAAGTAGCTGGAACCAAATATTGGATGGAAGTAGCTGGAACCAAACATTATTTCCAGGTGAGAAAAAATAGGAAGGAAATAAAGTCAAATTATGTTCTTCTGTAGTAGTATAAGAAGGGTATATCCATAAAGAAGGGTAAGATAATTCGTTATACGCTCAATGAGCATTGTAGCATACAGCTGCAAATTTCTACTTAATCCAGTCATCACAACAGCGACCCATAACGGCTACCAAGCCGCTGCTTACCAAAGAGAAGTCCGTCATGGCTAGAAGATTAATTTGGTCGATCCCAGTAAGTAGCAAACTCTACAGAGGTAAGTTCAAGACAACCAGGAAAGACTAGTGAAAAATCACTCAGGTACCCCGGGTTTGTGAAGCCCGTACAAATCTAAAGGAGGTGTGCCCCTTTGGTCAAAGAAGGGAAAAAACACTAAAATTATGTGAAAGAAATAACACCAAAGCAGATTCGCAACAATTTGACACTAGTCATTCAGCCAAGAATTCACCTGGCAATTCAAAATATTTTGAAAGTAACGGTAGCTTAGATTTTTCCCAAGTTAGGCGACCATTGCTCTACCACAAAACATGTGCCAATTTCAAAATATTTTATAAGCTCAATGTCGTTCTAAACATAAGTTAATTTTTATAAAATAATTAGTACTTCCAATTATAGTGATAATTCAAAATTTACTGAATTTGTACATTCATTTTCGTCACCCTTCGCATTTCCCCATTCATCGTTCTACAATATGGTCCTCTTGAAAAACGATGGGTAGAGGTTGCACTATATTTGAATAAAGAACAGTTTTATTAGATTCTTGATTAAACAAATACAACATTTTTAGGTCTATATTCTTGAGTATATTTCCAATCCGCTGTTTTTAATCCAAAATTTGTCAATATTTAAAGTTTAAAAAACGTTTGAATTTTAATTCTTTAAAAAAATCTAGATCAAAAAATGAAGTCAAACTTTAGCTCAAACCATTCACCTTTCCTACAAAAAAGAAATTGATTCTCCTTTTAATTAACTCTCCGAGGTCGTTCAATCGACCTTTGTGTTAAGAATTCTGTAACTTTTCCTCTATCGGTTCTTTATGACTTTCCGGGGAATTTAACGACTATCCAGAGACTGGAAAGAAAAATCGGATGAAATTTGTGATTTTATTCTATAATTGCCTCTATCTGAAACTTTATAGTTTAAAAAAATGATTTTGAAAAAAATTATTCTGACTTTGCCCTATTCAGTCGTTAGAAATACAATCACGTGACTATGCAGGTTCCGAAAAAACTGAAGTTGTTTTATAAAAGTACATTTTTCAGGGAATCTTCTGTAAAATTCCTTACTAAATGGAATGAAAATTATTTATTTAAACACATTTATTTAAACGCTTAATAAAGGATGAAATAAAGTTTTTAAACTGATATTAAGTTAACATTTGAGAATTTCAAGTGAGCTGTATTTAAGCAATATTACTGAATTGTAAACATATATTTAGTCCACACACTAAATATATGTTTACAAATCCAAAGCAATATCATACTCTATGCTTTGATGCTCGTGAGTTCAAATCCTGTTGTGGACAGGGATGTTCATAACCGTTCAGAAACGGCGTTAAACAGTAGGTTCCGTACTCATTAGACCTTGAGCAAAACAGTAGAGCTCTAAACTAAACCAAGCTAGATTCTATGCTTCGTTTAAGAATTTTATGTTTGAATTATTCATATATTTATTAAATTTATATAAAATCAATTCAATAATCAAAGCATCTTATAAAACGGTAGGTGGTTGTAATATATTTTTTTACTATATCAATGAGCCTTCAGGGGCATACCTCTTTTAGGTTTGTACGAGGTTCACGATCCCGGGGTTTCTGAGTGATCTTTCTCTAGCGTTCTTCGTGGTAGTCACGAGCTTTCCTCTGTATTGTTTGTTCCTTACCGGGTTGGACCACATTAAAATCGGACCATGACGGGCCTCTCGTAGGTCAGCGGTGGCTTGGTAGCCATTTATGGGTCACAATTTCGGCACGGTCATCAATAGTTGCTGCTGTATGTCTTCGGATGGGTCAGCGTAAAACACACTTACTAAATCAATGATAATTGCTAAGCAACTGGTATTAATTCGAATCGAATATTTTTTATATTTAATTGAATGTTTTTATCTGAAATATAGTTGTTTAGAAATCTTAATGTGTTTTTTTATAAGACTTTTCCCGATATTAATTCTAGAAATAGTTAAATATCGCAATGTTTGTAGAAATATTATTCATTAATCTAATGTTTTCCTTAAATAGTATGTACTTCGAATATGTGTACTTCAAATTTATGAGTTAATCCCAGTAAATCCTAACTCTATCTGATATTTTCTTCAAATAAAAATTTTAAAAGTTCCATCCTCAATTATATTTCTATATTTTAAAAATATTTTATTTTCAAATTAGCACAGGGGTATTCTTGAATTTGAAAAAGAAAATTTATTTAAGAGCATTACTAGATATTTTTGTATAGTATTGTAAAATTGCATATTTAGACGTACCCCCTATATAATAATAGCCTAAATTATTTGTACGTCTGTCCTCGAATTTATGAGGCGGTTGGACCTGGAATGGATAGAGAATCCATATTGGTTCTTAATGAGTTAGGTTTATTAATGAGTTAGGTTAGGCAAAATTCAAAGCGAGTTCGAAAATATTCGAAATCCACCACTTCCTACCTTTTCGATCGTTTAATGCCATTATTTCAGGCCTCATTTTCTCCAGTTCAGAGTAGGCGATTACATTCATCAATTTATCACATTATATAAAAATGAAAATTAAAAACAATTGTCTAGCATTATGGCGACATTTCATTAACCAGCTCCTTTAATGATTTCTTATTTTAAATTATTTAAATATCGTCTGCATTAATTTCATAAGTTTTATCACTGAACTTGTATGTGACGTAAATAATTTTATTTTATATTTGGTTTAAATAAAAAATTAGGTACATATGTGATAATTTTAAATTTAATCATCGATTATTTTTTGTTGCAATGAAAGTTTTATCACCGGTATTAACAACAAATTCTTTTCATAAAAGAGTAGGAGTCTATCTCACAAACTAACGAATATCTAGCGTTTAAATTATATATGTTTGAAAATTAAGAAGTTTATTTGTGTGTTTGTTTTTTATACATAACCACACGGTTTGCAATCGATTTCCTACATATGTGATAATTTTAAATTTAATCATCGATTATTTTTTGTTGCAATGAAAGTTTTATCACCGGTATTAACAACAAATTCTTTTCATAAAAGACTAGGAGTCTATCTCACACATTAAGGAATATCTAGCGTTTAAATTATATATCTTTCAAAATTAAGAAGTTTGATCGTTTGCGTGTCTATTTTCTACACATAACCACACGGTTTGCAATCGATTCGTTAAATTTTGGACATCATTCATATGTACCGCCAAATAATCACTGTCAATATTAAAACCTCTGCTGTCCATCCTATCACGTAATATGATACATTAAAGATAAATTAAAGTTGGCAACTAACATGCTGTCAGTAAAGATAAACAAATTATTGAGCGTGTACTAGATAATTCTCAGCCAAAACAAAAAATACATTTTTTACCTTCCGCTTAGAAAACTTTACAATTCTTGAAAAATAAAAAAAAATTTCTGATCCCATCATATGGCGGGCTATATACTAGTTTAAAATAATTGCATAATTTCTAACATGGATAAAAGAAAAAACATACAAATTTTAAACATCATTCATTATGTTCCATTTTAGTATCAAAATAATTAAGATATGCATTTGCTTATGGAATACACAAACTCATTCATCCAAAAAATATATAGTATTCTATAAAGAGTTAAAATTTTAAGCGTTAAATATTACAAAGACTTTCATTATGTAACATGTTACGATGTTTTTTTTTCTAAGTATTGTTTTCTCCCAGAGTGTAAGTCAGCTTGTTTTAATAAACCTTGCATAAAACTTTCTTTCGCGGTAGCAAAGGAAAAATTCTGTTCCAAAAATAGCACTTTAACACAGAGATTTAAATTTTGCTCACAAAGCAAAACAGTTAAAAAGAAAGTGACTGATATGCATTTGTAATGTGAAATTTCAATGTAATTTCCCTTTATAGTGAAATTTCATTAAAATTTCACTTCCTAAATTGAAAAAAATGTATCAGACATCCTGTTTTATTATAAAAATAATTGAGAAATAAATTTAATTATGGGATAAACAAAAATTTATTCATCTGAATAATTTATAAAAGTTGTATCTAAGGTTTTTTAAAAATGTAATGATAATATATTACATAAAGATATTTTTTGGGCGACTTTGGTTTGTAAAGATCATTTTTCACTCAGCTAAACTCTTCAAAGAATCTTGCATAAAATTATCTTTTGAGAGTAGAATTAATCCGAGCAGCCGTATGCCTAAAAGAAAGAATTCTGCTTCAAAAATGACAAAACTAACACTTTGATCCAGGTATTTGAATTTACTCCACAAAACGAAACAGAAGAAAAAAAATAAAAGAGATATGCATTTATATTGTGAAATTTCCAATGTAATTTGACTCAGAGGAAAGTTTATTAAAATATTGTTTCTTGAAATTAAAAGAAATGAA
>CM063504.1:72409976-72417476 GCA_032207245.1 Pardosa pseudoannulata
TCTACATCTGTATTTTCATTGCAATCCTCACACTATATAATAAAATATCTTAAAATAGTCTATGATATCGGTTTAAAACAGCATTAAAAAATGGCAATATTCCTAAACAGTTAAAAATGCTACAATTTACAGAGGTAGTAATGAAATAGGTTTAGCAAACTTTCCTCGATTTATGAAATACCATACATGATATACATAAATTTAGCGTAATAAGTGTGTTTAATACAATTTTACACATGTAAGTGAATTTAAATTCTGCTCCTATAACAACACTTAAATAGAAAGAATAAAAACTAATCGAAATTGTATTTTCTGTTAGATTAAAGTTCAAAACCAGTGACATTGAAAAATACAAGAATATAAAACTCCCCACCCACGAAAGCTGAATAATAAATTACAAATATTCTTAAACTTTTCTCCTATCTTGCTACAAGTACTTTGTTCTTATTGTATGCCTGCGGAATATTTAGATAAAAGTTAACCACTTTGATCTTAAACTATCGGGTAAGAACAAGAGTTTAAAAAAATAAGGCTTCAGGCTGAAATATGCATATTCAAAATTTTTACTTATAGCGGGTGAATGTCTAAGGTAACAATTTATCTCAAAATTTAGCGTCTACTACAAAGTAGCAGTTAATTCACATTAGAAGATTTGTTAAAGTAACTCATAAAGGAACAATAAAACGTATCTTTTGAATATGTGCAATAATTCCGGTAGTAAATAAGTGATGTGCATAAAAAAGTCGAAAAGAGCTCTTTTCTGTAATGATTTGTATTACAAATTAAGTTTTATTATTAAATGATAAGAATTTACAATACAATATAAAATTTACTATCGTCTTCAAATGATGAAACATATTTCTTTCATTGCCCTTGCTAAGTATTCCAATTTTTGTTTCAATAAATTTTCGCAAAAAATTATGTTAAATCATTTATATTATATTGGCCTTTTATTGGTTTTACCTCCTACTTGCTTCCAATTCCTATAATTCTATATCCATTAATTGTTTTCAGAATATTATCGGTATATTTCGTCTCTTAAGTAATTAGTGCAGACAGAGTTTCTCTTATTACAGTCGTACCAACAAAAGGGATAGTGTTTGAGATAATCGGTTATCCACAATTTTAAAAGTAGAAAGTCTGATGGAGTCATTTTTGTTATATGTCTTGTAAACTCCCTTGGCTTTTGTTAACTCTTTCCAAGGGACTTTATTATTTACTTAATATATTTATATATTTATACAATTTTGAAAAAATCGATTGGTTTTAAAAGTAATAATAGACGAGTAATAATTTATTATTAAATGATGAGAGTTTACAGTAAAGCTTTAAATTTAGTATCGTCTTGAAATGATGAAACGTGTTTCTTTCATCGTACTTATTAAGTAATTTTTTTTCAATAAATTTTCACAAAACATTATGTAAAATCATTTATATTATATTGGACTTTTATTTGTTTTACCTCATCCTTGCTTTCAGTTCCTAGAACTCTTTATTCACTAATTGTTTTCAGAATATCATTGGTTTAATTTGTCTCTTAAGTAATTAATACAGACATAATTTCTCTTAGTACAGTCGTCCCAAGAAAAGGGATAATGTTTGAGATAATCATTTATCCACAACATTAAATGTAGAACGACTGATGAAGTCATTTTTCTTATATATCTTGAAAATTCTCTTGGCTTTTGTTAAGTCTTTCCAAAGAACTTTATTATTTATAAATTTATTTTAATTATCTTAATATATTTATTTATACAATTTTGAACAAATCGCTTGGTTTTAAAAGTAATAATAGACAAGTAATAATTTATTATTAAATGATGAGATTTTACAATAAAGCTTGAAATTTACTATCGTCAAATGATGAAACATATTTCTTTCATTGCACTTGTTAAGTAATCCAATTTTTTTCAATAATTTTTCACAACAAATTATGTAAAGTCATTTATATTATATTGGTCTTTTATTGTTTTTACCTCATCCTTGCTTCCAATTTCTAGAATTCTTTATCCACTAATTGTTTTCAGAATATTATTGGTTTATTTCGTCTCTTAAGTAATTAATACAGACATAGTTTCTCTTAGTACTGTCGTCCCAGCAAAAGGGATAATGTTTGAATATCCACAACTTTAAAAGTAGAATGTCTGTATATTATATTTGTGATAATCTCAAAAATTATTCCTTTATTTACTAGGCAAAATGGTATAAGGTACTCTAAAATTTTTAAAAGAAGTAAAATATTTTAAATCAGAAATAAAAATTCAGTTAAATACATCTGATACGTAAATCCACACAAAATTTTTCAACATGCAACAGTATTTAATACATGTATTATGCTTAACTTAAATATATTTTTTAAGACTTCTATAAAATATTCCTAAGTCCAGTGAAGAGAATAAAAATTTGGAAAATGCTTTAATAAATTTTTAATAAAAATTATCCACAGCAAGACGTGAATCACTTTTACTGACATTGACTCTTTACATTGAATTTGTGCAGTTTGGATACCGAGAGATTCTAAACAGAAAAATTTAAACTAATTTCTAGATTTTTTATTGGCAATTTCAAGTTTGAAAGCTTGTTTAATAGTTATGGCGACAATGTACATTCATATCGGTAAAATGCAACTGAAAATTTGATATTACTATTTTATCGAATTCAGAAATACGACTAAGAATAAGAATCATGGAAATTGTTTTAATATCCATCTCTTTGTAATTAATATTTTTTACTCCAACAGATAACTCAATAATTTTAATAACTACTTTAAACAGTTTTTAAAATTTAAAAAGAAAATGTTCTCTTTTAAAATCTAAAAACATTTGGTGCCTGTTCCTTAACATATCTAGATAGATATTTATAAATGTTCTTATTGTATAAACTCCAGAAGAATGATATTCTGGAGAAAAATACCACTTAAATACCACGTCGATAAAGCAGACTTTTTACTAATTAGAATCTAAAATAAAACCCTTGTTATCATTTTTAAGGCTCTAGAGGCAAAAATAAATAAATAAAAGAAATAAAAACAACGGACCTTAGGTCCTCGCGAGTTTCAAATTATTCCTGGTGAATATTTCATATGTTTAATGGCTTTTATTTATTTGAATTTCTTTCAACAAGATAAAACCCATTGAAGGATATTGTTATTTTTTAGTAACGTGTTATAATAATAAGTCTCAAGTGATTTTCAATTTTGTTCTTGCATGATAAGGGGAAAAGAAGTTATAAAAATAAAACTCCGAGATTGAGGAAAAGAAAGAAAATGCAAATATCAATTCGAAGAAAACGTAACGCCAAAAAAAGGGGGCTTTTGAATATTTCACATGTAAAAGTTTGAGTTTTTTTTTCAAGATGAGTGGAACCCAAAGTTATATATATATATATTGTTGTTGTGCGATTTACTGCTGTTTTTTTATGCATCAAGAAGATTGAAATTTTTTTTTGCTTGTACTGGAGCAAGATCATTCTTAAAACAAGACTTGCAGTTTCTAATTTTTTGGATTCCCTCGATAGAATTGACGTTAAGTGGCGAAGAGGTTTGTTTTTAGAATTTAAATATGTTAAAAATTTTAAGAATAATTATCTTTCAATATTCAACATTTTAATGTGCATTGTCCTTCTTTGCATGAAATAAAGGATGTATTGTAATAGTAAAATGTTTCAGTTTTTGGAAATTAAAAATTTGACTGTCTTTGTATATATTTTGACTAGTGTAACCCATTAACGCCCAGCGTCCTAATTTGAGGACAGTCAAAAAATGATTTGTAGAGATTTTGTTTTCTTGAAACGATTCTTCCTTTTTAATGGAAATAGATATTAATCTTATGAATAATCTCTCAAATTTTCAAATATGATCTTATCTATAATTTTATCATTTCGATAGGCATTTTATGATTTTCAAGCTTAGAATAGGAACTTATTATGACTGGTATTCTGAACTTATACCGGTCAAAATCATGGCGAATAGACATATCTGTAATAAGTCATCTCTTTCCGGTACTTTTCTCATATATGGTAGAGCAAATAAATCTCTTTACACGAAGTTTTACTTTTTTGTGAAGACATCTTATTATGTTTTAAAATGATATCTCCTCACTAATGATGACGCAAAGTCATATTTAAAGGTGCTTAAATTTCATATTTTGTTTTACTGCCAGGTGTCTATAATAGCTTCTATGTTAGGTATTTACTAATATATAGTCATCAGAAATATCCGGGTGTTATTGGGTTAACAAGCTGATTCATTCACCTGAATTTATATTTTATGTCACGTGGTGAAATGACTATTTTCTGCAATGTTATCAAAGTCCAAAATTGCAATAAAACTTTTGATTATTTTTGTATTTTTGTAATTTTTTTGGCAGGTGGTGAAATGAAGTGAGTTAAAAAAAGAAATGAAAGTGACGTGGTTTGTTCTATAAAAGAGCAATAGTGTAAAATGTTGATATGCTTTTGAATTGAATTAAAATTGTTTCAATAATATCAGTGAGATTTATTGCGTACTTGTTCAAATACTGACAACCGTTAACCCTTATTTTGACAAAATGTTTTTTTCAAATATCGATTAAAAATATATTTAAATAAATTGTAATAACAACAATAATAATAATTAATAATAATAATATATAATATATTTAATATATTATCGATAAAAATAGATATTTATTATAAAGAATTTATTTATTTGATTATTCGTTGTAGCGGACTTAGCCAAATTAAGGGTTAAGCACCGGGTGGATGTAACGAGCCCCTATTTTAGGAACAGAGTTTATTTAAAATAATTTTCAACAAACCATTTATTTATATGTAATGATGTGGAAATAACAAAACCTGGATAAAATACCCATGTATCTGGAAGAATTAAAGACTTATTTATCGACATTTAATTAAATTTTAGCAAAATAAGTTTTTCCTTAACCATAAGTTACGCTAAAATATTTTATCAGAATGTCTTTGTAATTGCAATTTATTAATTACATCTCTTTTCAGTACTTTTCTCATATATGATAGCAAATAAATCAATTATCACGAATTTTTCCTTTTTTTTAAAGGCATCTTATTATGTTTTAAAATGACACCTCCTCACTAATGATGACTTGATGTCATATTTAAATTTGTTTAAATTTCCTATTTGTTTTACTTCCAGGTGTCTATAATAGCTTCTATGTTAGGTATTTACTAATATATAGTCATCAGAAATATCGGGGAATTAATTTGTTAAGCATTACGTTTGTACTAGGCACATTTAAACTGTGATACTTTAAATATCCACTTTGACTATCCCTGAATGTGTTTCGATAAATTTAAATATGGTGGTCTTATGTATGCACGTAAGTATGTGTCTCACATAACCCAGCTGGTGAATGTCTGGTGAATTTACAATTTTATAATATAGGTCTGTTGTAATATCTAATTGTGCATGTCAATTTGTGATTACAATATGGGCTTGAAATAATGAAAAAATTCAGTTGTAGTGGATATTAAAGCTGCCTGTTGCCAACTAAAGTACAACAATAAAACAGAAAGATATAAAATATGCTTATGCACTTATGACAATGACTTATTTAGTAGTTGAAGCAATGTTTTCATAGTCCAAACTTTGTACAAGTTAAAGATAGTATTGAAACCGATAAAGATTTTGGTTTATCGTGAAATACTCACTAAATAATGAACCATCTCAAAATATTCAATATTTACACTGAAGGTCAGTGACAAATTGGAGTACTTAAACTTTACTCTGACAACAGTCTTAACGGTAGAAAGGAATATAGCATTGAACTTTGATGGAGAAGATTAAATACTAATAATGCTAATGAAGCATATTACTATAAAAATTCTGTATAATTAATATGTTCTTAAGAAAGTCATGTCACATCATATGATTTTTATTAAACAAAGAATAGTATGCTATTATAATGCCAAACTCAATTTTATGCAATATACAGCAGAATTTGAATGTTTTATCTATTAAACATATTAATCTTTGAACATAATTTTTTAAAATTTTTATAACAGAAATTTAAATTTTGGGATGTAATTTTTAAAACTTTCTAAATAGAGATTTTTTTCTCTTTCTTTAAACATACTAACATATCTTGGAATTAGATAATAAAAGCACATTTAGTTACAGGCATCAATTTAACCAATTAATTTCTTTGTTTACAATTTAGATTTTTAAAATATTTTTTATTATTTCTATTAAGTACTTTAGTTAATACTCATTATATATTATGACTTTCAGTTTTTAACTGCCTTAACTGAATTCTATCATAAATTATTTTGTACATATCTGTAAATCTCCAGCGTATTACAGTCACCAGATTTTAATGTTGAGTATTATGGAGAGTAAGTTTCGGGATCGCTCTGTATCTGCCATTTTTTACTTGAATTTGTTACTATTATACAAAATAAATGGTATAGGATTCCACTTGAAACCATTCAGAACCTATATTTAGCCATTTCGCAAAGGCTATGAGCTCATTTAAATGCCAGTGGATTTCCTACATTGCGTAAAAAAAGATAATAAAAATGCTAGGTATTTCGATATTTTGCCAAAACCCTGCATATATATATATATATATATATATATATATATATATATATATATATATTATATATATATATATATATATATATATATATATATATATATATATATATATATATATATATATAATAATATATATATATATATATATAATATATATATATATATATATATATATGTATATATATATATATATATATGTATATATGTATATATATACATCTATATATATACATAAATATATATATATATATATATATATATATATATATATATATATATATATATATATATATATATATATATATATATATATATATATATATATATATATATATATATATATATGTCACGTCTAAAAAAGGGGTAGTTGGAAATTATGTAAGTTAAAAAAGATTTAAAAAAATAAGTATTTTGTAATAATAAAATAAATGAAAAACGCTCACTCTCGCGTAAGCTTTCAGGATAATCCGGTCAGGCGGAAGCATTTCTGAGCTATTTGATAAGCTTGCAAACAGATAAGTTGGATTTGGCGCGTGGACATGGAGCGGTCGACACCTTCAAACATAGCTCCGCCACGAACAATGAAAAGGGCGCATGTTACTTCCATAAGAACGATGAGTTAATAAAACTTATTATTATAAAGAAGACTGCTTTCCATTTGCCTTAACCCTGCACCACGACTTGTCATACACACACACACACACACACACACATATATATAATATATATATATATATATATATATATATATATATATATATATATATATATATATATATATATATATATATATATATATATATATATATATATATATATATATATATATATATATATATATATATATATATATATATATATATATATATATATATATATATATATATATATATATGTATATATATATATATATATATATATAAATATATATATATGTATATATATAT
>CM063504.1:72422476-72492476 GCA_032207245.1 Pardosa pseudoannulata
TTTGTATAAAATACCACCCCTTGTTAGTAGCTTCCTGTTAACTGCGTAGTTCAATTGTTAATTTTGCCTTAAATTTTTTTAGGGGTAATGCCCATATTGAATTTCTTAATATATCATATTGTAGTATACCTTTTTCAGTTAATATCATATAGCTAATAGTTAACCGAAGTTCAATAATTTTAATATGCGTATAATATGTGATACTTACTTTCGAGTAGTCTATTCAACTGTTGTTTAATAAATCCAATAGAGCAATTTGCCACAACTTCAAGAACTACTATAATGCCCATCACATTTATTTTCATGTTTACAATAGCCAATAAACAAACAATAAACTGCCCTTCCGTTTGTAACTAAGGTGAGAATTGTCACAAGCTGAGTTGTACCCTGCTGCGTGAAATCACCTTATTGTAACACTATTACAACTCACATGTAACAAATTCATGCCAGCATTAATTACAAATTGAACATTTTTATCTTTAAGAAGCCTGTTTTATTCACATTAAATTTTGTAATTTGCTGAAAATAAAATATTTAATATCTTACGTAGAGTGTAAGATAGTCGAAAGAGTATAATTTTATAATCCTGCAAAAAATTAAATTACTTTAAAACTGAAATTTAACAACTTATGCTAGAGAATATTTTTTTAAAAGAGTGACTTATAAATTTCTGGTTACATTGGAATATTCTTATTTTATTCACTAATATATTGGATTAATTTCAAATACGTATATTAAATCTAAAATTTAACAAATTATGCAAGTAAAATGGTACAGTTTTAGATTTATATAAATTTACACATTTTATTTTTCAATTGCATTCAACAAATTTAAAAGTCAACATTGATACAAGTTGTAAAGACAATATTCCAAAAGATCATCAGAGAGAAATATTTATTCTCAATTTTATGTTACGTTTCTTAATAAATTGCAACTATTTTTTTTTACACCAGATCCATTTTAAAAACATTTGAAGTTTATTAAGTGAAAATGGACTTACGTGTGAATGTATTCCTTTTTATGTATATAAACAAATGTATGTATAAATATGTGTATACATATATATGTATAAGCATAAATTTGGTCATGATTAAATCCATATTTAGTGGGCCTGCAATTCATAAAATCATAAAATTAGGATTTATTGAAAACATTTTAGGTATTTCATTATAGCACCACTGTAATAGTAATAAATTATTGTTCTTTTAATATATTTATTTTTAAAAGAATTGTTAGCATTAGAATTATTCACTGTTTTTCCAATATTATAGAAATTTAAAAAAAAAATTAAGTGGTTATCACTTTCTTGTATTGAATTAATGTAATTTTAACTAATTCTGTATTTAAACAATATACATATCTTAAATGTCTTAAATATCTTAATTGAATACAAATTACGACAAGAAATAAAGATTTGCTAATAGACAGTTATAAATTGGATCCATAATCTAATCTAATATATAATTATAAATATCATCTTATAAATCTGACATATAGTAATTAATAGCTATATATATAAATTCAGATGCATGAGTAAAAATACATTTTTACATAATTAACATTTATGTCTCATTTGTTTCGATATCAGTTTATTTTGAAATGCTGTTATATAACGTCACAATATCGACTATATTTTTATCTTGCATTATATGCTTGAAATAAAATTCATTTAGACAATTATTTTATTATTTTTATCGGCTGTCTATCGCTTATGCAATATGTCATTCTTCTTTGTGTCAAACAAGAAAAGCATATGATACATGATATTTCAAAATTAATCCATCAGGCGTCCATTACTTTATATCAATTCCGTCGAGGAAATATCATCACTTTTCTCCTCTTTTAAAGCAGAAAAAAAGCTCTCTTTGGCAATACCTCACAATAGAATTTATCCTCTATATATTTCATGACAAAAGGTTTAAAAGTGTGGTGGGTTATTTTTACGGTGCTATAAAACTACATATGTCATCCATTCATAAAATGAGTAATTGCATACAGGCAAATATAAATTCAAATGCATGAATTTGCATTATAAAAAATTTTATTATTAAAAAAGTCTGACTTAAATATTGCAATTATAATCCACAACTTTATTTAAGAGATATTAATTGTCGGGTTTACGTTTTTTCTTAAACATGCATTATTTAAAGGTTATAGAAATAATTAATGTGGTAAAGACTCAAAAATAGGTTAATATAAGATTCTTTTACGAAAACATCTGATGCAAACACCCTATAACGTCCTTTACATACAAGACGTTATAGGGTGTTTTTATTTTTATCGGCGATAGACAGCCGATAAAAATAAAAATTATCTAAATGAATTTTATTTCAAGCATATAATGCAAAATAAAAATGTAGTATATATTGGGACGTTATATAAGAGCATTTCAGAATAAACTGATATCGAAAAAAAAATGAGCCAGAAATGTTAATTATGTAAAAATGTATTTTTACTCATGCATCTGAATTTATATATATAGTTTTCAATTACTATATGTCAGATTTATAAGATGATATTTATAATTATATATCAGATTAGATTATGGATCCGATTTATAATTATCTAATAAACTGCGTGAGAAAATATATATTTCTTGTCGTAATTTGTATTTAATTAAGATATTTAAGACATTTTAGATATGTATATTGTTTAAATACAGAATTTGTTAAAATTAGATCAAATCAATAGAAGAAGAAAGTTATAACCATTTACTTTTCTAAAAATTTCAATAATATTGGAAAAACAATGAATAATTCTAATGCTAACAATTCTTTTAAAAATAATTATATTATAAGAACAATAAATTATTAATATTAAAATGGTGCTATAATGAAATACCTAAAATGTTTTCAATAAATCCTAATTTTATGATTTTATGAATTGCAGGCCCACCAAATATGGATTTAATCATGACCAAATTTATGCTTATATATATGTATACATATATTTATATATACATTTGTCTGGTATACATATTTTTTGCTGTGCTTTATGTAATCTAACTTTATTTAAATGTGAGATACGATCCTCCAATTCATTCTTCAATAAAGTGTGATTTCAAAATTGCTAAAAATATTACTTTTAAATAAAATAACAGTTATTTACCTTTCATTGGATATCACATAATCTAGCACTGTATGAAAATTCCTAGTGTTTAAATTGCATTAAAGCTTGCTTAGCTTTTGAAAAAAAGAACTTTTGGAAACTATGCAACAAACTGACATCTCCCAACAATAAAACCTTACTGTCACAAGCAGTTCAGAGTTAAAAAGCTGGGTATAGGGATAGACGAATGTATTTTTATATTTCCTATATTAAGAGGAAAATTCTTCAATCTTCTTTCCATTTATAAACTACTAAGGAACTACGACCCTTTACTGACGTACCTAAATTGATTCAAATTAACTGTTGATTAGTTCTATTTATCTGAGAAAACTGTTCTGAGCAATATTAGATGTCCCATGTTCCAATTTTAGAAATATATACATTTAAGCTTCCTTCTCCAACCTCTAAACTATAATGGGAGAAAAGCTAAATAGCAACAAGTAACATCGTAAAAAATTCAAATTTGAAACTGGCTATTGGAAAAGGAATATCACTTAGTGGTTCTATAACTCCAATGTTTTGCTCTCTGTGTTCTCCATTATTAATTCTCGTTTTTAAACGTATTGTAAGTAACTTACAATAGTTAATAAATCCATATCGGAAGCTAAGTTTTATTTATTTCACACACAAATTGCTAGTAATTTTTATTATTGTTAAGTTTTGTTGTGTGACATATTTTAGGTTTGCTTGTACTAGAAATACCATAAAAAATGCTGGAAATGTCTCGGTGTACTCCTGCTGAGTAAGCCCTCCAACACATGTCCAATAATGTAAAAATTAGTATTTCAAAATAAACGGCACTGGCCAGATATTTCTTGATGAAGTACACAAAGTTTTACTTCTTGCTTTACAGGCTGTATTTATTTGAATATTCAGAAGTTACAACAATTCTAAATACAAATTTCAACATTATACAATTAATTTTTATTTAGTTATGACACACTTCTGTGATCACCGATATATTGAAAATTTCTCCCATGTAGAATGTACATTGAAATCTAATACAATAGTTTACAACTAAATCTTAAACAGTTACAAAATTTCAACTTTAGCAGTTTATTTAAGATACAGTTATGCGAAATACGGAATCAGAATACAAATACAGACTTCCAGACATCATAAGATATCTAATCAACGCACAGTCATGGCTGGTAAAGGGGAATATTTAAAATTTCAAAGTCAATGTTTCCTCGAAAATACATAAAGACATAACTCTTAAAATTGATAAAATAAGTTCACTCCTGGTAAAAGAGAATAGTTCTTTTAAGATCTAAAGACCGACAGTTTCCGTGATTACAATAACAAGGAAGTAAAATCGTTTGAACTGTTTCAACGCACGCAAATATGTTCTTTCTTCCGTCAGAAAAACAACATGTGTTTCCTTATTGTTGAGGAATTTATTTGTTTATTAATAATCAGATATTGAAATACTTTAATGAAAAATAATACATTATTTCCCAACTCATTTTAATGATCACATTATTCAAACTATAATTTATGAACCTGTTTTTTCTTTTGCTTCTTTCTATGCAATATTTTATTTCATGTAATTTAAATAAAAAGATCTTTGTATAAAATTACGCTGTTTTAATTAAATATACCAATAGCTTCTTTTATGTATAAATTGTGACAGGTTGGTTTAAAAAACACAATTATTTCTGAATAAGGACTATTAAAGAAAATTATTTTGAGTTTCTGCTTGTTTTCACCTATAAATATTTGTAAATTGTACAAGTAAAATATTATCTTTATGCATCTTGAACAAAACGTTTAATCTAAACAGTTTTTTTTTAAATATTTTTAGCTTTTCTTTTTCAAATTTAATTTATATAAAAAATTTCACTTAAGTCTGTTTAATGTTGGGATTATTTCCTATCATTTACAAGTGTCTATATATTTTTAACTTAATTATTTTATCAGCTGTTTATAAACAAAAGAATAAATTTCTTAAAAGATATAGGATAAAAAATACAGATTTTAATAGCGTAATGGAGTAACCAGAATATGAAACCAAAATCGTAAATTACTGCTTAATGGCGAATATAGTTTTATTATAATATTATATATATATATATATATATATATATATATATATATATATATATATATATATATATATATATATATATATATATATATATATATATACTATGTTTACAATCTATGTTAACAATCGTAATTACACATTTAAACTTGCCTAACTTTTGAAATTCAATCTAAAGTGACAATTAAGAGTAAGAGACCTTGTTTGAAATGCAATACAGTAACTATTAAAAAAAAATAAATATCTTTTATTCACTATTATTTACAAGTGACTTTTTCTATTTTTATTAGCTATTATAAACAAAAGAATAAACTTTTTAACCCACTGAACGGACGCGTCGATGGGGGTTCGACAGCGAATTCCTGTTCGAAAACGGACCTGTTGACCCCTTCTCGTTATTGTGTTTACTCTTATTTCGGCACGGCCGTCACCCTCTCGACGCAGGTGGTCTGTTTGAAATTTGTCACGCCGTTTACGTGCCGTCAAACTATTCAGGCGCTCATGGAGCGTTTCACTGCAATAGTCTGGAGATTATGTGACACCTGCTCTACTCTATTCTTAAGCTCTTGCATTTCACCCCCCCCCCCACATGCTCACTGATTCTCCGAACTCCAGACAGTGGCCTCGAAATGTATTGATAATTTTCTTGATAAATAAAAGAATATACGTTTTGCAATTAATTCATAAAATCTTTGACATTGAAAAATATTTCGAACAAGTTAAATGGATTTTATTTTAAATATAAGTAAATGCATAGTGTTAAAGTTAAGTACTAAATCTCTTTTGAAATCACTTAAGAAAAGGATATCAATCACGTGGGGTGAATTAATTTTTGTGTTCTATGAAAAATTTATTCACCCCACGTGTTGCATTTTTGCTGACCGCTTGCAGATTTTTATACTCAATTCGATTCCAGTGCTAATAGGATTCTGTAGATTGATTTTATTCAGTTACCTGAAGGTCTAAAATTATAATAAGCAATAGGGTAAAAAATAGAGTTTTTATAAGTGTCATGGAGTAACCAGAATATGAAGCCAAAATCGTAAATTACTGCTTAATGGCGAATATATTCTAAATACTAATTTAAAAGTAAATAACTATGTTTACAATCGTAATTAAATATTTAAATTGGCTTAACTTTTTAAATTAAATTTAGATTGGAAATTAAGAGTAAGAGACCATGTTTATAATGCAATATAGTAAGTATTTAAAAAAATAAAGATATTTTATTTGCTATCATTCACAAGTGTCTTTTATACTTTTATCAGCTATTAATAAAAAAAAATTAATACACTCCTTAAAAGCAATAGGTTAAAAAATACAGTGTTTATAAGTGTAACTTAGTAACCAGATTATGAAGCTAAAATCGTAAATTACTGCTTAATGGCGAATATAGTCTAAATACTAATTTAAAATTAAATAACTATGTTTACAATCGTAATTACATATTTAAACTTGCCGAACTATTGAAATTCAACCTAAATTGATTATTAAGAGTAAGAGACCGTGTTTAGAATGCAATAAAGTATTTAAAACAATAAAGATCTTTTATTTGCTATTATTTACAAGTCTCTTTTGTATTTTTATCAGCTGTTAATAAACAAAAGAATAAATTCCTTATAATCTATGGCATAAAAAATACAGTTTTATTAGTGTAATGGAATAACCAGAATATGAAACAAAAATCGCAAATTACTGCTTAAGGGCGAATACCGTCTAAATATTAATCTAAAATTAAATAACTATTTTTCAATCGTAATTACACATTTAAGCTTGCCTAACTTTTCAAATTCAACCTAAAGTGATAATTAAGAGTAAGAGACTATGTTTGTAATGAAATACAGTAAGTGTTTAAGAAACATAAATATCTTTTATTTGCTATCATTTACAAGTGTCTTTTTTATTTTTATCAGCTATTAATAAAAAAAATAATAAACTCCTTAAATTGGATAGTTTAAGAAAATACAGTTTTTATAAGTGTAACGTAGTAACCAGAATATGAAGCTAAAATCGTAAATTACTGCTTAATGGCGAATATAGTCTAAATACTAATTTAAAATTAAATAACTATGTTTACAATCGTAATTACACATTTAAACTTGCCTAACTTTTGAAATTCAACCTAAATTGATAATTGAGAGTAAGAGACCGTGTTTAGAATGCAATAAAGTATTTTAAAAAAATAAAGATTTTTTATTTGCTATCATTTACAAGTGTCTTTTTTGTTTTTGTCAGCTGTTAATAAACAAAAGAATAAATTCCTTATAAGCTATGGTATAAAAAAATACAGTTTTTATTAGTGTAATGGAGTAACCAGAATTTGAAGCCAAAATCATAAATTACTGCTTAATGGCGAATACAGTCGAAATACTAATTAAAAATTAAATAACTATGTTTACAATGGTAATTACACATTTAAACTTTCCTAACTTTTATAATTCAACCTAAATTGATAATTAAGAGTAAGAGGCCATGTTTAGAATGCAATACAGTAATTATTTTTAAAAAATAAAGATCTTTTATTTGCCATCATTTACAAGTGTCTGTTTTTATTTTTAATAGCTGTTAATAAACACAAGAATAAATTCCTTATATGCTACGGCATAAAAAATATAATTTTTGTTAGTGTAATGGAGTAATCAGAATATGAAACCAAATCGAAAATTACTGCTTAAGGGCAAATATCGTCTAAATATTAATTTAAAATTAAATAACTATTTTTCAATCGTAATTACTTATTTATGCTTGCCTAACTTTTGAAATTCAACCTAAAGTGATAATTAAGAGTAACAGACTATGTTTGTAATGCAATACAGTAAGTATTTAAAAAACATAAAGATCTTTTATTTCCTATTATTTACAAGTGTCTTGTGTCTTTTTTATTTTTATCAGCTATTAATAAAAAAAATAATAAACTCCTTAAAAGCGATAAGGTAAAAAATACAGATTTTATAAGTATCATGGAGTAACCGTAATATAAAACCAAAACCGTAAATTACTGCTTAATGGTGAATATAGTCTACATACTAATTTAAAATTAAATAACTATGTATACAATCGTAATTACACATTTGAAATTGCCTAACTTTTGAAATTCAACCTAAAGTGATAATTAAGAGTAACAGACCATGTTAAGAATGCAATATAGTAAGTATTTAAAAAAATAAAGATCTTTTATTTGCTATCATTTACAAGTGTCTTTTTTATTTTTATCAGCTGTTAATAAACAAAAGAATAAATTCTTTATAAGCTATGGAATAAAAAATTACAGTTTTTATTGGTGAATGGAATAACCAGAATATGAAAACAAAGCGCAAATAAATGCTTAAGGGTGAATAAAGTCTAAAAATTAATTTAAAATTATAAAACTATGTTTACAATAGTAATTACACATTTAAATTGGCTTAGCTTTTGAAATTCAATTTAAAGTGATAATTAAGAGTAAGAGACCATGTTTATAATGCGAAACAGTAATTATTTAAAAAAAGATCTTTTATTTTCCATCATTTACAAGTGTCTTTTTTTATTTTTATCAGCTGTTAGTAAAAAAATAATAAACTCCTTAAAAGCGATAGGATAAAAAATACAGATTTTATAAGTGTCATGGAGTAACCATAATATTAAACCAAAATCGTAAATTACTGCTTAATGGCGAATAAAATCTAAATATTAATTTAAAATTAAATAACTATGTTTACAATCGTAATTACACATTTAAACTTGCCTAACTTATGAAATTCAGCCTAAAGTGATAATTAAGAGTAAGAGACCATGTTTATAATGCGAAACAGTAAGTATTTAAAAAAACATAAAGATCTCTTATTTGTTATCATTTACAAGTGTCTTTTTTATTTTTATCATCTGTTAATAAAAAAAGAATAAATTCCTTGTAAGCTATGGGATAAAAAATGCAGTTTTTATTAGTGAATGGAGTAACCAGAATATGAAAAAAAACAAACAAATTAATGCTTAAGGGCGAATAAAATCTAAAAATTAATTTAAAATTTAAAAACTATGTTTACAATCGTAATTACATATTTAAATTGGCTTACCTTTTGAAATTCAATCTAAAGTGATAATTAAGAGTAAGAGACCATGTTTATAATGCGAAACAGTAAGTATTTAAAAAGAAGATATTTTATTTTCCATCATTTACAAGTGTCTTTTTTTATTTTTATCAGCTGTTATTAAAAGAAAATAATAAACACCTTAAAAGCGATAGGATAAAAAAATGCAGTTTTTATAAGTGTAATGGAGAAACCAGAATATGAAACCAAAATCGCAAATTACTGCTTAAAGGCGAATGAAGTCTAAGTACTAATTTAAAATTAAATAACTATGTTTACAATCTGAATTACACATTTAAACTGCCTTAACTTCGAAATTCAACCTAAAGTGATATTTAAGAGTAAGAGACCATGTTTAGAATACAATACAGTAAGAATTTTCACTGAAATAAAGATCTGTTATCAGACATAATGTAGTTTTACCTTCAAATGATTCTCAGTGATTTTATTTATTTTTCTATAAACTCCTCCATTGTATTTTCATTTTGCTACAAAAACTCTAGAAAAAAGTGTACATACAAAACTCATTATTCCCAAGATAATTATCAGTTTCCACATTGAATAATAATTCATTCTTTATGTGTTTTATGAGCCATTTTCACATCGAAAGTGCTCCTACCGTTATCTTCCTGTTTCCAGAAAAAGGTAGCGTCACAGCACTTAAGATAAGTAACTCCGGCCAAAAAGAAAATGCTTTTCAGATATCTCCTTTGCTTCTTTCTTTTTGTACATCCTTTGATAGGCACAAATCAGTGCCATTCTCTTAATGCTGGACGCTTCCCAAAACACGCAAAGGAAATTTTGAGATAATTCGTATTTGTGACCAAGGTAAATTATCACGATGGGTATAAACATATTTTGCAAAAACAGCATTACGGAAATTTAAAGTCTTTAATGTTATGATTTACCATTTTACTATTATAACTTCTTATTCTCTCGCCTTGTGCAAAATAGAAAAGTAAATATAATAGTAATAAAGGAATAATAAAAGAGTAATATAGTAATGGTCATATAAGAGTAAATATAAGGAAGAAAACAACTAGCCGTATTTGAAACAGGCATATATAAAAATATTATTCTATAGAACATTAGCTTATACACTAATTTATTAATCATTGCATCCCCGACACACGTATATATATATATATATACATATAACTGTATTATTTATTTCGTTAATTTTGTAATTTTATCACATCTGTCATTTGGGATAATTTTGGATGATTTTCTTGGGATTTACTATTGAGAATTTCATTGTGAATTTTGCTGATTTATTTATGTAAAGATCAACTCAATAACTCATCGTATATTTGAATTGGAATGATGTTAAGAATACATTTTCAATTTATATCTAATTAACGAAATGAAACAAAGTTATAGTCATATGTGAGCATAAAACGATTGCATTAATTTATGCACGAAAAGTATAAGTATTTTTGATAGGAAGCCTTTGCATTACGTTTATTTTTTATATTAATAATATATTATTCCTAATTTAATACAAAACATAGAATTTCTAAAAAATATATAGAAATTCCCCTACTTTAAGTACCTAGCCTCTTCTCTCCCACATTCCTCTCTGGTTAGTGAACATTCACAATTTTTTTTCAAAACTTGAAATCACTTTCAGATTGTTTTAAATAGTTCCTATGTAACAATTTAAAAAATAAAACAATTATATTTTTAAAACAGATAACACGTTTTATTTTATTTTAATTTCGTTCATGAACTAAAGATAAAAAAAGGATTTTTGGCATTATTTATTGAGATTATTTAAAGAAAACTGAATCCCCCATCAGAGTAAAAATATTAATCACATTCCAAAAATCAAGTATAGTATTTAATAGTTTTAACTTAGAAAAAAATTGTGGCTTAACTGAAACGAAATATATTGGCGAGAAAAAATGTCAAATAATAACAAAAATTTTAAAAATAACCTAAAGACAATCAAATAAAATAAAATAACTCGAATAAATATTGCATATTACTTATTTTTTAAACTATAAAACATGAATTAATTTTTATTACTTTTTAATAAATTTATAATGAAATTAAAATAAAATATATCTACTAAATTGTTCCAGATATGGTTCAATAAAAGGCGAAAAACTGCTTTTTATACATCATAATTTTGACATCCGAAAAATTTGATTGGCCGAAGACCTCATCATTATTTACCTAAACAATCCGCAATATGGCATTTTTTTTAACCATTTCAAAATCGAATGCAGACATACATACCAAAGCACACACAATATATATATATATATATATATATATATATATATATATATATATATATATATATATATAATAAAGCATACATATAAAATCCGTATATAAATATATAGATAAAAGTTTTTAAAAATATTTTTTACAGACGTTAACTTAAGTGTTGCCACCTGAATATCTTATGGTTAGATTTTAGATAATTTTTAATAACAGTTTATAGAACAATTTGATGAATAGTGAATAAAAAACAAAATATATATTTTATGTTTAATTACTTTGTCTTTTTACAGCTATTTATTTTTATGCATGTTTTATACTATTCTAACAGGTTAATAAGCCCATTTTTTCTGTTTTGTCTAATTTTTTTGAAAATATATATCGTTGATACACCCTAATCATTCAATTTTTCTGAAGAACTGACCAAATTTTAATTAAAAGATCATAATTAACTATTATTAAATTTGATAGCTAATCTAGAGTGCTATTTTGAGAGTACCAAATTACAAAATGATTTTTTTTTTAATTTTTTCGCAAATTTGTGAAGTGAAATGGTTAAAGTATGATAATTATAAAGAGTTGAATGTTTTATATTTATTAATTGGATCCTTCTAAAAGTAATTCTATGAATATTCTAGGTACATATTAAATCAGTCTATCGGTTTTTAAAAGTGCTACAATCTTTACAACAGAAATAATATACCTTAAATAAAAAAGAGCCTACGCAACAAAATGTTTCAATTTCAGCTTACAAGTTTTTTATTACCGTATTTTACATTTTTTTAAAGTTGATCCCACTCCAATACAAAAAAAAAATATCTGAAAAAAATTGTAAAACAGGAATTTTAAAATAGAATTTCTCCTTATAATAAACTAGTAAAGAAACTGTAAACAACAGAAAAAATTTACTCTTCATTAACAAAATGGATCTGCAAAATTTGAAAAATAAAACCAGAGGTAATAATTTAGATTGATTTGAGTCTTGGATATTACAACATTATTTATTCTAATAGAGACTGTTAGGAGAACCTGAAAGTTTTAAAGCTAATCTTTATATAAGGTAATGAGATGCTTTAGAGTGATATGATAATGCAATACAGTTTCTCCCTCTAATAAATAGGATTTGAATTATATTAGTTATAAAAATTTAGAAAACATTATACTTTAATATAGCATGTTAAGAAGTCAATTTTTTAAAAATTACTTTCAAATAAAATAAATATTAAATAACAAATCAACATTTTTAAAAGTTTCAAGTTTATGTAAAACATTTTATTTTTCCACTGCAATCAACAAATTTAAGTGTCAACACAAGATGTAAAGACAATATTCCAAAAGATCATTAAATACAACTATTTATTCTCAATTTTATGTGAAGTTGCTTAATAAATTGCAATTATTTTTTTCCTCCACAGCCATTTCAAAAGTATTTGAAGTTTATTAAGTTTAAATGGATTTACGTATGTGTGTATACCTTTTTATGTATATAAACAAACACACACACACACACACACACACACACACACACACACACACATATATATATATATATATATATATATATATATATATATATATAAATAAGTGTAAACATAAATATGTATAAGCATAAATTTCGTCATGATTATATCCATATTTAGTGGGACTGCAGTAAATTGGCAATAAAAATCATAAAATTAGAAGTTATTGATAACATTTTAGGCATTTCATTATAGTAACATTTTAATGGTAATAATATCTTGTCCTTATAATATAATTATTTGTAAAAAAAAATGTTAGCATTAGAATTATTCATTGTTCTTATCTTATTAAAATTTTTAAAAAAAATTAAATTTTCACATTGTACAATGTGTGTCAGGGCTTCTTTCGAGATAAACCAACAAAGGATGTAAATTTTTTAACTATTTATCCTTTTTTAAATTCGTAAGTAAGATTTATACAGTATTTTTATTAAATCACAAACCATTGAATCATACACTTCAAAGGATTAAATCAGCTCTTGGTTTATTCTTCTTCGAAGAGAAAGAAATCAGTTTATGTATAATTTTCATAAAACACTCAGTCAGAATATCCTAAATAGAAATAGATATTGAATACTGTTCTACCTTTTTCTGAAATTTTTTTTTTGGAGCTTTCTCTTTCCCAATTCGAAATCATGGCCAAACACCTACTGTACGGGATAGAAGCTATCACGCAAAATGAAACTTTATCACGAAAACTCATCATATTTTTTTTCATATAATAGCCGTTATTTCTCTGTTTTGAATTTTACAATTTTTTTTATAATAACGCAACTAAAATTGACAAAATTTAATTATTTATTATTGTTTTAATTTAAATTTAATTATTATTTTTATAAAATAAAATGTTACCAATGCTTGACATAATAAATATATAAACTAATAAGGTTTAGAAAGAGCTCAGCAACAATAAATAAATAATTATAATCCTTGCTAATTTTCTGTACAAGACTGTTCCTAAATCTTCATGGCCGAACGCTGGTCGATTGGTTAGGGAGCTGACCGTCGGTACCGGAGTTCGTGGGTTCAAATCCCACTATGGTATGGATGTTCGTAGCCGTTCGGAATCGGCTTTAAGCAGGAGGTCCTGGTCTCATTACCCCTCGTGTGTAAAACAGTAGACCGTAGAGCTCAAAACCAAACCAAACCTAAATCTTCATGAGTAAAACATGTAAAGGCTACATATTTAACAAAAATCGTTTCCATATAGTCAACAAAGTTGCTAAGAATGTTTTAAAGTTTTTAAATATGCTGGAATGTTAATAAGAACCTGTTAAGAAAACATGGTAAATATTTGAAATCATTGCGAAATTTTTTATTAACGCTCACTTTAATAATATGATACAACAATACATATTTAACTTGAAGAATACAATGAACAGTGTTTCAAATCATAGACGGTCTATGTTTACATCTGATCGTGGCAACTTTTATCATTCCGAAGTGTACAAATATCGTCAATTTTAACATATATATATATATATATATATGTGTGTGTGTGTGTATATATGTATATATATATATATATATATATATATATATATATATATATATATATATATATATATATATATATATATATATATATATATATATATATATATATGTATGTATGTATGTGTGTCTTAGTGTTTCTATGTATAGATCTATAGAAGTTTAAGTATTCGAAACATATTTCAAACTTTAAATACTGAATATGGTATTTACGATAAACGTATATATGAATAAAGTAACTTTAAATTTTATACGGTAACTAACGTATAAAATTTCTGATTCAGAGAAAAGTTGATATCCCCTTTACTCTCCGTTTAAATCTTTTGTATTTTTTTTTCAGACACTGAAAAAAAATTCTAAACATATTCCCTCTCAGAAGGAAAAATCTTCTTCAAAGAAAGTGGTTCAAATATTCCCTATTGTAGAGAGAAAAACGAACGCACTATATTGAAAATATATCGATCAAATTTTGATGCCTATCGAATTTCAAATACAAAAAAGAAGTGTACACTAAAAGTAGGATATGCTGATGTTTGCACAAAACTTCTTTAAAGCTTTCACGTTAAAAGTAAAGCTTTTACAATGCGAAGTTTTTAAGTAAAAATTCATCGGATTTTTATCGTGAAAACCTTAGGCTTGCTAGAAAACTATTATAGATCATATTATAGTTAACCCTTTAAGGTGACATCTATTTTTATTAAATTAGAATACTTTCGGATAGATGTAAGTTTAAAAAAAATAATCGTTGTCTTCATAAGATAAAATTTAATTTTTTCGCTGGTTCTAATCCCGCTGCTGGCATGGATATTTGTAGGAATTTCGAATCAGTTTTAAGCCGTAGGTCCCGGTCTCATTAGCCCTCTTGAGCAAAACAGTAGACCGTAGCGTTCCAAACCAAACCTGTGTTAAATGTGTGAAATTTAATTTTTTCATTGATATTTTTGCTTCCTATTTTTCGAATTTTTTTCTTAAATATGTTTAACCGGTTTTAATCCTTATTGATTCATGAATAATCTTAGGATATTGCATAATTGTTTTGTTCTTTTATAAAACTAATCTATTATTATGTCCAAATTCGTATAAAATACTTTTGTCAGTGCTAAAGAATTTTAATAGTTGAATTCTACAAAACTCTTTTTAAGTAAGCGTTATTAATATTTAAAATAATATGAAGGATTTTCCAGCAGTAGAGTCTATTTGCAAAACGAAAACTTGCAAAACATGAAAGACAAATTCATATATTTTTTTAGTATTTTCCCTGTAACATTATATATATATATATTATATATATATATATATATATATATTGTAAAAATCTGGATGATGCTAATGATATTTACAGGCATTTAGCAAAGATTTCTTTATACTAGACAAAAACAATATTTTTAACAAAAATACTGTTGAATTTTAAATATTTATGCTTATATTGTATTTTTAGAAATTTGATAGAATCATCTAATACACTTTTCTTCGGAAGAAAGATTCTTTTATTTGCTTGGGTGGAAACATTTCAGGAAACAATATCCTCACACGCTCGATGTTGTATTCAAATTCAGATTTGCAAATGGCCAAAGATTTATTTTTCTTAGGTACAAAACAAGGAGATAATTCAAAACGTACCTCTTTTAAATACTAGAGTGTCATAAATGGACAGCAATAAATTAATTTCATAGAAGTAGGGAATTTTAAAAAAATCAGATTATTATTAACATTGTAAAAATAGAATAAACACATATTTTGATGCCATTTTTAGGACGCCTTATAAACTGTCTGCAGTAAAATAATCTAAAGACTTTAACTCTGCCAAAAGTAAAAGGAGATGGTGACTATTAAGGAAATTTGTGAAAGTGGAAGGAATGACTTAATTCACGAACTCCACCAGAGGCCTGTTGTAATGAACCCAAAAGCACAAGTTGATGAGGTAGGAGAGACTAGCGAAGATTCCAGGGGTTGAAGACCTAGCTACTGTTTTTGACTCCCGGTATCCTGAACGTGACGTCCTAGCTACCCTATTGCCAAGTTCCAGTGATTGGTACCTCAACTAATACCTGAGCCGACCCTTGACTGATGGCTGTTTGTCGTCCTTATATTTGTGCTCGAGTTATCTTCACTGTGTTTCATCTTTTAATATCTTCCGAGTAAGTCAAAAATTACTGTTTTCACGACTGGAATCACCACCTCTCATAATTATATAATTTTATCGTTACGTGCTGTTCCGATTATTATCCAGATTAGATTAATCATAAAAAATTGTAAATAATAAATAAGTATTAAAATATTTAGTTTTTAGACCAAAACATTATTTTTGGCCTAGCACACAATCTGGGTTAGAGCTATAGGTAGCTCAATGCTATGAATATATGCATCTCATAGCACACTAAGCATAAGTATTTGTCTGTGTGTATGACAATTGACATAATGCTGAAAGTAAAATTGTTGAGATCGAATAGAATTAAAGCGTTATAAATTTAAAATGATTTATACAAAATTTTATTTTTTACACATAATGTGTGTTCAGTCTCCCAAATTATTTCATATTTTTAGATGAGATTTTTGGATGATTTTGTTCAGTAATGTAAAATTTATAACTGTACGAAAGAAAACAAATATGTTGTCTATTAAAATATTTTTCTGGATTCCTTAAAAATAAAAGTTTATTTTTATTACAAAACCCCCACTAGTTTCGGTTTTACTTTGAAAAAGAAAATTAAGAAAAATTGACAAAAATATAAGTTTACGTAAAAAATTAAAATAAAGTAATCCCTCACACTTAATATACTTCAAACATTCTTAAAATATTTCAAGCAAAAATTTTTATGTAACTTTTTCAAGAACTAACGGCTAAAATTTTGTCTGCCTTTTCAAAATTAAGGCTTTAGAGAATACTCTTTTTATACTTTAAAGAATACTCTTTTCATTTCGTGTACATACAATGTATGGTACACGAAAATGATTCAACTTTTAAGCTTTCTTGTTATTTAAGAAATATATTTTGCTTTGATAATCATATCTATTATATAGTAATGTACTACAAGAATTTTTCCCCATTTAAATAAATTATTTTATAAAGATATTACTATAATTTGTATTATTATAAATTTATATTTATTATTTTTAAATTGTAAATTAGATTAAGAAACAGGTGCAAAAAATGCTAGATTTTAATTTTTATCTACAATTTCCCTTTTTAAGATTTAATAAAAAGTTCAAACGTTTTTTTTATCTTTTTATCATGTATCAGATTGTCATCTACATATAATGTCATTGAAATAGGACATTTTTTATTCTATTCTTAGAATTCAAAATATTTTTAATCCTGTCTATAAAAGTTTTGATTCTTTGCAAGTAAATTCAGAAATATATCATCTCATATCGAACATATCATTAGACTTGCATAAATCAAATATTTGTCATAGCTGTGAGAATGTATCAAAACAAAGTTTTCTATTAAAATTAAGTTCTGTTAAAATTTTGTAACAAGAATGAGCCGTGATCTAGTCTAAAAATATCTAAGAAGGTTTGCTCATTATTTGAAAGTTGACAGGTTATCTGTGGTTTTCGGCCTACATGTAAACCAATTTAACGCAAAAATATATTATTTCAGCTTATAATCTATTAATTTATCAAATAATAATAAAGTTAGCACCAACTTCATCTCAAATATTACTGGGAGTCAAGTACCAAATATTTGACAAAAAGAATAATTTTTATTTTTTAACTGAGAATCGTTTTGTGCTTAAGTTTCTGCTGCTACAAAGAAGGTGTTCAATTCAATTTTCCCTTTTAGCACATTTTGCTACCTTCCTAGATATTGTGTAATGCATACGTGTTAAATAAAAACTTAGTTTAAAGACACAACATTTATCTAAATAGAATAAAACACGTTATTAAACTACTTAGCTGCTCAATTTTTGTTTTGTAGCTGATCTTTTATATTGTTTGGCCATTTTAAACCTCTGACTTTTCTAACTCGTATACGTACAGTTTATGGTCTGGTTGCTATATTTCTTGATAAAAGCATAGATTTACAATCTGCAAACTGTGTTTCTGAACAAACTTACATCTTTTTTTTCCCTTTGTATTTTGACTTTATTATCTCTTTTCAGTTTTCCTTTGGATATAATTTAGTGCATTTATTGGAATTACAAAGGCGAATCATACAAAATTTCAGTCTCAGATTTAGATGGTCAGATATTAAATGAGATAGGGCACCACTAAGTTCAGCAAAACAACCTTTAAGAAATAGTAGCAGTCTCAGATGTAGCACTTTAAAAGTTTTTTTTTTAATTAGCAACTCTGATAGTATGTAATTACACAATAGGTAAAGAGCCATAGATCATATTTTAGTTTAACTATGCATTAAATCTTAAAACAAAGAGTCGGAACTTAAAAAATTCATCAAGAGGCTACAAAAACTTTTAAAACATACATTCATATCACCAATTCTTAAATACATCTCCTTACCCATTTCTCTAGCAATACGATATCGAATATATGCATTTATAAATAGTTAAGAAAACTGCTTAAAGATTATAGTAAAAATATGTCTCAGTGTTTCATTTACTATATCTAAGTTTAATACTTTTAATGGAAATAGAAAAAAAATTAATAAAACCAAAACTTCGGCATTTAACTTATGTCCGAAAATCTTAGTATAAGTGTATTAAAAGCTTTCTAAAATTTTCCTTCCTTTAAAGGTTTTAGCACATTTAGTGCATTAAAATTTCTCTCTAATTACTCGTTATAAAATAATAATTTACTATTTTAGGGAGAGTAGGCTTTGAAGAGTACTTATAAATGAACCCTTTAAACGTTTTTTACTGATAAATATTTAAAAAAATAGTGAATAGATGAAATAAATTGAATTTTTTCTATCTAAGAAATAAATATACCTTTCGAAGAAGTTCGGCAGTACTCATCCACATTTCCATCACTTTACAATATAATTTAACTCTGGTTAAAAAGCATGCATAAAATGTGTAAGAAGTGAAAAAGTCAAGCAAGTGCATACACTAGACAGATTCTAATATGTAAGTAAAAGAGGAAGGATAAACGGGCTTTAATCAAATTTAGAAGAAAAAATGTAGAAATATATTGAAAATTCTAATCTAATTTCTATTGGAAATCATGCACGGAGTTTTAATGGCATAACTAGGGGATGACTACTAAATCTCCAGACAGCAACATATTTCGCCTTAAGTTGGATAATTTAAGATGTTTCTGTAGTTCTAAAAAATTTTATAGTGAGGTATGAAGACGAACGTATTACTACATTCACACCGTTTGTTAACTAAATCATTCGCATCATATGTTACAATTAATAATGATCTAAAACAACGCTTGACTTGTTAATGACGTAGTTGATAATCCACTTAATTATGACTGAAATTCGCATTTGACTTTTTCAAACTAGTTTTAATCAAGTTCCTTGAGTAATAGCGAAATCTAAATATTAAAGTTAACTACGATTATAATTAATGAGGTTAATAATTTTTGAAGAATTAATTTGTTTTGGTATATTTATGGGAAAGTTGATCTAAATGATAATAGAAACTGTTTTATAGATATGTAACAAAATTTTATTGATAAGCCATGTGGAATTTAATATTACTTATAGATTTAATTATTTATAACTTCATTTAATGTTGTTCCTATAATCAGCATTATATTTAAATATCTTCATGAAGTCTTTAGAGTTATATCCTTTTGATAAAACACTGTGATGAAAATTAAATAGCATTCAACATTTATGTGAAAAATATCAGCAATGTAAGCTGATTATAAGTCAAATCATATTTAAGGTATCCATTTACATTATATTTGAATTTTATAATGAAAAAAATACCTTGTTAAAATATATTATGTTTAAAAAATATTTCATCAGTTTTATCTTTTTTAATGGGAAATTTTAATGTACTGTACATTACTGTAATATCTAATACAATATTTGCTTATCTAAGGAAGAAAATTGTTATCACTTGATATAATATTTGCTTATCTGAGTAAGAAAAGTGTTGATGCATTTGAACTTAAAGGTTCTAACAGCATCTTATATCAGCTTTCCATCACGAAATGTAAAGTGCAATTATTTTAAAATAATTATCTTAAAAATAAACTGATTAGGAGAACTCTAATACGTTTTAGTTAATCCAATTGTTATTTACCGCACTATTACAATAAAGTATATATTATTTTACGAAATTACACTAGCATATTTTTTTAACTTAAATTTTTCCTTATATAAAGTTTTTGAACTGTCTGGAGACTTTTAATTGGAGGGCATTATGCAGCTTATCCAGAAAAGACAATTTCCCTATATATAGCTTTTATATTAGTTTCTTTATATAGTTTTTGCTTTTCAGTAAACTTTTGAAAATTGACATCATATCGAAGTGATTAATCTACTTTTCGATTTGGTCATTTGAGATGTTCAAACATTATTTTATTTGTCTTTATAGTAAAGGTATAATTAGAGCATAATTTAGATTTTACGAAAGAATACAAACAAAATATTTTTAGAAATGTATCATTTGTATTTACTTTTGGTTACTCTTTTTACCGATAATTAAAATAAAAATATAATAAAATATAAAAAAATATAATAAAAATATTCTGACTCAATATCATACTATTATATGATAAACATACATGAGTGAATTATACCTACAATCATTTTAAAAAAATATAACAAAAACGTATTTTGACCATCAATGAGATAAATATTATATCACAAAAATTATAATGGCAAAATAAATAGCTTATTTTAAGTAATCAAAATGCAAATTCTTAGCACAAAGAATTTGCATTTCTGCATAATACCGTCCAATTCTAAACTATTAAGACTTACGTTAGGTACCAAATGATCTTTGCTGCCGACTCGAGTGAACTTGTTCCGATCGAGGAGTTTACGGACTGCTTTCTCTGTGGGTTCATTGTATTTCATGAAGGTCACGTAAGACGCATAGCATCCCAGAAGTATTGTGGCCTCATACCAGTATATGGTGTTGTCTCTAAAACAGACGATCAGAATAATGAGACTGATCGAATAAAAGGTCACATCCCTGAAAAGAGGCCACCACGTGAGGCTCAGAACTGTCTTGCTAAAGATGGCACACATCGAGATGACGAATAGGATGTTGAAGACAGCAGACCCCACAATGGTACCGATGCCTACATCGTCATATGAGATGAAAACTCCTATCACACTCGTGAAAAGTTCGGGAGCACTGCCTCCCGCTGCCATAAAAGTGGCCCCAGCCACATCTTCGGATATGTCCAGTTTGATAGTTATGACGTCCAATGATGGCACAAAAAACTCGTCACAAACAATTGCCAAAGCAACGAACATGTAAACAAGTCCTAGCACATGGAGTGCAACCGCACCTTGTCTCCTTTGTTTGGCTGTGAAGAGATCTTCAGGAAACTGTGCTTGTGGTGCTTCTTCATCATGCGTGCTATTACTGTAATTACCAACATCCTGGAGGAGTGTCCTACTTGAAAAGAAGATAAACTCGCTAACCTGAGGATTTGTATCGACTAGTAAATCTGACCGAGAAGTGTCTAAAGGCTTGCCACAGTTTCCTTGTTTCCTGTATCCTTCAAAATATACAAAATAGACTATCACAAATAATGCAGATAGAAAGACAAGCCGAGGATCTCTCCACCTCTGGCGAGCGTATCTTGAACGAAAGTTTTTCATTGTGACTGATGGAGTTCTGGAAATATGTATTCCTTTTTTAATTACGTTTCGATGTCAAAAGAGAATAGACGGGGTATACTTCCCCCGGACGAAAGAGGGATGTATTGAATATTTGCACAAATGAATGTTCTATATTTGTTGTTTGTTCTACAGTATTCCATGTTTATATCCTATCTTTTTAAGAATCTTCCACGGTAGGTTCTAAAATAAAAAAAGAAAAGTATATAAATGCATGAAAATTAAAACAATAAAGACATTAAATTAATAAGGGTAAGAGAGAGTTTAAATATAAACAGAAATACAAACATTTTTTTCTGTAGCTTCATAAGAAAACTCTTTTTTTAATGGTATTATTTGGCACTTTATAATTTAAGATATATAATTTTAATCAATATATATATATATATATATATATATATATATATATATATATATATATATATAAGTGTTGTTTATAATTTAAAACTAATTTTGATTATAAATTACATGATATTGCAATATCACTTTTTATGCATTAATCAGTTGAAAAGGATATATTAAGAGGACACACAAGGGCGTACGAATAAAATTTCTTAGGGAGTGGGGGGGTTCTCCCTTTAACCTTTATTTCAAAATTAATACAGTAACCATTACATATGTACGGATACTTCAATAATTAAGGGGAGTTACGACTCCTATATTCCCGGCACTACTGAAATATTTATCTAGTAACTCCTTAGTGTATGATCCCTATCCTTGTTATAGGAAGTGAGGGGCTATAAAAGAGTTCTAACTGCATCAAAACCTGAAGAACCAAATAATTTGCCTTTAATAAATTATTACCATACTATATTTCTATCACCATGCACTATTTCTTCAAGTTTTTTTCAGCCTTTTCGAATGCATAGTGAACAGGTAGGTAGATGAAACTTGATATAAAATTTCCAAAACCCTTTCGTAATATATTTAAGCACTATTCCTTAACAGAATAACCTACTAACGTGAAATGTGGTCAAGGTACTCTACTCTTTAGCATTTAAAATACTACAAAGACCTTTATTTTAAATTCAAATTTGTCTTTTACTTATTTAATGGTTAAATTGACTAATCATTCTTTTCTAGAAAAAATTTATCGAATCTTTAGATTTTTATCATTTTCCAAAACATAGAAATTAAGAAGCCGATGCATTCATTATAGCTATAACCACACAACGATTATTTCAGCGATATTTTTTTATAATTTTATACGAACTAAAGATTTATGAGCATGTTCAGTTAGACGTCATTAACCTTTAGTGCGTTTGAAAATTATTTATTTTTGAACTACACGATAGACCAATTGAGAACACTTGAGGATCTTACAACAAAACAAAAACTGCAACATAAAAATACTTCCAGTAACAGAATATTTAAAATTTGTACGAATTAGAAATTCAAAACATCTTAATTTTTTACTTTATGAATTACTTTTTAGATGCTGCACCAATGTTTTAGCCTATTTTTGCAGGCTTTCCAAATATATGTACAGAATCTAATAGTACATGGCACCTAATTTTATTTATATATTCATCACTGGTTATTTTTCCCTGAATAGAGTCATATCTTAAAATTCTGAAATTATCTGACATGATTCTCAGCCTTATAGTATAATACGTATATTCAAATGCTTTCTTTATAGTCTCTGGTTCTTAACATCTGTATTAAAGAAAAGAAAAACTGATAAAATCGCTCTAATGCTGTATTGTTTAATATCTCTTTTCTATACTATTAAATAATATATATATATATATATATATATATATATATATATATATATATATATATATATATATATATATATATGTATATATAAGAAAATATATATATATATATATATATGACAAGATTCCTACATAGAACTATTCCAACATATGTATTTTTCCATTACTCTAGGATTTACAACCTATCAAAAGGACAATGAACCTTCAAAGCACGAGTTTGTGAACAGAAAAAAAAAGTTGTAGTCTAAAAAAATATAAACTCGGCATACCTATAATATTAAAATCAATTTATGCTATTTCGAAAGAAATAATGTAATCACTTTCTGAATGATTTTATTCCAATATAAAATGTTTTTACTTCCTTGTAGGAAGAAAATGTATTAATTTTTTTGGCGCCAATTTTCGGTCGCCAGATAACCATTTTAATCATGCCTCGATAGATTTAAATTAATTTATACGACAAGTGCCCATGCAGGTGAAAAGAAGATTTAAATTTGAATCTTTCATTATTTATTTTAACCAATTCTGAATTAATTTTGATATATTTCAATATGACATTTTTTATTCCAGCTATAAAGTTCATACCATCATTTAAATCTAACATTTTTTATTATAAAAATTAATGTCTTAGGTATTTTAAGACCAATAAGGCAATTTGTCGCAACGTAACGACCTACTATAATGCCATTCCTATTCATTTCCATGTTTACAACAGCCAGTAGACAAACAATAAACTGCCCTTCCGTTTGAAACTAAAGCCAGAATTGTCTTAATTTGAGAGTTTGGCCTTCTGCGTGAAATCGCCTTATTGTTTATATTGCGGTACAGTTACCGTTAAAAATTCAACAACTCAAATTTTAAATTATATTTGAGATAAAAGTTCAAAGGAACTTTATAAAAGCATCAAATAATAACATTTTCATACAGTCTTGAGACGTCAAGTCTCAAGAATGTATGAAAATTTTATTATTCTATTTTTAGAAATTGAATACTTTTAGTTTACTTTTTATTGGAAACTTTCAAAATTTCATTCAAATTTTAAATTTCACTCAATTTTTGACTCTTATTATCCTGCTGTTCTGTTTCATTGAAACTAAAATACAGATATGTTTCCGGGAACTCAAAGCAATGGAAGGAACAATGTTTATCACCCAACTGACAAAAATTTCATCGACATTTCACTTCATAGAAAAAATTCGTATATGCACAAGACACGTCTGTATGATTACAGAATAGTGATTGCAGTACATTACAGTATTGTGTATGATTACAGTATGATGTATTACAGTATTCTGTATGATTTACAGTGTTTTGAGAATTCATACATCCACTACACAAACTATTCTAGCGGTGTAAGTTGTAGTCGTAGACAATTTAGTAGTAATTGTAACAATGAGTACAGAGAGCGACAATTTTAACGAAGAAACTATTTCTAATTTTGTTCATCTGATATCCATGGGTTATATATTAAATGATTTTTTATTTATTTATTGCTTAAAATACGGATATTTCTGTATTTTCAGAACTGTTACAGTGTTAAAGAAGAAACTTTAAAGTTAGTTTTTTGCTACTAAAGATGGAAATGTTAAATTAAAACTCTCATAAAATAGCAATATTTTTGAGTTATTGAGTGTATATCAAAACAAGACAGTGAAATTTGTTTAAAGGCTTTAAAGATTTTATAGAATTCTCTAAACACACTCCTTTTATTAAATAAGCATATTTATGTTAATTAAAAGTTACTTTTTTACAGATTTTATAACCATATATAGTTTACAATCAATATTATTATATATTTTAACCCATATTGGACAGCTGTCCTATAAACAGGACAGCAAGTAAAATTCCCTTTAATAATAAATTTTTAAATATTTTCTGAGTGGATTTTATTTTAACACCCTATTAAATTATGTAATTAAATCTAAAATGTGTCTATTTTATAGACACATTTTAGCATAGCAATAAAAAAATTAGAAATCAAATTATATTGTATTGTAAAATTTACTTTCAGCAATTTCTTAAAAATTGTCATTTTTAATCTTTTATTTTATATTTATTATTATTTTTTTAAACATTATTGAGATTACTTTTAGTTTAAAAACAGAGCTAATACTGTAGCTGAAAGTTTTTGTTGAAAAATATATTTTACACGAGTATTTTGTTAGTATATAAAAGGTGTCCTAAAATTAAGACGACGGTGCAATCCCGATTATTTTGCCACGAATTCGATACTGAATTGATAGTGCACATTCCTTTCTTATTTTTCAATGAAAACCAGTTCAAACATCCTGTTCACAAACCTGGAAACAACTAGGTGTAAAAAGATGTCTATTATATTCAGAAAACTGGAGATTTTTTGCAAGATAAACTTACTCTCTTACTGCCAGTTCAATAACTGCAAGAGAAAACCTACAACAGTATGCTTAAAATGTAATGTTGGATTTTGTTTTGACTGTTTCTCTAAATTTCACCTATGAATCAGCCTAATGCAATGGGAGATTTGCTAAATTTTAGTAGTGTATTGGACCTTTGTCCTATTTATAGAACAGCTAATCTCTAAAAAAATTAAAAACATTTTTTCAAAATTTTGGTTTAACATGCTTAGTTACACCATATTAATGATATGGATGAAGTTTTAATAACTTACAGAAATATTTAGTTGGTGTGGTGCAATATGGGTTAAAATGTAATATTATTTATGTTCATAATACGAATACAGAGAAAACCTGATTAAATTTAAAAAGTAATTTTAAAGTTTCTTTAACTTTTCGAAAGAAGTTGTGAGTAATTAATATACAAATTTGTGTTAACCCTTTAAATTTCACGAACATAAATTCTTTGGAATTTAATGAAATTAGTTTATAAATGTTATCTATGAACCTTAGGAATTTAAAATATATAAAAAAAATTTCTCAACATTTCACAGAGGGGTATACCTTTAGGAGGGTTTGACAGGTAGTTAAACTGATAAAACTCTCCCCTTGTACAACGTGAATATAATACTTTTTAAAATTTTAATTATATTGCAAGAACAATAAATAAGTATCCTTAAAATAGTATAATAAATAAAAAGTTTAGCAAATAGTACAATAAATAAATAGCTTAATAGATTGTATAATATATAAATAACTTAAAAATAGTATAATAAATAAATAGCTTAACAAACATTATAATAAATAAATAGTTTAATAAACAGCATAATAAATAAATAGCTTAACAAACAGTGTAATAAATAAACAGTTAAACAAATAGTATAATAAATAAATAGCTTAAAAATAGTTTAATAAATAAATAACTTAACAATTTATAAGTGTTGTTTGGTAGATCCTTTTATTTGAAGTTATAAGTCAGAAAAATATAATTACTGACTTTCCAGGTACGGAAAGTTTAATTACATATATTCCAAAAGAAAAAGATAAATTAAATGTAGTGCTGTCATATATTAAGGTTTAAATTGTCAAAACACAAAAAATTGAAAAAAACCATTCATATGTCTACAAAAGTAAAGAAGAAATTAAGATATTTAGATGTAGTCTCATTGCGAAACCACTGTCCTCTAAAGGGTTAAAATGTTACATAGTTACATATGTTTCACTTTAATGCATATAATATTAAATAATATGATGTATAATTATATTATTGTACAAACTATACTTCGTTACATAATTCTGTTAAATATGTTACACCATAAAGAATGTTAAAAATTATTAGAGCTAAGGATTATAAATCCATCCAATGCACGTTATTAATTATAAGTTCGTAAAATATTTTTACAAATCTTGCTAATTCCTAATACTTTAATTTCATCATACAATACCACACGAGAAATATCTATTTCCATACCACTGATAGCATCTTTAAGAAAATTTCGAAATATGTTTAAAATAAGGATAATAGAGATTTAGGTATCTATAATTTCTAATCTCTAAAGCTAGTAATTTGTTTCTATTTGCAAATATTACATTATAGGAATTATTAAATCGTGATATTGATAAACATACTCTCTAAATAAATAATATTAATTAAATAATGCGAAGAAAATGCATTTTTTCATTACTGTATATATAAAAATGAGTATAAGTTTTATGTTGCCAAGTATGCTTGTAGTTCAATTAAATACTTATATACAATTAGTAGTAATAGCATAAAAATTGAAATAAAAAAAATAACCAGTTTATCTAATAAATGCTATTATGTATTTCAAACCAGTTTAAATCTAAGTGCCTCAGTAACAAAACAAAATACAATTATATAAGACACTAGTAATGACACTAGTTAGACACGTTTAATGAGGCAAAAAGCTGGAAAATTAACAAATCGGCTGGATAAAAAACTATTGACTTTAGATGGAAATATGTTAAGAAAATATTCAGCCCAGTAAGAGAAAAGAAAGTATTGAAAATAAGATACAACCATTTATTAAAATAAAAACACAGAGAACGTAACTTAATACACGTAAAAGTGAATAAGGCTTCCAAAATAAGGTGGCTAGTACATGTATTTCGATACACGATAAAAACTGTGTTAAAATCTTTTTAAACTCTAGACATAAAGGAGAAAACATGAAGACTCAAAACGAGGTGGATACAAAGAGTGGAAGAGTGGTTGAAGAACTTGAGAGTTAACAAATGGAAAAAAATAACGTCGAGTATACCCATATAAGTTAAGTGAGATGGCCTTGGCTGGTAACCGGGAGATTTGTTTGTATCTATTTGTATGTACTTGTATGTATATACTGTATGTATATTTGTATGTATATATGTACTTTCTTTATGCGGATATCTACAGTTTGTCGTCGACAAGAGTTGTATATATATATATATATATATATATATATATATATATATATATATATATATATATATATATATATATATATATATATATATATATATATATATATATATATATATATATATATATATATATATATATATATATATATATATATATATATATATATATATATATATATATATATATATATATATATATATATATATATATATATATATATATATATATATATATATATATATATATATATATATATATATATATATATATATATATATATATATATAAATATATATATATATATATATATATATATATATATATATATATATATATATATATATATATATATATATATATATATATATATATATATATATATATATATATATATATATATATATATATATATATATATATATATATATATATATATATATATATATATATATATATATATATATATATATATAATATATATATATATATATATATATATAATATATATATATATATATATATATATATATATATATATATATATATATATATATATATATATATATATATATATATATATATATATATATATATATATATATATATATATATATATATATATATATATATATATATATATATATATATATATATATATATATATATATATATATATATATATATATATATATATATATATATATATATATATATATATATATATATATATATATATATATATATATATATATATATATATATATATATATATATATATATATATATATATATATATATATATGTATATATATATGTATATATATATATATATATATATATATATATATGTATATATATATATATATATGTATATATATATATATATATATGTATATATATATATATATATATATATATATATATATATATATATATATATATATATATATATATATATATATATATATATATATATATAATTTCTGTATGTATGTATGAATACATATATCTAAGTTCAGTACATTACACAGAATTTAACATCTAAATAATAATTCTCAATCAACGTTTATGTATGTTATAAATTCTTAAATATCCTAAATTAATAATTGTATCACTAACATACAAAAACATAAAATTTTAGAAAAGGGAAGTGTTTTTTCCAAACAAAATTTTACAAAGATTAAAAAAATGTTTAATTCTTATAAGACTGATTAACAGCACACAATCATTATTCTCTGATGAAACCAATACGATGATAATAAAAATTTTAGAAGACCTTAAACGCATAATTTCAGAAGTTTTGTCATGGCAATCGGGTAAATAGACAAGGGATAGGATACTGGAGAATTGAAGTTCGAATTTAATTGTTCACGTTTGCAATATAACAAACAAAGGTTACCCATGAATATCAGCTGGTGCTTAACATATACGTCTATTGCAATATTTAACCCATCTTTGTTGAACACATGTAGTTATCATGTACAATTTTTGTAAGATCTTTAAATGTTAGTGCAAAAGCAATTTTAACAAACAAAACTTTATTGGACAGAGGAGAATTCTTAATAATAATAAGCTTATTAAACCATCATTAAAGTGAAACTTGCTCCATTTTCACTTTTCCGTCGCAGACACGCGTAGAGTGGTGTTGACAGCTCCATGTCCTCGCGCTGATTGAAACTTACCTGTTTGTAAGCTCATCAAATTCTTACAAAATGCTTCCGCCTGACCGGATTATCCTAAAAGTTTACGCGACCGACGGTCTTTTTCATTTATTTTATTATTATAAAAGAGTTTCCTTTTTAAAATCGTTTATAACTCAAGTAATTTAAAACTACCTCTTTTTTAGACCTTACATATATAAACTGATTATTGTAAAATTCAAAATTTTTATCATTGGACATAAAAAGCTGTGTCATCACGCTTTCTGCTATTGAACTGTTGTTTTTATTCCTTTTTGAAGTCTTTTCTGTCATTTGAATCCTCGTCATTAAAATGCCACCTCTGATTCTTCTTAAGATAATATAAAAGCAAATTCTATGTCAAATTCTGTAGTGAATTTTTAATAAGATTCATCGAAATAAAAACATTGTAGAGCTATGAAATATATTTATATTTAATCAAATAACTTTCGAAGGCCGCAAAATTTGTCTCTCGGGCTTTATGTATCCTTGTATTGTCTTGTTGTCAAGCACGATTCCTTCATGCTACAGAGTTGAAAACTGTAAAAATATTTGACAGATATTTGAATAGCAAATTGTGTTACAATATACCATGAATATTGTTCAATAGTTATTTAAATTTGTTAGTATAATTCATAGGAACAATACTATTAATTATAATGCAATGCAATCAAAACTTAAATTTTCGATAACATATACTTTGTCTCACGAATAATTTCAAAATACGACTTTAAATTAAATCTGTTCTTGTTAAACATTTAAAAATAAAAAATATAATATTAATTTAAAATTCAAGTTATTCTGATTACAAGCATGCGATTTCCTAATACGTTAATAACTACAAAATGTCATCATTAATAGCTTAATCACTTTTGGAGTTACACGCTCGTGGTTTACGGAAATAAGGCTTATGTTAGAAAAGGTTTAGCGTAATGAGTATTGTATGTGATTCATTAATTATAGTACCTTTTCATGTAAGTATGCACTAATTAAAATAATCCTTTGCGACTACTCTCTTTCTAAAAGTTTAAATAGGTAATTACACACTCATTTACGTTTAATAGTAGTAACGAAAACATGGAAAAATGATCTAAAGTTTAATCCTTCATAGAGCCATCGTATCTCGTTCAACATCAGTGTAGCTCCTCAACTGAAAAATTCATATAAAATTCTTTTCAAGCTCTTAAGAATTTTACATCGCGACTTAATTAAAGAATCCTTAAAACTTCAAAATTTCTCCGCGTTATTTAATGTTCATTAAAAATTAATGACTCATAATTTTATTTTTTCCCCAAAATAGGATTGAGTAATTTTAAAATATCTGTCAAAGTATCAAAGTAGAGTTTAATTGACATTAAATTGTTTTGCATTTAAATTAGAGCAACTTTTGCCCCAAGATTTTGAAAACATAGTGATTATCGAATGTCATTAAATAATAGACTTTTGCTGAAAATTATCTGGTGGCAATTAAAAAAAAAGTTATTAATATAGCTATTTAAGGAGCTTTACTGAGAAGTAAGGTACTATTACATACTTTTTGGTAGCTAAATGAATATCTTACTATTGCCATGGCGTCATTCACGTGTACGTTCATAAAACTTGTAACCCCCATTTATGTATTACCAAAAACTTATCTCCTTATTAAAAGAAAATAAACTGTATTACAGCTCAACATATTTTTATGGATGCAGGATAAAGATAGTGTTTACGAATAGTAGTTTATCTGAAACAAGACCAAACTTGCACCATGGCAAACTGCAGTTAATCCCCGATTAAGTAATAATTAGCATTGACATTTACATCTAAAAGTAAGAAAATGGGTTTTCTATTTTTAATACATATATTGAATACGTTAGTATACTGTCTGTCCCTATATATTTTTTTGTTTTTATCTAAATGTGCATTCTTATGTGATCTTTATTCTTGCACTCGGATTAAAATTTACTGAGATTTCAAAGTACAACTTTAAGTAATTTTAATCTAAATAGAATATAGTATAAATATAAATGTATTAACAAGTTTCATAATCAACTAACACCTACATACTGAACGTACTGAACTACGTACTGAGCGTAGGTTATCTGAAACAAGACCAAACTTGCACCATGGCAAACTGCAGTTAATCACCGATTAAGTAATAATGAGCATTGACATTTATATCTAAAAGTAAGAAAATGATTTTTCTATTTTTAATACATATATTGAAAACGTTAGTATACTGTCTGTCCCTATATATATTTTTCTTTTTATCTAAATGTGCATTCTTATGTGATCTTTATTCCTGGACACGGATTAAATTTATTGAGATTTCAAAGTACAACTTTAAGTAATTTTAATCTAAATAGAATATAGTATAAATATAAAGGTATTAACCAGTTTCTTAATCATCTAACATCTAGAGTAATTTTTTGTCTTATATCGATAGATAAAGGTTAGTTTGTCCAGATTTTTTACTTTCTTAAAATCATATTTTGCTTAAATGGAGATAGATGTGTTAAACAATCCTTTAAAATTATGTATATCTTATTTATGTAGTTTGTCAAACAGATCAATTTTTCGTAGTTTTTTTAAATATTTCCCATGAAAATAGTTTACTAGAAGTTTTATCAACTTATGTTGAATAGCTATATGTATTATATACTCCAATCAACAATGCTCTGTTTTGATAAATCCATGTCCTAATATTTTTCTCTATTTGGAACAGATGCGATACCTACACTCTTCAGGCCGCCATGTTTTTTTCTTGGCGATGTTCGCAAAAAACCCATTTTTGAAAGTCTCGAAACTAAAATGTCGTCTGAAAATATCGTTTTCTAAAACATCGCCCCCCCCAAAAAAAAAATAATAATAATAAATTAAAAAAACATGGACGGCATCACGTAGCTTTTAAGAAACCAAAATTATTACAAAATTCTACAAAAGTTGACACAGCATATATTTTAGAGATTTTTTACTACTTAAGAATTATAGGATGACACCAAAAATAAGTTTTATAATGCGTTTCAATAGAACAAAAATATTTAAAAATTCTTTGAAACAAATTTTAAATTTTTGAGGGTGGTTCCCCCTTTAACCTCTCTTATTAAAACTAAAACAATAATTAATTACAACAACTATAAATACATAAAACATATACACATATTTTAATAAACATTAAAAAAGAGAAGTAAGGACATACAAGAAATTAACGAAAAGAAGTTAACTGGTCATCTCCCGGAAACGCTCGAAAAATCGCCAAATTTAGCTACAAAAGCCAGAGAGAAAATATTGCATCTGAACCCTCTCTTTCTTTTATAAATGGAATCCTATGATTTTCAAAATTTCTGTTTATCACTGATGATTAAGCTATATTATATTCAAAAGACTTTATATTTCCTATTTTTATCACATTCTTATTCTCTCGCTAGGCCATGACATATATTTAAGATATTCATTAATATCTTTCTTCATAACTTTTTCTGAAATGAAAGGATTGAAGTCGATTCCGAAAAGGCTATGTAGATCAACATCTTCAGTAAAATTTGAGGCACATGATTACAGTTCTGAAAAGCAGAATGGTGCTTCTTTAGCTATCATCTTGAATACTACGTGGACTCATTACTCTAAATTTATATTATTCAGGGATTTAGAAATTTCTGTTTATCAATGGAACTGAGAAACAGCTATATTATATTCAACTTAAACTATATTATCCTCTTTTTTGTTAATTTATTATTCTTCACCAATAAACATCAGTTATAAAATGAGACATATATTTAAGATATTTTAATATTTTATTATTAAAACAATATTATTGAACTAGGATTGCTTGGAAAATAAATATTATGATACATGTTTAAAATAAATTATACAAAGTTTGCGTCGCAAACATAACACTCTAAAGAATATTTACATTTTGTTTGCAAACTGATCTATATTTCTCAAAACAGTCATTAGATGATAGCATTTTTAAGGCATAAAATTAACTAAATTACTTTCTGAGATAAGGATTATTTAGACAGATTGTAGAAGCTTTGAATCACACTTAACTGCGTACCAACTTTTGTTTAAAGAAGATCACAACGTCTTCGTAACTATCTATTTATATACGTTTTACCAAGAAATCCCCATTGCCTAGAAGTTAATGTATTAACATGATATTATACGTGAGTGACATTTTACTGTAATCCCTTTTAAGCCTTAAATGCAATAGGATTTTTATAGTAACTAATTTTACACAGATTTTGATGTACAGAGAATCAATACCTACAAAATACTATAAACTAGAATATATTATTAAACTGTTTTAAAAACCAGTAAAAGAAGAATAAATATTTTCAGACTGTAGCAAAACAACAGATATCCCCTACATAATAATAGTCTAAGTTATCTGTCTGCCTGTCCGTGAATTTATGAAGCGGTTGTACCTTGAATGGATGGAGGCATCCATATTGTATTTTTGATGAGAAAGGGTTAGCAAAATTCAAAGCGAGTTCGAAAACGTTCGAAATCCAACCCTTCCCCCCTTTTCGAGCGTTTAATGCCATTATGTCAAGATCTGCTGTCCCCGGTTAAGAGGAGAACATTAAATTTATCAATTTATCACATAATAAATAGGTAAAAGTAACATTTTTTTCTAACATTATGACGTCATTCCTTTAACCATCTCTTTTAATCATTTCTTATTTTAAATTATTTAAATATCTTCGGCATTATTTTCATAAGTTTTATCCCTGAACTTAGATATTACATGAATAATTTTCTTTTATATTTGTACTAAATAATAGATTAGGTATATATGTGCTAATTTTAAAATGAATCATTTTTGTTGCAATGTTATCACCGGTGTTAACAACAAATTCTTTTCATAAAAGTCTAGGAGTTTATTTCATGGACTAATAAATATCTAGCGTTTAAGTTATATATTTTTGAAAATTAAGAAGTTTTCTCGTTTGTGTGTTTGTTTCTTATACATAACCACATGGTTTGCAATCGATTCTCTAAATTTTGGACATCATTCATATATACCTCCAAATAATCACTGTCAATATTAAAGCCTCTGCTCTCCATTCTATCACGTAATATGACAAGATAAAGGTAAATTAAAGATGGCAAGCATTAACATGCGGTCAGTAAAGATAAACAAATTATTGAGTGTGTACCAGATAATTCTCAGCCTAAAAACAAACCATTTTTTACCTGCCTTACAGGGTACTGTACAATTCTAGAAAATTTTACTGATCCCGTCATATGATGGGATATATGCTAGTAAGTAAATATTTAAGAATTCAGGAACCTTTAATTTGTAAAAATTTTAAAATATTATTAATGAATGCATATGTTATGTCTCAATTTTAGTTTTTATTTGTAAGCTTCAACTTTGAGGTGTATGTGCCTACATGTAGTTTTAAAATAAAAGTTTTAAAACATAACTACTGAAGGTGTTTGACGTCACTAAACTGTTTCTAAGCTATTAGCTAAATCAACCTTCTCTGAAAACTAAGTTAGAAATACTATCATATCATTTTAGACATAAAAAGGTATAAAAACATGTAAAAGATATTTTTACTGTTTTTTAACAGGAGGGATGCTTCAATATTTAACTCGTCTAAATATTTAAAATTACTATAAAAATTTTTTTGTGCTGTAGTTTTAAAATTAACAAGTTGTTTCCAGTAAAAAAGAAACAATATCTGTAAATTTTTTAATATGTGTGTTATGTTTTACAATTTTTTTAAAAACAATACAAAAGGAAAATTTCTATTTTAAAAAGACGAGATATGATCAGTATTCTATAACTATATTGAAAGACGTGGGAATAAACGATATAAATAGGTTATAAATTATATTATAATACATTATAAATAAATTATAAATAAATTATAATGAATTATAAATATATTATTATATGTATTAATATATTATTAAATTATTAAATTAAAAAAAATATTAATTTGAGTTATACAAGGTATTCAAGATATTTCGTACGATATGAAAATCACAGTGCTAAATTTTCTGCTTTTAACATCATCTCTTCATTGGAAAGAAAATTTATGTTCATGCTCACTGAGTATTTTAAGTATAAAATATCTAAATTTTAAGTTTTTTATGTTTTCATTTTAATTCTTTTACATTGGGAAATATATAAAAATGATATGAATAAGCAAATTTATATTGTTATTTTTTAAATAATTTTAAGAACAAAATAGGACATTTTGCAAATTTACTTACTGGTGATTAATGGAAATGCATCTCAATATATTTAAATTGAATCTGAATAAATCGTTTTACTTTTAGATTAAATTTAACGTTACAGAAATTACCTAAATTAAACATGATATTAAATAGCTTACTTTCTTGATTTCCTTTTAAATGTTTTCTAGGAAAGATTAAAAAGTAAGAAATAAATAAAATAGTCTGAAATCCTCGATAGGAAATTCTACATAATAGAAGATCTGTGTTTCTGTTTTGTCTATTAAAAAATCTAGCGAATTCTGTATTTAGTTTATGATCTTTGTTTTTTTCTATCCAGATTAATATGGGCCATTCTTAAAATATAAAAAAATGATAATAAATAAAGCTAAATGTTTTTATTAAATTTTATGTAAGTATATTAAATGCAGTATAATTCAATTTTTTTATTTAATTTGTTTTTAAAGATAATTATTAGGTAAAAAATCTGCATTAGAATTTTAATGCTGTGGTGGTTTATTAATAACGTTACATAATGGATAGCAAAATAAAACTTTGATATTTTGCTTAAAAACTTGTTTTTTAACCTTTTAAATTATTGCATAAAAAAGAAAGTAGAATAAAATAGTCCTCCTAGGAAATTTACATAAGATTTTAATTTCTTTGTTTTGTCTATTAAATTACATCCTGGAGCGATTCATTCTGTATTTATGTTGCAAGATCTTTTGTTTTTTTTCTATCCAGAATTAATATGGGCCATTCTTACAAGCATGATAAAGAAAACGGTGGCAATAAATAACGTAACCGCATGTTTGGGTGTAATTAAATTTTATGTGAAGTATATTAAATGCAGTCATAATTCAAGTTCTTTTTGTAATTTGCTTTAAAGATAATTATTAGGTAGGAAATATCATGCATTAGGATTTTAAAAAGATGCTGTGGTGGTTTATATATAAAGCGGATACATAATGGATAGCAAATAAAACTGTGATTTATTTTGCCTTAAAAACTTGTTTTTTAACCTTTTTAGCCAATGATTGCATGATTCAAATTTCTCTATGAAAAGTAGTTTGATTTAATATAGTTTCTAATGAGTTTCAAAATTTTAATTTCTCCTGCTTCATGTAAGTATAACGGGACAATAGTTACAATCCTATTGTCAACTGGACTATTTGTTGCAATTTTCTTGTTTATTCTTATAATATAAAAAACATTTTCATAAATGTTTATAAAAATATGACACATGGCCAAGCAGCCTATAGTAATTTAATATCTAGTTGGACATGTTTACCAAATATTATCCATGGTTGAGACAATAGTTAAAAAATTGAATTTTTAAATTTTACATTAAAAATGCTAAATTACTATTTAATAACAACAATAAGAGTTGTTTTATACGTAGCATGCCTATGTTTGTATTTAAAAATTTTAAAAATAAACAAATTGGAACTTATGTAGCATGCGAGTTCAAAAACCTAATAGCGCCATTTGCAGTTTGAAAGTATTGTCTCATTTTTTTAGTTATATTTTAACACATTTAGACATCTTTAACACATTTAGAACATTAAAAACGTTAAACCCCATTTAAAAAAGGGTTATATTTATTCATTATTAAATGAAATATAAAATCTGCATGTCCATTAATATCCAAAGAGTTAAAATAGACACCACTATTTTTGTACACGAAACAAAATAAGTTTTTCATAGATAGTAAAAAGAAGGCAATCACTATTATCTGGAAAGATTGTTTGCAAAAGAAACATTAATATTGTAGCTAATTGTGAGCGTAATAACCACCAGAATTGCAGCACTTGCCATACTGTGGAATACGTTTTCGCACTCCAGTGAGATAGAAATCTAATACGGGTGTTGGCGGGAGAAGAAATGTAATAAGACGTCTAAGATAACTAGAACTTATAACTGCTGTAAATCCATAATCTTACTCTACCTAGCTTGTGCCATCGTACTTAGTGCATATTACAGCGTTGGTTACTGGTTATGTATGAAAGTTATGCTCAGGATGGTTGGCTGATTGGTTTGAATATTTTCTAAATGACACTTGTAATTTCTACTCGACATTCTTGGATGACCCCTCTTGAAAAAAATTGGTACATTTAGAACTTCAAATATTACCCGACTTACAATTTGTAAATTTCTACCTACACAAGGCACCTGAGTTACAGAATAATAAATAATAACAGCATAAAATTGCCATACATGTAAAAATAATTAATGTAAAAATAATTTTTTGTTTAAATGATAAAAATTTGAATTTCAACTTTTTTAAATGTTAACTATATTACTCTATATCTTACGAAGAGCATAAATAATGTTATTAAACAAATTACAGAAATTGTATTAGAATATATTTTATATTAAAATACAAAACTTTTTCATAAAAATTGAGTTTTTCATCAATATTTATAAAAATGTTCTAACTGCATTGCATATTAACCAATTGCTTGCCTTTATTCCCTGTATGTTCAGAATATGTATATAAACAAAACTGTGCATCTATTTTCACCGATGAGTAACAGAATATAAGACAATGATTTCAAATAATACTATGTTTTAAGAATTTACCAAGCTGTAAACCCTTTTAACCCCTTCGCGACCAACGTCTGGTATAGGCGACGCAGAAATTTCACTCTTATCAGTACAGCGTCTCCTCCAAGCTATGGTCTCCAGTTGATATTGAGAGACCAGGGTCGAGTATGCGTAATAGGAGATCTGAAAGTCTTATATTAATTTTTAAATTCTAGATATAACTAGCTGCTTCGCACCCAGCCTTCGGTCTGGGTTTTAAAATATTTCGATGAAAGGTTTAGAACCACTATTAAAGATAATAAGACGTATTAATAGAAATGCTGAACAAATCTCGTATATTTAAGATTGTTGACGATTATAACAGTTTATTTTAATAGCTGAATGTCCAGTAAATGCACTGTGTTTCCCGTGAGCCGCTGCGTAATAATTCCCAATTCCACGACTTTTTTTAATGTAGGAGTCAAATTTCAAAATACTGTGGAGAGTAATATATATTTACTGTTCTGAATGGGATTCATCTCCGAGATTGGATGCCTTTTAGTACTAATGTTTTACATACATAAAAATTAAATTTTAAACAACAAAACCTATCACAAAAACTTTTTCTTTAAAAAATGGCAATTGTAAAATAAAAAAAAATTGATAGTATGACAAACCACATAGTTTAGTATGAAACAGAAACACACATTCATATTGACAACCATATGACTATGAATATAACTATATAAAATGATAGGTTTTTATTTGCCCATGAGAGTCACGAAATTTGTACTTTTTGTTGTTAGAATATTGTTCACAAACATTACATTGCAACTTAAAAATGAACCAAGAATTAAATTTAAAATTAGTTCTCATATAAAAATGCTATAATTTGCGTCACATAGAAGTGAAAGTGAATAACTTTAAATCTCAATTTCCAGGTCAAATCGAATGGATACTACGCAGACGATGTTTAAATAATATAAAATAAGAAATGAATAAATGAAATATTTAAAGGAATGACGTCATAATGATAGAAAAATATCATTTTCACCTATATATTATGTAATAAATTAAAAATTTTAATCTTCTGCTTTTAACTGAGGAAAACTGCGTTTAAAACAATTAGTTGGGATGACGTCACATTGCTTCTTTCACTTAGTTATGATGCGATAAATTAAAAATTTAATCGTTTGCTTTTAACCGGGGAAAATAATGCTTGAAATAATGACATGAAACGCTTGAAAAAGGGTTAAGGAATGGATTTCGAAAGTTAAAAATTTACAAAAACCTTCCCAGGGATATACCTAAACATTTCCCAAATTTTCACAGCGATTGGATGCATGGTTTTTGAGTCTATCGAGTACAGACAGACAGACACAAATTCATTTTTATATATATAGATTACTAAATGGCGTAAAAGGCAACGGTTTTCACAATGGTCGACTAGTATAAAATTTACGTGCTGGTCCTTGAGAGGAGACCGGGGAAATTACTTAATTTAAAAGAGCATACAAGTATTATGATAAATATATTAGCAGAAATAGTCAAAGAATTTAGGAAAGATCAGAAACCAATGTGCCTGGAATATTTTATTGTCACTGATTGGACTTCAAATGTGTTAAAATTGAAAATTTGGAATATAGAAATAAGAATTTACTACAAAAAACAGGATTTGTTGAAGTATGATAATCATTCAACTGGAAAAATTTCATTTAAATATGATTGATTATGATTAACTTGACTTCTCTAAATCTTAAAACGTTTCATACTCTTGATAAAATTGTGTCATTTTATAAATATTGTTACCAATTTATGAAGCGTAGCGTTCGTGGATTGAGTAGACTTTGCATTAAGACAGCAGAAATAACAGCACTTTATTCGTAATGCAGGGAAAACACGAATACAGCAGCCAACACCGCGAGAACTGGCTAGCACAGGCGATAGTTCACTAAAACTCTTAGCGCCAAACAACGTAGGTCTTTACCTCTACAAATTTCTCAGCTAACTGAACTCGATCATCCCCCGGTATTTATATCCTCGGGAGAAACTGGAATATTCGTCAAAAACATCGCCAATGAGCCAATATCTCGCCAAATACATGATTTACCCATTATAATGCACAGTATACAGCAAAAAAAAAAACATGCCAACTTGCGAAATTCGTAATAATATCTTGTCCATTGTTAAATGGATTGGGAATACTTATTTCCTTTCATGAGCAAACTGAAAACTTCGGATTTAAAATAGCTACGATAACCACTATGAAAAATCATAGTGCTTTACACTCTTCTAACACTCACAACATAAATTATAAAACTTTAAAATGCCATTTTTACTTTACACTTCCAAGGAAATAAATAAGTAATTTATTTCAAGATTCTTACATTTCTCGGGTGAGATTAAAATACTTCTTAGAGAAGGTTCATTGGTAATTAAAACTTGTAAAGTTATTTTTTATATTTTGTGAGTTTATTTAAAGCATTTAGTCAAGAACGAGGTTGTGTTCATATTGTAAGCAATAAGAACCACTCTGTAAAGATATTTATATGAATAAAGATTGGTTGATAGATTTGGAATGCAGGATATACACTTTGATACAAGAGGACTAATGAAACGAGACCTACTACTTACAGCCGAATTCCAAAGACTACGAAAATGCATGTTAGTAGTGGGATTCGAACCAGCGAACTCTAATACCAAAGTGTCACTCTGCCTATTCGAAAATCATTCGGAATGTGATTACAAATATTTAGATTTGCTTCAAATTTGTTGAAATGTTTATAGCAGAATTTCTATTGGGTATAAGCTTGTAAGCAAACTGTATTTTTAGTTAAAAATCCTTTAATATAACGATCACGTTATTTATAGGCATTTGTACCCAAAACTACAAAACCTAAATTAACATTTCCCTTAACCATCTCTGATTTTTTACTCGTCGTCAAAAATTGCCTGAAAAAAATTACAAACAGTTGTCTGAACATTTTAAAAAATCTTGTCGATAAAAATCACTTGGTTAAACGAGCCACGTACCACTGCAGTGAAGTATTTTTACTAAGATCGATGGCTAAGTTGATCACTAAATTTTGTTAAGAGTTGAACACTGTGTAGCCTTGTTCCTAACACCATAATGAAGACGATGTTTTTCTCTTTAATTTTAACAGAAAATAACTTACGTAACTAAATATTACAGGTCATGTATTTATATCTTATTCTCAACTAATTAGTAATTATATCCAATACAAATAAAAACAAGAGTTTAAAAATATGTAGTTTCTATAATTTTTTGTTATTTTGTATAATAGTAACTGTGCATTTAAAATGCAACAAAAAGAAAATAATAATCCGAATTTTTAGGATGGGCTTGAGCCTCCTGCATTCCATTCGTGGTTATATTAACTAAATCGTAGACTTCATAAAATCATAAAAAATGTTTAGAATTCTTTAAAGACTACCTAACCCATTTAAAGATTAATAAGGTACAATAAGTATGTTAAATATATAATTTCTCTGATTTATATGTTGTATTGATAGACGTATTATTATTTAAAACTTAATTTGGTTTGCACACAATTTAGAGATTTTTTTACCTTGCCAAAATTATGTTAGTTAAATAGAAAATCCAGTAATATTTAATACACTTTCTCTTCCTAAATGTCACATTACTAATAATTATACCACAAAGAAACTATTACTAAAATGAATTTTTTCATTGCACATTTCATTTCTCTAATTCCTCTGAAAGGATGCATTTATTTTATTGGAATATATATTTTTGGTATAACTTTTAATAATGAAAGTGATTATTGATCTTTCGAATCAATAACTGTTATTAACATTTCTTGTTGTCTACTTTATTCATACCATCTCCTGCATTATACTTGACGTATTTCCGATATTTTCCTCTTACTCTACAGTGCACTTCGAAAACTTTTCTGAACTTTCTTTTAATTGGATTTCTTTCTAAATGATTTTTTCGAAGCGATAACATTTCAAAGTAATTTCCATTTTTTTTGGAAATTTTGCAGCCTTACAACTCCAGTGGGTGGAATAGACTTTTAATACGTCTTCATTGGACTTTAAAATAAAATATATACAGAATTCATCACGTTTGCTTATGAATAGTTAAATGGTCTAACTCTCATACCATCTAAGACATTTCTGTGCTCAATGAAAGTGTATTTGTTTCGTTAGATAAATATACAGATTCTTCAGAAAGGTATGGAAAAATTTGTGAGAAATTTAAGAATTATTTCAGCTGTTATAAAATTACGGAAAAATCCTTCATAAAATTAATCCTGGAAAATCAGTGAGTCAGATATCTCCAAAAAGAAATCTCTTCTGAAAGTGAATCTGATCGATCAGAAATTTTAAAATATTCGACCTATTCGAGACTCATTTCATGAGCAATTACATTATGTAATTAACACGCTTAATTCTCTACGATAAGAAATATTTTTCAAATAATATAGAAGAAATTAAAATTACGTTATAACACTATAAGCAAGATTTTTAAATTGCTATTTAAAAGATTACTTATAATTGTATTCTGCGAGTATATTTTTAGTATAAAAAGGATTCTGTTAGTAAAACAATTAGGTTATGTTAATGACTTTTCAATTATTTATAATTTTGTTTTCATTATATTTTTCTTCTTACACCAAAAACATATCTTCCTTCTCACATCCCTATCTTATTATTAATTCATTCTATACATTGCCGTTTTCATATTACTGTAATTTTGGTTGGCAAGTATATATATATATATATATATATATATACATATATATATATATATATATATATATATACATATATATATATATATATATATTATATATATATATATATATATATATATATATATATATATATATATATATATATATATATATATATATATATATACATATATATACATATATATATATATACATATATATATATACATATATATATATATATATATATATATATATATATATATATATATATATATATATATATATATATATATATATATATATATATATATATATATATATATATATATATATATATATATATATATATATATATATATATATATATATATATATAGTATGTGTGTGTGTGTAAGGATTTTTTAATTTTAACAAACAAGCCCAAGTAAGCTTTAATTTATTCTAAAATAAATTTCGAGCAATTCTATCCCTAAAATTATAACGTTTGGTGACTTCGGAAACACTAAAATCAATTCCTGCTTAATGCAATTACTATTACATAACTCTTACGTGTAATTTTGTTTAGTTTATTCCTTGTTATCTTGTGATTAATATTAACACCCTTATTGGCTGGTCCACTGGATCTCTTACACTAAAAAGAATTAAATTCCAAGGCAATATAGAATTAATTTGGAAGAGAGGGGGCAAAGTCTGAGATACTATCTCTGTTTTCCAAACCAAGCGTCTGTGTGTGCAAAGCTTATGTACCGATTGGGTGGTAACTCTTATGCAAAATCTCCAGTGTTTAGATCCTAAGCATGCTTGCATCTCAGTTTGTCTACCCACTGAAAGGATGAGAACCTCGGACCTGTGGCCTGGGAGTGTGACGTAGTACCCCAAAGATACTGGACTTCACACCCCTATATAACCGAATGTGAAAAGTGTTAGAAAGTAAATGATTGAAGAAACTATATATATATATATATATATATATTATATATATATATATATATATATATAATATATATATATATATATATATATATATATATATATATATATATATATATATATATATATATATATATATATATATATATATTATATATATATATATATATATATGTATATATATATATATATATAAATATATATATATATATATATATATAAATATATATATATATATATATATATATATATATATGTATATGTATGTGTGTGATAGAACATATACTTTTTTTTTAAATTATAATATTCGCAAATTGACACTATGCTTCCCCTAATTTCAAAGGTTAATCAGACACTGACTTTTATACTTCAAAAGAACTCGTTTAGTAAGTCATTAATTAATTTTCTTAGAAAAAGTCATTAATCTTTACATTTAGATGTTAAAGTGTAGGTGACTCAAAACAGAAGGTTTTTTTTAAATAAGTGTACTTCAAACACAGTGTGTCATAACATATATGTTTATACGGAAGTGTAATTAAAAATATTAATTACTTTTTTGGGATATCTCTAATTAGAGGTTTAAAAAATTAGCTTCATTAACCCTCTAAGCGGTTCGCACGTACAATTCCACGAAAAAGATGATGTTTTCAAAACGTACAATTTTCGACCTCCAAAAACATTCAGAAAATGGATGTAATGTACATTTTTGCCCAGTGCTTTTCCCCCATGGAGTTTTGAGGTAGGAGGGTCAGGTCGATTGTTTATGAACTGCATCCCTATTTGATTGACATTTATTGAGGGATGCACCCCTACCCCGTGAAGATTCTGATAGCTTTTCATGGCTTTGTAGATCTCTATTTCGAAGTATTTCGTTTGAGGTAACAGATGTATCACTAACTTTTCCACTTACATATATTGGATGACTTTCGTAAAAAATATCAAAATCTCTCAAAGAATATTTTTATTTGTACTTTTAGAATCCATTATTTCTTATGGAATGATCTTCGAGACTTGACGAGCTTTATGTGTATTAAAAATTAACAATCTATAATATCTATTTATATATCTATTTATAACCGGAAGTAAAGGGACAATAACGATTGTGGGTTTCCCGTATTCCATTCTAGTCGACAAAAGTTGGAGGAAAATATTATAAAACGCTTTGGCCACTGACACAGTAAACCTTTAACGTATTTTGGAGACTTTTTTTCTCGATGTGTTCCACTCGGAGGGTTAAACATGATCATGAGTACTCAATTTGATATTACACAAAAGTTTGAAACTTTAAAAAATTCTTTAAAAATGTAAAGAGTTTTTTTTTTAGTTCTTAAGATAATTTAAAGCCACATTAAAAATTCCTTGCAGAACACGACATATAATATAATCTGAAACTTGGATTACATTCTCCTCTTCCTTGTGTAATTTTACCCGCTTATTTCTGAATGATATCATTTACTACAATCCGTAAGATTAAATAATTTTGGAATAAACCTGTTTGTAATGTTTCACATTTGAATACATACTTGTTATCTATAGTATGAAATAATTACACCTTAAACTCAAAATAAAGGACTACTTAAACATTCGACGTTGACAAGTATAATTAATTCTTAGTTTAAATTTTAAAGTACTGAATATGTTTAAATATCTTCATATTGATTTAATATGTAGCAATCATAACAGGAAATTCCAATGTGATTAAATCATTAATCTTACAAATAGTAGTGAAAATTATAATCTTGTTAAGCAAATCTGTAATTTAATCAACTGAAAATCGCAATAAATTTTTTAATAATGTGTAATAAGAACTAGCTTCCAATAATTTTTCATCGCGGTTTTTAATAAGTTCAGAATTAATTGCATAAAAATTGGATTAAAACATTTTAGTATTTTTTAAATTTTTAAAATGTTTATTATTCTTTAATATGGTGTATTTTATTAACAAAACACCTCTTTAGAATAAAACTTAGTTCGTATTATTATCATTGACAAAATTGTTTAAAGAAATATAATCATAAGCGGAAAAGTACGCTTTTTTTTGCCTTCACAAGATGTCTCTAAGAGGTCTTTCAAGTACTAAATTGCCAGATAAGTTATTTGAAACTTACTATTTTTCACTAACTATTATTTTATGTGCTTCAAGGCAAATCATCGATATGTATTAAAAGATTGAGTGTTTCCATGCAGTGTTTGAAAAAATTTATAAAAGGCCGAAAAAAAGCTTTTATTTAAAGGCATAAATTATAAGAATAATTTATAACATTGTTAAGTATATTTTTTATAACACTATCTTTCTTTCTCGTTATTATTTTTCATACCTTTGCCCTAATTTAATAATTCAATGAAATATTCTTTGGAATTTATAGCCAAATTTTAATTAGCTGAAAATCCCCGTTAAATATAACATGTCTCTTTTAAATACAAAAGTCGGTTAAATATGTTATATTTAACTTGGGAAAACCTACTTACAACATATACTTCTCATTACTTTTAATAAACACCGAATGAGACTAACGAACAGCACTTGTGAAGAGTTTAAAATAGCAGTTCAAATTGAAATAAAGTTAAAATAATGTAAGGTTTAATAATCTTGTTAAGGGGGTATTTAATAAGATATTAAAAGGTTAATATTTAGGTATGTTTATCCTTCAGGTTGAAGATTTTTCAATAAGAATAAAGATACATTATTATACAAAAAGGATGATGTCATATTATATAATTTAACATTCAATAATACTAAAATATTTTTGTAGCAATTATTTTTTAATGATTTTCCTGATTTTACCTCAAATCTTTGTCGTTAAATGAAATAAAATATCTGAAGTATAATGCTATATACATTTTTAATTTTAAATGTAATACTAAATAGATGTTTGACTATTTTACTTAAAGTCCAGAAAATTATTTTATTTGGAAAATTCCTATAATATGGTTCATTAGAAGTCCTAATGATGCGATTAATGTTTAAAATAAAATCTATTTTAGTGTTTCCGAGACGGAAAAGAAATGTTTAGTTTTTGAACCGATTATATCAAGCAAATCCGAATTAAATTTTTGTCTACTTTTTAGTCTATGTATATATTATTTATACTGTCATTTATTTTTTAGCTTTCAACATTATTGCACATATTGTTATAATTGACATATATTTCAGTATCACTGCTATAAATTGATATAACTAGCGTTTGGTAATACAACAGTGCAAATACTAAAGTGTAGCTTATTTATTGTGTATTCGGGAAATAAATCTGAAAATGACCACTTTATGATACTTAAAATCTTTAATATTCGCCAGGTTTTCTCAACATCGAAGAAAAAATATTTGAGATTTTTATATCTCATATTTATACTTTATTTTTTATACTTTATTTTACATCTTTATACTTTATTTCGCTTTTGTTATTAAAAGTACCACTTTCATCTAGCCTAGTTGCTGAATTATGACAGACTGAGGTAGGATGATTTTGACTCCCAAAATCATGTTCCTTTTGAATAAATCTAATTTGAATCAAAGTGAATTCAAACGGGATTGACAAGTGTGAAAGTGGAGGGAGACTGAGTCTGGCTGTATTTGATTGGTGCAGCACTAAACCTTGATATCGGTGCGCAATATTCATCGTGATTTGGATTGATTCAGATTCATTTAGTGTAAAAGAGCTTTACAGAAACGCTAAAATTTACGCTAATTTACCCACTCACAGAAATATTATTCTTGTATTTTTTGTAATTCGTATCATTGGTCACTTTGATTCTTTCATTTGTATAGTTACCTTGACTAAGGAAATAAAAATTATTCTTATTCGCTAAATCATGAGCAAATTTGAATCAGGGTGATTTGAAACGGATTCAACAGATATGATGACCGGAAATGGTTCTCGGCGAATTTGAGTGATGGAAGACTAAACTGAATTTTAACCTACACCCAGATTTAACTTGATGTGGATTGATTGATTTAGTGTTATTCATTTGGAGGGATAAAGCTCGTAGACAATAGTATGAATTTAAATTACCACACATAAATTTCTCTTATGACCATATTTCAAATACCTATGGTAACAAGACAACACCTTTTCATATTTTATCTAAGATTATAATAAAATTACTGCAGAAATATCATTAATTTTATTCTGATTCGCTTTCTACTATTATTTCTTTTCAAACAGCAAGTTACATACGTAAATTACAAGATGTCTAAAGTGTTTTTATTTTATCCCGTTTTCACATTTAGCTATTTGGGGAATGTATGTCCGCTATAGAAACCCACGTATCTGTACCAATCGCTACCAAATCTAATACACGATTCCATCAATTAATAAATATAACATTCTTGAATTAGTTTGATTCAATTTTTTAGCAGCCTCTTTTGATATGCTAAACAAAAATCACTTCATTTTGCTATAACATTCTTTCCCATTATTCAGTTGGCGTCAACAAATCATATTTCTCTCGTTTTCATCATGATTATAGTCTAATATTCGGTACTAAAAGTCACAATCATACAAAGTTTTGCTAAATAAAGTTTAAATATGGTAATCAGAAAGTGTATGCTGATTAGGAAAATAATCAATTCATTGTATTCATTGGTTAATTTACTATGTATCACTATGTCGTAGATTGTGAGACTGCATTGTAGCTTAAAATCAAACACCGTAAATGCTCACGTGCTTATTGTTAAAGATTTAACACAGTAAGTCGTCATTTGTAAATCAAACGCTTGAAGAAGTTTTATAGAAGATAATTCAAATTTTGATAATCGGGTGTGAGGGAAGGGTTCTCCGGTAAAGAACGCTATTAATCAAACCAGATATGCTCCACTTTTAAGTTACACGTATTAACTCAAGTAACGCCATGCTACTTAAGATTGGCAATTTAAATTTTTTCCCTTAATTTCTGCCAATGTGCCATATGGCGTTTTTTTCTAAATTTCTATCCGTTAACTGTTGTATGATTTAGTTGGGTTTGGAGCTCTACAGTCTACTCTTCGCGAGGGCTAATGATACCGGGGCCATATGGTTAAAGCCTATTCCGATCAGCTATTGACATCCATGCCATCAGCGGGATTTGAACCCGTGAATGAGCAGCGCTCTACCATTCGTCTACCGTTCAGCCCACTATATTGTAGAAATGAATTTATTTATACAAAACTCTTCTACTAATTTTAGAGAATAAAAATTTGAACATATCCGTCCACATTAGCAAATTTCTTTTCAGTGATATTTATCACTTATCCGATCAACGAGTTTTTTTTTTAATAAAAAAATAATAATTAATAAATAATAATTTTAATAAAGCATATTGGGAAACCAAAAAAATAGGCATGCACATACACTGTCCGTACAAAGTAGTGGGTTCGAAATATGGGTAGTCCTGATATCTTGTACTACCGATAATCCGGTTTATCGATAAATTTCAAGATATAGGTTAAGTACCAAAATATTAAAACTTTTTTTTTTACCTTTCGTTCTGTATAAAACGATCCAATCAATTACTATGGAACTCCAAGGATTATTTTCAACAGCTAGATTGTTTTTAATCAAAATTAGGTTTTTACTGGATGGTATAACTTTGGATAATTAATCTAACAAACATTTTAAAATATGTTAAAATATACAAAAGTACATATAAAAGTGTACAAAAGTATATATAAAATACGTTAAATAATGTAAATTATCTGTTGCATTTATACTATTCTTTTCAAACTTTTTATAATTCAATCATTGCATTTTTAGCTTTTCAATAATATCTTGAGATAATTTAAGAGATAATTTTGAGATTAATAAATAACTTTTATTATTAAATATTTTTCATTATTGAAGTATTTAAATACTTACATTTCATACTAATATTCAGTTTTCTTCTTTGAAATAAAAATGTAGGAACCAAATATGAATTTTGTAACTGCAGCCTAGACTTTTCGGAATAAAATTCTAACCAGTATATTGTTGATATTTAAAGTTTCATTAACCGATTAACCAGTAGAGAAAAAAGTAGATGAAAAACATTTAAAAATATTTTTATGATGCATCTGCAACAATACAGGTGGAAGTGTTGTAAATAGAATTTACTTTTTCAATCTAAGAAATTAAATATACTCCAATAATGCTTGTCCCTTGTCTAATTTTAGCAATGCTGTTATTCTCATTATTATCAGCAGTATTTTAGAAGGTATACAAGATAACATTAATCATAGCATTTATTTATATTACTATAAGATTAGAGGGAATCAACGAGAATTTATCATTTACTGTTAACAGAACATAGGATATCCTCTTCTAACTTAACCCCTTCCGGTAAAATGACGAGTCTAGCTAGTCATTAGTTTTTCATTCCATACCGCACAATGACGAGCTACACTCGTCATGCGATTAAAGTTACTGTTAAATATGATAATTAATTTAGTTTAAAATTTCTAGTGTACTGAATTTGGCAACACTTTTATCACTTGTGAAAATCACAAGTCACTATTGCATATTGTTTACTTAGAATTTCTTGGTACAAGTCATTGCCAAATTAATGAGTCAGAATAAAAGAAAACCTACTAAGAAATGCCGTGTGTGTTACAAGAATCAAATTAAAAGTGAGACTACTTGGCGGTGTAAACAATTAAGAATTCCTTTGCACTTTGTTTTGAAAAGTACCACTAGCTTGAAGACTATTATCTGTATACCTTATTAATGTTTTGCTTTGATATTTTCTTAATTTTACTGTTTCTGATATTATTTAACACTATGTAAAAAGTGCATTTTAATTAAGAATATGTAAGAATTGTAAAATGGAACAAGTTTTTTAAATAAAAATTAAATGGTTATTTCATGCACAGTTTTTCATTATTAAATCATACCGGAAGGGGTTAAAGAGACAAAGATACCAAACTTTAATTTTAATTTACAATTTTTAGTAAATTTTATAATGATAATATATGTTACATTATATATATTACATTACATTTGTTACATTAAAACATTTAAGACAAAAAATTATATCTGAAAATTTTTGGGGGGTAAAAATATGTGTCTATTTGGTTTGACCAATAATATTCCTCAAAAATATACTTAGTGCACAGTAGACTAACCAATCGATTTTCACTTAAGTTTAATACAATATATTTAATTATTTGAAATTAATAATTATTTTAATAACTGTTTCCCCCGTTTTATGATACTTGACGAGCTATAACTCGAGAAAACACTTTGTAACATTCATAATTATACACTGTTCAATGACACATACACCAATAAAGAAACTCTTAAAGTTTTAAAGAAGAAATATATGAAAGTAATGCACCTGGAACATCTTGAAGTTAAAAACTAAAAACTAAACTCATCGGCACAACATCCCCTAGGAGGCCAGGGCCTGTGGGGCCAATCTCCTTTTCTGAAACAATTATCCTGGGATTGAAGCATATGTTCTCGTTAGGTGGTCAGCCTTCCTTGGAACCCCCAGTGTTTAGTTCCCAAGCATGCTTGGTTCTCAGTTTATTTACCCACTAAAATGATGAAAGGCTGAGTCAACAGTGTCCAGCCCGGGGATCGAACCTTGGACCTGTGTCGTCAACTCCACTGGGCTTCGCTTTTTCAAACTATAATTCAATACAAAAATCGTCAACTAAAAAATACTATTTTTAATTAAAAAAACAGTGTATGACAAAATAAAACAGGTTTCAATTCAGTATAAAAAATCATATACTTCAAATGATATATTTGATAATGAAGTGTATACTTAATTTGATAATTACAAAACAAAAAAAAAATCCTTTCATATTTTCGGTCAAAATTGTAATCTTGAAGGCTTCTTGTCAGCGTAAAATACATCTATAACAAGACGCAAAGTGTTGCCAACTAAATTTATCTCTTCTAGATTAGGAATTAAAAAGATTCTAATAATGATCGATTTCTATCTCATTTCATGAATGCTTTGTTTCATAATATTTCATCAGCAATGATATCGTTTTTAACACGTAAACACAGTTTTAGTTTTCCAGCCATGGTATTGCAATTTCGAAAAAGACACATATGTAAGTATTGCCTTCTTTTTTGAAACTTTTCGGTTGAAGAAAATAAATAATTATTTTATCTGCCGAACTGTTTTGCAAACAATACCCGATCCAGGAAGTTGCTCCGACATGAGTATTATCATATGACACGACCATCAATTTAATCGGTATGGCAATAGTATCTTCTTTAATTTGTTCAGAAAACAGATAATCAACTGCATCCTGAAAGCTTTTAAATACTTTTCAACTCATATTTTCATCTAAAGGTGAAAAAACGTAATATTACCAGGGTCAGGAAAAAAAAACCGCCCGAACGCCCAGTGATCTATTTCTAGATCAGCAGTATTTTGACACTAATTTTTACTATTTATATTTGTTTTAAGATAACATCGGTTTATATTCTGATAGCTACATCTGTGAAGATATTAAATCGCCAAAAAAAAATTTAACTTTCGCTTATTACTTAGCTGTTTTCAGGGTTTATGCTAAGAAACGTAGAGAAACGGCGGAACGAAAGGGTGATACAAACTTACTCTTATCGCTTTAGATCAATGATATAAACAAAACAAGAAAACCACTTGTTGGTAAACAGGTGCATGCCTTGTCTTGCCCCCTGTGCAGTATAGAATGTGTGGTGTGGGTTTAAGGTCATCTAAAAGCGAGTTTACCAAGCTATATTTAGCGATCTAAAAATAGATCACTGGGCGTTAATGGGTTAAACCTTACTAATCAAATATCGAGTATTACTCAAACGGCTAATATGGATCTAGATTCTGCGTTGAATTCCTCTCGACAAAATATACTTTTATATGTAGTGCATAATTTTAGAATTTGAAAAGATCAAAAATATTAATTCATAAATACGGCTGTAATATTGTGTATGGAAAAATGATTCTAATTTTTTAATCTTTATACCGGATATAGTTTTTAAGTCTTGATCAATACAATATCTAATTATAAAAACTGATCTAATTACAATGTATAATAACTGACTATATTGAAAAATAAAGACAGAAAATCCTTTCTCAATTTCCCAATTTTAACTTTACGAATCAGATATCGAGTGTTACTCAAGCGGCTAATATTGGATCTAGATTCTGTATTGAACTACTCTCGACAAAATATATCATCACGAGAGAAAAGTGGATATATGTTTATTGTTCAGAATGATTTCCTAGAATTATGCTTTTTGAAATCTGTGTCTTGAATATTTTAAAAATTATATACTTACATGATTCTATTTACAAGGACTGTTTTAACAAAGGATGGATTTAAATTTCTGTTTTGTTTAGCTGCATTTATCTTTCAATTCCATGCATTGGAAATCCTAACTCTTATATGTGTTCAAAATACAAATATTAAATTTTTATGCAGGATTTTTCTAATATATAAAATTATACTGTGCATGAAATGACCATTAAGTTATTTAGTTTATTGTTTATATACAAATATTTACAAGAAACTATTATATTTCAATGCTTTCACTGTGAAGAACTGATCATGTATCACAGCATACATACTCAAAAGCAACAGATTCAGTTTACAATTACTTTCACCGATTTAGAATGAGCAGTTTTCTCATACGGTATCGAAAAATTTTCATGAATCAAAAGTCTTACCACAAGTCCACCTAAATCAAAATTAATCTGTTGAATTTTTTTTTTCTTATTACACGATATATCCGCTCATTCTTCAAGGGAAATGGAATCATAAATTGAATCTGCTGATTTTTCAATGAGTACATGTTAACATGTTACTAGACCTTGAGTGTCAATAAGCGCTTTTTATAAAGAATAATTTCCAATCTATAAAAGCCGAACGATGGCCGATTGGTTAGGGTGCTGGCCTTCGGAACCGGAGTTCGTGGGTTCGAATCCCACTGTGGCATGGATGTTTGTAGCCGTTCGGAATCGGCTTTAAGCTGTAGGTCCCGGTCTCATTAGCCCTCGTGTTGCAAAAAGTAGACCGTAGCACTCCAAACCAAACCAATCTATCAAAAGTCTTATCACAAGTCAACCTAAACTAAAATGAATTGGTTGAAGTTTTATTTTGCTTATTTCATGATGCATCAGCTCATTCGTCAAGGGAAATGGAATCGTAAATTGAATATGCTGATTTTTCAATGAGTACATGTTAACATGTTACCAGACCTTGAGTGTCAATAAGCGTTTTTTATAAAGAATAACTTCCAATCTATCAAAAGTCTTATCACAAGTCAACCTAAACTAAAATGAATTGGTTGAAATTTTTTTTGCTTATTCCACGATGCATCTGCTCATTCTTCAAGGGAAATGGAATCGTAATTTGAATCTGTTGATTTTTCAGTACATGTTGACATCTGACCAGACCTTAAGTGTCGATAATCAAATTTTATAAATAATAATTTTCAATCTATCAAAAGTCTTATCATAAGTCCACCTAATCCAAAATTAATTGGTTGATTTTTTCTTTTTCTATTTTTTTTTATTATTACACGATGCATCCGCTCTTTCTTCAAGGGAAATAAAATCGTAAATTGAATATGCTGATTTTTCAATAAATACATCTTGGCATGTGACCAGATCTTAAGTGTCGATAATCAATTTTTATAAATAATAATTTTCAATCAATCAATAGTCTTATCACAAATCAACTTAAACCAATATTAATCGGTTGATTTTTTTTTTTTTTTTTTTTTTTTTTTTTTTTTTTTTTTTTTTTTTTTTTTGCTTATTACGCGATATATTCACTCATTCTTCAAGGTAAATGGAATCGTTAATTCAATCTGTTGATTTTTAATGAGTACATGTTAACATGTGACCAGACCTTAAGTATCGATAAGCTTTTTTATAAATAATAATTTTCAAGATATTTTAAAATTCATGTACATTATTGTATAGAAAAGTTTGATAGACGTTAATAGATAAACGTTTTTTGTAGCAATAAAACTGACAAATAATTCTAAACTTTTTAAAAACATAAACTATTCTAATTAAATAAAACATTTCAAACATACTTTGCTTTCTTTAAGGTGACTTAAATAGCACTGTAAACTGCAAAACGATTAAAGTTTATTACAACACATAATAAATATCATGTTCCTTAAAATGGATGCAGTACTGTTAAACATTAAGGATTTTAAAATTTTTAAAATTTTGTACATTAAAATCCAAAAATTTTGTTATTGTTTTATATATATTTAAACTAACATGTCAGTTATATTAAATAAATTGCATCATATAGCATCTGTACAGTATATTTTTGTACCACTTTATACATTTCCATACTTTCTTATAATACATAGAAGATAATGCCAGGAAAATGCAAGATATTGAAACTATATAGGAATGCACACAGATCAGTTGAAAAGTAGCTTTGAAATATATAGATCTTTTTAAAATACGCAGTCTGTATTTTATCTAACATTATATACCATTCAATGTAAAGATGATATTAAAAAAAACATTTAAAATAATGATTAAAGATACAATCAAAAATGCTATTTACTCAATTTCCTTCTCGATCTTTTTAAGGAGCTTAAAGAATAATGAAAAAAAGAGAAGAACTGACTTAAATCCTCGATAAGAAGTTCTTTGTATTTGATCGATTTTTTTCTCCTTAAATATTACCTTTTGTTAAGATTATGTATTCAAAAGGATTTTAATAATAGAAAATATTGTTGGAAGGTTTAAAAATTTCATTTATTTTTTGTTCAAGAAAGTTTCCTTAAAGCATAGTATCTTTTAAAATACCATAGTTTATCCAGACTTTCTTGATATAGAACAGGATTTCTGATGATTTGAAACTGAATAAAATTCTACGATAATTTTGTTTTGCGTTATTCATATATTGTTGTTTAAATATGAAAAATGTAATATGAAGTAAAAATTGATATAAAACTGTGAAATTTCTTACAGTCAACATCGATTTTTTGTTTAAAGGATAGAGTTTATGTGTTTGCATTTTTATAAAGCGACCGAACGATGGCCGATTGGTTACTGTGCTGGCCTTCGGCGCCGGAGTTCGTGGGTTCGAATCCAACGGTGGCATGGACTTTCGTAGCCGTTCGGAATCGGCTTTAAGTTGTAGGTTCCGGTCTCATTAGCCCTCGTGCTGCAAAATGTAGACCGTAGCACTCCAAACCAAACATTTTTAAAGTGTCTTATCATATAATTTCACTTAATTTTAGGAAGATTTTATAAGGACTTTAATCACACTGTGGTATGGGTGTTCGTAACCTTTCAGAATCGGCTTTAAGCAGTAGGACCCAGTCTGATTAGCCCTCGCGTTGCTAAAAGTTATACCATAACGCTTTAAAATGAAACCAATCTATAAGCCCTTTAAAGTTACGATTCACATAGATAATTTAATTCTCAAAACTGATGATATACGTGTATACAATGATTTTTAATTATTTCTGTTCTTTGTATATGATTCTACAAAATGTGTATTAAAATTAAGAAGATAAAAAAGTTAGTTTTTATTTCTTCATGACGAGTAATGTTGGCCGCTAGTATAATTACATGAAAGGTAATACCATTCAAGATATTAAATTGTATGGAAATTCACACAGATCAATTGAAAAGTATCTTCGATATATATAGTTTTTTTAATAAGCAGTCTGTATTGTGCTCCTATAATAAAATGGCCAACAAACTCCGTGGTCTTGTAAGGGGGAATGTCTAACTAATAGGGTAGTAACCCCGCGTTTTTAAAGAAAGTTTTTATTTCATGATTCTAACTATGTCTAATAAAGACTGTATAAGTTGAAATTGTGGATTATATTCCTGATTTAATTAAATTACGTAGACTGCTCAATAAGACTAATTTTTATGTCAAGAAAGTGCTCATCATGAAAACAATTTCTGTAAAATCAAAAAACAAATTGGTGTCTTAACCCTTGGTAAAATCCTCTTCCCTAAAAATTACACTTTGAGTTATTTACTATGAAAAGAGTTTAGCGATACTAATTTAAAATGGTGCCAAAAAAGGGAAAATATTTACGAACTATTACTGATCGGTTTAGATTGTTTCAAATAAAAATTAAGTTAAATTCTATCAATAAAAAAACTGTAAGCTATTTATTTACAGCATTAATATAAATGTAACAGTATACTGGAAAATAAAAAAAAAAGGTTTGAGGAAGCGAAAATGAGTTTAATAAAATGATGTCCTATGCTTGGGAAAATGAATTTGAATTCCAGTATGACATAACAAGTTTCTTTAAACACAATTATACTTGACTGGGAATTAATCATGGGCCGGTTCCAGTAGTGGTATGAGTGAGTAGCACATGATCGGAAATATGAGTAAAAAGAGACAAATACCTGTGTTATTAGATAGTGAATATATACCGTTATAGATACTGAAAAGCATTTCAAAAATCTTGAAAAACCCTTTGTATTTAGAATTAACAAAGACATTTTTACAAAGGTGAAAGCCACGTTGTAACCATAACAAAATCTCTTTTTGAAAGAGATAAGGATTTTTATTTAAACCATAAAATGCTGTTTATAACTCAAATTATTCAAATATTACAGTTCTAAATAAAGGCTTCAGTTTTTAAATATCCAGATAGTTAAGGTTCTGGATTTTACTAAGCAGGTTTATGTTAGAACCACTTCGCTATCCTTTATGCAGAAATCGGTTTTAATTGAAAATATTTTGTGAGGTTACATACGAAGTAGTGAAATTTTTGTGCTTGTATTAACAAGAGCAGACGTTGAAAGGCACATACAGTGTGGTATGCCGTAATACTCTATACTCAAATACTCAACTATACTCAACAAATCAGAGAATATCGCTATTAAAAACAGTTTAATATTAATATTAGAAAATCTATCCTACATCAAATAGATATGTGACGAATTTAGATCTATTTTCTTAAGCATTATGGAAATTGCATTCACTGTTTAATTTCAAAATATTGTTTAAAAAATAGCAATACATTATCCAGTCGAAGTGCAGAAAAATACTAATATCTTAATACCGTTAATGATGTACAAACCTTTCTCTGTAATTGCTTTATGTAAGCTACTTTAAAAGTGAGTTGTCTTTATCAGCGTGTAGAAAATTCTCTCGAGAAAAGTTACTCAGTTTTAATATTATAAGGAGTAGATCGCTGAATTAGATACCTGTTAATCTTCTGCACAGGGAAATGCTTTTACGTTAGGAGAGGATCATGCATTAAACCATAAAATCATTAAAGCTTAAGTTTCTCTTTTAGCAATTAAGTGGCTTTCGTATATACCATCTCTTTACATCTGTTGATCTTATAACACAATGAACGTTAACAATGTTAGCATTGTTTAGTCAATGACCAAGGAAACCAATAAAATTGATTTACACGTTTCTACATAATTGTATTTTCTAACAAAACTCTTGAATATTCTTTTATAATATGGTGTGAAAGAAGCATATTCAATATTTCAAAATAACAGACATAAATTAAACTAAATACCTTTATCACATCATTAAAACATATAAGCAGAGATTCGTATTATACGTTGAATCATTTACCCGCTAGTTTTTACGTCAGGAGAGGATCATGCATTAAACAATAAAATCGTTAAAGCTTAAGTTTCTCTTTTAGTAATTAAGTGGCTTTTGCATATAATATGTCTTTACATCTGTTGATCTTATAACACATCGAACGTTCACGTGAATGTTTAGTCAATGAACACGAAAACCAATAAATTAATTTACACATTTCTATATAATTTTCTAACAAAACTCTTGAATATTTTTTTATAATATGGTGTAAAAGAAGCATATTCAATATTCCAAAATAACAGACATAAATTAAACTAAATATTTTTATCACACATTAAAACATATAAGCAGCAGATTCATATTATGCGTTGCATTATACGTTGAATCATTTACCCACTTGCTTTTACGTTAGGAGAGAATAATGCATTAAACCATAAAATCATTAATGCTTAAGTTTGTCTTTTAGCAATTAAGTGGCTTTCGTATGTACCATCTCTTTACATCTGTTGATCTTATAACACATCGGACTTTAACAATATTAGCATTGTTTAGTCATTGAACAAGAAAACCAATAAATTGATTTACATGTTTTTACATAATTAAATTTTCCAATAACAATCTTGATTATTCTTTTTTTAATATGGTGTAAAATAAGCATATTCAATATTCCAAAATAACAGGCAGAAATTAAACTAAATACCTTTATCACACGTCAAAACATATAAGCAGCAGATTCGAATTATACGTTGAATCATTTACCCGCTAGCTTTTACGTCAAGAGAGGATCATGCATTAAACCATAAAATCATAAAAGCTTAAGTTTCTCTTTTAGTAGTTAAGTGGCTCTCGCATATACTATGTCTTTACATCTTTTGATCTTATAACACATCTAACGTTAACAATATTAGCGTTGTTTAGTGAATTAACAAGAAAACCAATAATATTGATTTAGACTTTTCTACATAATTGTATTTTCCAATAAAACTCTTGAATTTTCTTTTATAATATGGAGTAAAAGAAGCATATTCAATATTCCAAAATTACAGACACAGATTAAACTAAATACCTCTATCACACATCAAAACATATAAGCAGCAGATTCGTGTTATACGTTGCATTATACGTTTAATCATTTACCCACTTGCTTTTAAGTTAGGAGAGAATCATGCATTAAACCATAAAATCATTAAAGCTTAAGTTTCTCTTTTAGTAATTAAATGGCTTTCGCATATACTATCTCTTTATATCTGTTGATCTTATAACACATCGGATGTCAACAATATTAACATTGTTTAGTCAATAAACAAGAAAACCAATAAATTGATTTACACGTTTCTACATAATTGTATTTTCCAATAAAGTTGTTGATTATTCTTTATAATATGGTGTAAAAGAAACATATTGAATATTCCAAAATAACAGACATAAATTAAACTAAATATCTTTATCACACATCAAAACATATAAGCAGCAGATTCATATTGTACGTTGCATTATACGTTGAATCATTTACCCGTTGAAAAATAAGCAGACTTCTCATGTAATAGCGAAATTTTTGTAACCGACAAATTAATCTGAACTAAAATATATGTGTTGAAAAGTTTTTGCCATATCAAGAAATCTGCTCATACTTCACCAGTAAAAGGTATCGTAAACTAAAACTTATTGAAACAATACTACAGCAATTTTAATGCTACAAAACAATTGAAACAGAGGAAAGATAAAATTACATGACACAGGCAGTCAATGAAAGTAAAACTCGTACTCTAGTAATTTTTTGTTATTGTTGTTCAATTTGTATTTTGAACGTGAAAATTTTACATAAACATTTAATTAAATTACAAACAAAATTATTAATAAATATTTTCACATAAATAACTTTAATTTTATACAGTATTTATTTACTGTATAATGATCTGCAGTAACTCAGTTGGCAAAGGCAACGCTGTGATAACTGAAGGGTTGCGTGTTCGGTTCCCGAGCCGGCCTAAGTTCCTCCGTGTTCGTTAAAAGAGACTGGGGCACATAAAATATATTCGTGGTCACAATGTCGTCTAAGTCGTCAATCAATACCTATAGGAATGGTAAGACAAGCGGATGGGTCATCTACTTGGTCCCTGTTTCTAAATTACGAGGACCCACTTGAGCAAGAAGTCGTGTTTTCACCCTTGAGGTGCTTGTTTAAACGAAAGTTACACCCTTAATACGAGTAGATGTGCTTGTCTTGAGTAAGTGGCATAAGACAACAGCTAAAACCATATAGCACTTATGTAAAGGGATATAAAACTCGTAAATCTTTTACAATATACAAAAATATCAGCTTTTAGAAAACTTAATAACATGATATTTTAAACTAAATGATTTATTGGTTATTTTATATGATTATAATGTATTTTTTCGTATTTTCCATTTTTAAAATATATTAAATTGAACATAAAATAATAGTGTACTGAATTTACTTTGACTGACAGTTTGTAATATTTCCGAAAGAGATGGTTAGGTGAAGATATATTAATATAATATTAAGCAATTAAGTTAATACCAGACATAAAACGCTTTAATATAACAAACGCATGGCTTCTACCTACTGTAGTTAGAAAGTAAGAAATGTTTAAAAGTCAAGGCCGATGAAAGTAAACGGAGAAATTGTGTTATGAAACCATGTCACGTTCTTTTAATGTCAGTGTTTTCTGCCGATCGCTTGGTAGATAAAATGATCTATGCACTTTTAATTACACAATCATATATTAATTATGATATATTGCGTCCAGAGTCCAAAATTTGTCACCGTTCTGATAGTGTATTTGCTTTTATAACAGCAGGTTACTATTTAAAAAATATTATTTTAAATATTACAGTAAACAGTATACTTGTTCTATATTTTAGAATCTAAATCCTGGAAAGCAAAAAGCCTTTTTAAATAGCTCAAGTAGATTTAAAAAAATTTAAAACTTTATAACTTTTCTTTTTTCAGAATTTAATATTTTTGCTACATATATGTCTTGTTATCTGTTAATCACATCTACACTAGACGGTGAATGAATTTTCTTACATTTCTAAATCTATTTTATTTTATAAATAAGTTTTACTGATTTTTAACACAATTTGACAACAACTTGGTTTCTCTTATATAAAATATGTAACTATAGGCTTATTCCCTAGGCTGTTTTTTCATCAATCATTTCATTATATAAAATATGCATAAAGAATTTATCACTTGAGTCAAATACCAACAAAATGACCTTAGCTTTTTTAATACAGGGAATTAAATAACAGACATCTAGAAAAAGTCATTTAAATTTTTCATTTGTTAACCAAAGCGACTGAAGCCAAGTTTATGAGTACAATCCAAATCATTCGTGATAGCCACAACCACACATTTCCAAGAAAATTTGCATTTATGACAGCTTGGATTTTTAAAATTTTTTTAATTATTAAAGTTTTAGCTTATTTAAAGCATATATTTATAGTATCTAAAATAATTTCAGTTAATTAATGTGATTATTAATTGCACTTTTAAGTTACAAAGTTATATTATTTTCATTTGATTATATATAATGGGAAGTTTCAGTAAAATGTATATCTAAACTAGAATTAAAAAAGGTGCGACTTTTGGGTTAACTGATTATTGTAATTTAAAATATATTTATACTTTTAGTCTTGATTTTTATATTCTACATTATATTCAACTATATCATCATTTCTAATTTATACTGCCTCTTTCACTCAGTATATTTTAACATATGTCAGTACATAAGCTAAATTTCTTAGTTTAATTCAATCTGAGTTTCAGATGTATAAAATTATTTTGCTTTTTTAAAATCCAATTAGCCCTTTTTCATGTCACTAGCTACTATAGTTATTATTTATATTTTGCTTTTCTTCCTTGTAGCTTATTCACGAAAAATGTCCTTGGGCTTTTTCAAAATTTTCAGTAAAAATAGAGGATACAAAAGAATCGTTTAATATTAAAAGTAGAAAAGCAGTAGTTTTAAAGAAAAATTTAAACTAAAAGAAAATGGAAATTTCTGAAACTTTGCAAAATATAAATCATTGTGGCAATCTGCTATATTAAAAATTGTTTCTGGTGCCTTTTTTTAATTTCAAAATTTAACATTTTTAAAGTTTGCTGTTTAACCCAAACCTTTACTGTTTTTTGGTAAATTTGAAGAAAACTGTCATTTATAAATTAATGTTGAACTCATTGACTATTTGTGGTATTATTTTACTTAATTTTTATACCTGCTCTTTGATGATATAAATATTTTCATTAATGATTCTTAATTAGGTATATTTATTTATATTTTTCTTATAAATATCTTTATACCTGTTAAGAAAAAATAACATTAATTTAGTGTTTTAGTTTGTATTTAATATTTATAAAGAGTCCAAATTAAATTTATACAAGTCTACTGCGAAGGTTAATAAAACAATTATTCTATGATACCCGAACATTAAAAGAATTTCCGTTTGTCTGCCACCTTCAAATCCAAAATAATTTAATTTGTCGTGACAGAAACTTCAATGCAAAAGTTCCTGCTTGCTTTAAACTGTTCTTGCCAACAATACATTTCAAAAATATTGGTTATCTGTCTAGAATGTGTCATAAATTGTAGATTACAATACACTGTAGTTTGGGAAATAGATGAAATAATGAATGTTCACGTGCAAATTCTAGAGAATAATCTATAGTATTTAGATTCTAATACTCCAGAAGAGATTAAAATTGTTTTGTCATAATTTATAAAGAAAAACGAAATGCACAATTCAGAAATTGTATTTCAACCTCATAAAAATTAGGAATTTGAAGGGTAAAATACGTTTGTGAATACTAAGTTTTACGTTAAAAAAATTAGAAACTAAATATTTTGTTTTTGAACTAAACTGTAATTGACAAGTGAACAGCTAGCTTTTAAACCTAGTAGTTATTTCCCCTGTTGAGTTACTACTATACATATTTTACTTAAACACTATGTAATCTATTCGATACTTTATTCTGATTCATTTAATGAAGAATGGGCTTTTAAGTTACGAAGTAGTTAATAAATAAGAGACTTATCAGTTGTTTTTTGAACTATTTAATACATTATGATGTAAATAAAATAAATATATATGTAGCATTTTACTTTTTAAGTATACTGGCTAGTTATGTAATGCATGTCCAGTTTTAAAATGTCGAGTGAACATAATGGATGTATGAAACATTTGAAAAAAAATCAAATAAACTGAGAATTACAGTCATTATCTCAAAAGTGTAAGAAGCGAATGTTATCGTAATGTTGCTATATTGGAACCACAACGATTTTTCTTTATGTGCTGTCGTTTATAGAAAAAATCTGATTAATCTCTCATTAAAGTTTAACATGTTATAGCGTTGATAAATACGTTATAAGGTAATTCGTTACAAGGTAATTCGTTTATTAATCAATTTCATCACTTTTACGAATAATGATCTAATTAACTGTACGTTATTCATCAGATAAATAGCCCTATCAGATTTTAGTCAAATATTCTAGCTCTGATAAACATGTTTGAAGATTCGTTAATCTTGCTCAACAGTAGTAAAGTATTATGTGAATTTTAAGTTTATCTTATCGAATAATAGCTACTCAGTAAGGAGTAATAACGATTAATCAATTTACCTACATTCAAGAATTTTGGTCAAAACTTTACAGATAATAAGACTTATTACTCAGTTCAATTATATTATCAAATATTGGTCAAAAATTTATTTATATTGGTCCTGATTTTACTTCATTATGTAAATCTTTCGAGTTTGAATAAAGTATGAAAACAAATCCCAACCATCTGAATCTATGTATCTCTACTTCACTAAGAAAAAAACCTATACATATCAGTCTCTAACGAGCTATAAATCATTTATAAGATAAAGAACCCTATCAGATATTAGCCAAATATAATAGATCTGTTAAACATGTTTGAAGAGTAGTTTTAACAGTAGTAAAGCATTATGTGAATTTTAAGTTTATCTTATCGAATACTAGCAACTAAGTAAGAAGTAATAACGTTTAATCAATTCAACTACATTCAAGAATATAGGTCAAAAACTGTACGATAATAAGACTTATTTCTCAATTCAATTATATTATCAAATATTGGTCCTGATTTTACGTCATTCTGTAAAACTTCCGAATTTGACAAAAGTATGAAAACCAATCCAACTGATGCATCGCTAATTCACTAAAAAAGAAAACCTATACATATCAGTTTCTAATGAGCTATACGTTATTCATCAGATAAATAACCCTATCAGATAAATAGCGAACTATACTAGCTCTCATAAAAATGTTTAAAAAGTCGTTAATCTTACTCAATATTAGTAAAGTATTATACGAATTTTTAGGTTATCTTATCGAAAAACAGCTACTAAGTAAGGAGTAATAACGATTAATCAATTTAACCACATTCAAGAATATAGGTCAAAATTGTACGATAATAAAACTTATTACTCAATTCAATTATATTATCAAATATTGGTCAAAAAACTATTTATATTGATCCTGATTTTACGTCCACCTGTAAATCTTTCAAATTTGACAAAAGTAGGAAAACCAATCCAAACCACCTGAACGGATGCATCTCTACTTCACTAAGAAAGAAAACCTATACATATCAGTCTCTAATGGGCTGTACGCTATTCATCAGATAAATAAACCTACCAGATATTAGCCAAATATTCTAGCTCTGATAAACATTTTTGAAAACTAGTTAATCTTAATCAATAGTAGTAAAGTATTATGCGAATTTTAAATTTATCTTATAGAATACTAGCTACTAAGTAAGAATAACGTTTAATCAATTTAACTACATTCAAGAATATAGGTCAAAAACTGTACGATAATAAGACTTATTTCCCAATTCAATTATATTATCAAATATTGGTCCTGATTTTACGTCATTCTGTAAAACTTTCGAATTTGACAAAAGTATGAAAACCAATCCCAACCACCTGAACTGATGCATCGCTACTTCACTAAAAAAGAAAACCTATACATATCAGTTTCTAATGAGCTCTACGTTATTCATCAGATAAATAACCCTATCAGATATTAGCCAACTATATTAGCTCTCATAAAAATGTTTAAAACGTCCTTAATCTTACTCAATATTAGTAAAGTATTATGCGAATTTTTTGGTTATCTTATCGAAAAACAGCTACTAAGTAAGGAGTAATAACGATTAATCAATTTAACTGCATTCAAGAATATTGGTCAAAACTGTACAGATAATAAGACTTATAACTCAATTATATTACCAAATATTGGTCAGAAATTGATTGTATACTGGTCCTGATTTTACGTCCTCATCTAAATCTTTCGATTTCGACAAAAGTAGGAAAACCAATCCCAACCACCTGAACTGATGCATCTCTACTTCACTAAGAAAGAGAACCTATACATATCAATCTATAATGGGCTATACGCTATTCATCAGATAAATAACCCTATCAGATATTAGCCAAATATTCTAGCTCTAATAAACATCTTTGAAGATTCGCTAATCTTACACAACAATAGTAAAGTATTATGTGAATTTTAAGTTTATCTAATAGAATACTAGCTACTAAGTAGGAGTAATAACGATTAATCAATTTAACTGCATTCAAGAATATTGGTCAAAACTGTACAGATAATAAGATTTATAACTCAATTATATTACCAAATATTGGTCAGAAATTGATTGTATACTGGTCCTGATTTTACGTCCTCATCTAAATCTTTCGATTTCGACAAAAGTAGGAAAACCAATCCCAACCACCTGAACTGATGCATCTCTACTTCACTAAGAAAGAGAACCTATACATATCAATCTATAATGGGCTATACGCTATTCATCAGATAAAATAACCCTATCAGATATTAGCCAAATATTCTAGCTCTGATAAACATCTTTGAAGATTCATTAATCTTACACAACAATAGTAAAGTATTATGCGAATTTTAAGTTTATCTAATAGAATACTAGCTACTAAGTAGGAGTAATAACGATTAATCAATTTAACTGCATTCAAGAATATTGGTCAAAACTTTACAGATAATAAGACTTATTACTCCATTCAATCTTATTACCAAATATTGGTCAAAAATTTATTGTATATTGGTAATTATTTTACGTCCTCCTTGAAATATTTCTAGTTTGACAAAATTATGAGAACAAACCCTAACTACCTGAATTGAAGCATCTCTAGGTCACTAAGAAAGAAAACCTACACATATCAGTCTCTAATGGGCTATACGTTATTTATCAGATAAATAACCCTATCAGATATTAGCCAAATATTCTTGCTCTGATAAACATCTTTGAAGATTCGTTAATCTAACTCAATAGTATTAAAGTATTATGCGAATGTTAGGTTTATCTTATAGAATACTAGCTATTAAGTAAGGAGTAATAACGATTAATCAATTTAACTTCATTCAAGAATATTGGTCAAAAACTGTACAGATAATAACACTTATATATTACCAAATATTGGTTAAAAATTGATTGTATATTGGTCCTGATTTTACGTCCTCCTTGTAAATCTTTCGAGTTTGACAAAAGTATGAAAACAAATCCCAACCACCTTAACTGATGCATCTCTACTTCACTAAGAAAGAAAACCTATACATATCAGTCTCTAATGAGCTATACGTTGTTCTCCAGATAATTAACCCTATCAGATATTAGACAAATATTCTAGCGATGATAAACATGTTTGAAGACTCGTTAATCTTACTCAATAGTAGTAAAGTATTATGCGAATTTTAAGTTTATCTTATCAAGTACTCGCTACTAAGTAAGGAGTAATAACGATTAATCAATTTACCTACATTCAAGAATTTTGGTCAAAACCTTACAGATAATAAGACTTATTACTCAATTCAATTATATTATCAAATATTGGTAAAACATTTATTTATACTGGTCCTGATTTTACGCCCTCCTGTAAATCTTTCGAATTTGACAAAAGTATGGAAACCAGTCCCAACCACCTGAACTGATGCATCTCTACTTCACTAAAAAATAAAACCTATACATATCAGTCTCTAATGAGCTATACGTTATTCATCAGATAATTAACCCTATCAGATATTAGCCAAATATTCTAGCTGATAAAAATCTTTGAAGTTTCTTTAATCTTACACAACAATAGTAAAATATTATGCGAATTTTAAGTTTATCTTATCGAATACTAGCAAGAAGTAAGGATTAATAACGGTTAATCAATTTAACTTCATTCAAGAATATTGGTCAAAAACTGTACAGATAATAAGACTTATAACTCAATTATATTACCAAATATTGGTCAAATATTGATTTATATTGGTCCTGATGTTAGGTCCTCCTGTAAATCTTTCGAGTTTGACAAAAGTAGGAAAACAAATCCCAACCACCTGAATTGATGCATCTCTACGTCACTAAGAAAGAGAACCTATACATATCAGTTTTACTTTTTACCATTCTAGGTTAAAAATCGATGGTGTATCTGAAAAATAATTCTCCAGATTTAGATATAAAACTGAAAATCTATAGCTGGCTGAAGTTCTTTGGAATGGAACATTTCAGATGAGAATCTTTTTTTATTTCTTGTTAGATGTGACGGTGATTGAAATTTCGAAAGTCTTGAAACGCAGTCTTAGCATTTTTCGAAAGAATACGTCAGTCAACGTCAGTCAACAAAATATATAGAAAAGAGCGTGTATGTTTAATATGAGAATTAAAAAGAGAATTTCTATAAATACTAAAGACGTTTCAGTACAAAATATTTGAGAAATAAAAAGAAAAAGAAATTCAAATTATTTTCAGTTATTCTAAAAACTAGACATACGCCACACAATGGAAAGCAAAAACAAAACTATTATTAAAGTTTTAAATCTGTAAATATTAAAAAATATTTAAAAATTTAATAATTCTCAATACAGTATTAATATTGATGACTTGCTCAGATAAGGCTCAACTTCCTAAATTCTATTTACTTCTGGATACGATAAATTTAGAAACATTTTAAAAAATCAAACTATAATAAAATGCAGATCTTGAAATGGAGAAGATATTCAAAAGTTGCCAAAGTTTTTCAAAAATAATACAGTAAAAATTTAATGTCAATAATATTATTTCCTTTTAGTCTGCACTTTCAGTAACTTGCTACTTAAAGGCTGCACTAAAAAACTTTTGCACATTCAGTGAATCACTTCTATTTCTCAATGTGTTATAGTTCTTTTATAAATAGTTCATTTTAAATTGATATTAAAACGCTTATAAGTATTTTATTGTGTATTTTTAGACCATTACGAGGCTTTAAATTAAAAACAACCTCTAAATCACAGGCAAAATAAAAAATGACTAAAATTATTAAATTACAAGTCTTGCCTTTGCGAAAGACAAATAGCAATAACTTTCTCCCTTAACCACTTGCCTGTGACGCCTGAACTCAGTTGGAGCAACGCAAATGTGCCAATTTTGGAATGTCTGACCTCAGTTTGGGTAAGAGAAAAAAAACGATCTTTCAATTTCGTGAAGCCCAAAATTGGTTCGTCCAATGCATAATATTTAATTTGATATTTTTCCAATAAATAAAGATACTTTTCAAGGAAAAGCTCAGAAGTTTGGCTCCATTTGTCACTATTTCTCTGATAGTGGAAAGGTTTTGTGGTATACAAAAGATTCTGAGGAACATGGAATTCATGACAATTGATATAGTAATAATATAAAGCTCCATTTGTCACCATTTCTCTGATACTGTAAAGGTTTTGTGTTATACAAAGGAATCTGGGGAACATGGCATTCATCACAATTGATATAGTA
>CM063504.1:72497476-72502476 GCA_032207245.1 Pardosa pseudoannulata
TTAGAATTTAAGACCAGATTAAATAGTAAAAATCCTTAATTTTTATTTTAATAATGAAACGCTGACGGATGCATCTAACACCTAAGATAATAAAACTTGTATCTGTAAAAGGAAATGTCTGTAAAAGTATTTCTAAATAAAATAAAACATGCAAAACTGACTGTGGATTTAGAGGAAAAAATTTCAACTTATTTTAAATTCCACATTATTATATATGAAATTTTAAAAATATAATAATAGATATTATTATTATTATCCTTATTATTGATTAAATAAAATCTAAAAAAGTGTTTCTTTTAAGTATTCGCTTCTTCAGGATATTCCAAGGACCTAGATTTTAGTGTTACTCTGTCATCTACTATCGAAAAGAAAACCAAAGACATATGAAACAGATAAGTAAAATTTGAGATAACATACTTTTGCTTTATCATTTCATATGAAACATAAGGAAATAAGTCACATTATGAATTTAAGTACAAAATTGTTCCTAAGAACTAAACGGCGTTTTTAAACAGATTACAGAACAGTTATCAAACAGATTTCAATTACATTGTTAAAAAATATACATCACTGCTCCTAATGATTAAGTATTAATAAAAATTCTAATATTTCATATGAATCCTAAATGAAGAGCTAAAAATTTATATATTTTTTAAAAGTTGGGAACACTGACAATACATGATGTATAAGCTAAATTCTATTATTATCTTAACATTCTACATTGTTACAAAAGGCGTATTTTAAATATGTTTGGTAAAAACAGAATTCCTCTGTATTTAAATAAATTTGAGCGTCCATTTTAAGTTTCAGTTTTATTTAGGTTATTAAAATTCAATTTAATTAAATTTATAATTGACGACTACTTTACAAAAAATTTACATGCGGTCAAAAATATTTCTTAATTATTAACTATACAATCATTGGAAAAAAAATTAAGCAAATATAACCATGACATATTTTTAGATAGTAACAAAGACAAAATAACATAAAAATTTAATATTATTAAGCAAAAAAAATATTAAAAATAAACAAAATACATCAAGTAGTTAATTTTTTTAAATTTATCTGAAATTTAAAATATTTTAAAGTGTTTAGTTGTGTTTCAAGATATATGTATATAGAGTTTCAGAACTTTAATAATTTAGTAAAATGTTTTATAAATTCCAGCATGCACTAACGCAAAATTTGGTTAAATTACATTAAACAATTTTAATATTTAAGCAAAAACATCCGTTGGAGATTGGGAAGATTCATGCAAAAGTACAATTAGAAAACATACCTTATTCATTCTGTCAATAAGAATATCACATTAATTTTACAAAATACTTTAAAGAACACTTATATCTTAATTGAAAAACCTTGCATCTATCCAAAATTATCCCTTTTCCCCATTTATTATTCTAGATCTTAATTTCTTCTCTTATATTAACCATAGTTCCCAGCCATCCAATGTGAACGGGGAAGTTTTCATTCCTTCAGCCGAACCCCGAAATTCTTTCTTTGATTCTCAAAGCTAAAAATGATATGGCTATTTAATTAGGAAGTTATAACTCTCAGGAAAAATGTGTAATGATCAGCAATAATAGTCATCTGGAATGCCACACTTTGGCAGATGTCTCTAATCAAATGTTACTTTGTGTGTATATATATATGTATATATATATATATATATATATATATATATATATATATATATATATATATATATATATATATATATATATATATATATATATATATATATATGTGTGTGTGTGTGTGTGTGTATATATATATATATGTATATATATATATACGTATATATATATATATATATATATATATATATATATATATGTATATATATGTATATATATATATATATGTATATGTATTTAAATTATATTATACATTATATATATAAGTATAATGTATATATATGTATATGTATTTAAATTATATATATATAAATGTATATGTATATATATATATACATATATATACATATATATATATATATATATATATATATATATATATATATATATATATATATATATATATATATATATATATATATATATATATATATATATATATATATATATACATATAATATATATACATATATATATATACATATATATATATATATATATATATATATATATTATATATATATATATACACATATATATATATATATATACATATATATATATACATATAAACATATACATATACTTATATACATATATATATATACATATATATATATATATACATATATATATATATATATATATATATATATATATATATATATATATATATATATATATATGTTCAAGGTTCTAATCGTGCCTCTTAAATTTCCTAAATTTTAAATTTATGCGAATATAATTAATAATTTTAATTTGCCTCGATTCATCAAATTTAATTTTAATGATAAATATAAAAAATGTGTTTGGTTTAAATAGGGTCTCTACATACAATCTAATTCTTCTTTATTAATAGTTAACAGTGATTTATTCAAATTATAATTCAAATACTTTTAGATAATAATTTTTCATATACAAATAGAGTTAATGACTTATGTTTTGAATGTTTTTAATCATTTAAAAGAATTTTATGTATATTACACTTTCCAGTAGTTTGTTTATTATTCTTCCTTTAGAGAATTTATTTCAATATACAAGCACATTTTATTTAAATTATTTTCAAGAATAATTTCTTTTGTTCCAAAGATATATTAGACTTATAAATTTAACAACTCATAAATTATTAAAATACCATATATTTAATCTATCTAATACATTTTTCTAACAGAATAAAAGAAAACTACGTGAAATATATATCTAAAAGATAATCTCATATGTGGGTTACTGAGATGCAAGAAAATTTGGTTTTTTAAAGCGATAGTTGAAGTAAGATAGATATCCATTTAATGCTTTCCATTTCTTTTTTTTGTGGGGGGGGAGGAATCAAAAATATGTAATTGAATGAATTGTTAGAAGTATTTTACAGTCATTTACCAGAAGAAAAAGATGTTAACATTGAAAAACTTTGAATATTTGAATATATAGGTTTTATACTTCCAATATTCCAATATAAAATGTTTAATATGAAAAACTGCATTAAAAATTTTGTGTTACATTTTTACTCCAAAATCTTACATGAAACTCCTTGTTCTGTTCATATTCTTGTACTAACATACTAAAAGCTGTTCTGAAAATTACTTTTTAATATACGTAATTTAATATACGTAGTTCTTGTCTAAGAATATGTATTACATTTAGGCAAATTAACTTGCATAACTTTCTCAATTTACATAATCAAATATGATTTACTAATTTTATATTCAAAGTCTAATGTGCCCTTAAGACATTAACTTGCATTAAGTAATATATGAACACACAGTCATTGCCAAAGGCAGTATTTGTAACAAGATATGACGGGGAAAATATAAGAATGTTAATTATTGATACCAGTTTTAACGATATAAAAAATCTTTAAAATCAATTGTTTATTTCCGATATACTGCGTTAATTAGCATAAAAAAGAAACATGTATGAAAAATACACTCACTAATATACATATATATATATATGTGTGTGTGTGTGTGTGTGTACATACAACCATACATATATATTCACTGTCAGCTCTCTAATTTCTAGAAAGGTATAATTATCGGGTATCACAAATTTGGCCGATCCTTAAGGGACATATCTAAAGATCTGAAGTACTCCAAATGGACAGTGGCCTCTGTGAAGTAGTAGGTGAGTAATGATTTTCGGAATGTATCCCGAGTGGCAGACCAGCGAAACTGGAGAAACAGAGCGGCGAGTGCTGTCCAGAGAAATTCGAAAGAACCGCACCCAACCGATGGCCCGTGTCCGCGAGGAGTTTCAACAGACATCCGGGAGTATTGTTTCAATGAGTACCATCCGTAAGGAAGCATATCTGTTTGGATTTAATGGTCGTTCTGCTGCCCATTAGCCTTTGATCTAATTGCGCTGCTCCGTTAATGTGGTGCAAAGCACATCGAAATTGGACCGCAGAACAGGGGAAACGGGTTCTTTGGAGCGACGAATCAAGGTTCACCCTTTACCGTTCGGATGGCAGGGTATGGGTCTTGCGTCTTCCTGGAGAATGTCTCCTGCCAGAATGCATTGTGCCAACAGTCACAATGTCAGGTGGAGGTTAAATTATGGATGTTTCTCCTGGTATGGACTGGGACCCTTGATTTCCATTCATGTTAAACTCAACACCAATGCCTACTGCACTATTTTGGAAGACAATGTGCTTCCAACGTTATGGCATTTTTACGGGTTAGACCCCTGTTACTTTCAGGATGCCAATACCAGTTGTCATGTTTCGCGGTTAACCAAGGCTTGGTTGGTGCCAATGGAGTTCATTGAATGGACTGGCTTTCTCAGACCTGAAACGTCCGGATAACCACTTTGACGAGTTGGATCGCCGAATTAAGGGGTGCACTGCCACTCCGAAATCGGTGAAGTAACTTGTATGTCTACTTCAAGGAAGGCAATATCTCTAGCTGTAATACAAAGACTTGTGGAAAGTATGCCCCGGAGGGTTCACGCTGTAACTGCCTCTCATGGAGACTCTACCAACTATTGATTTTGAATAAAGTTATTTTTACTTTTCTATCACAGGTGTCAAAATACTTACTGGTAGACAGTGTATATACTATACATAACCATTATTCTTCGTCTAGACTACTGCCCCCCAGATAGTATTTAATATACTATACATAGAAAAGGTTTGATTATGTAATTTATATACAAAAGTAATATAAAAACTTTGTTACATATCTGCATTACACAATTTCCCTAAAGCATATTAGCCTAAAACTGACAGATATTGTACATTCAATCGCAATTAATCTACATTAGACTACTTCAGTAGTATAAAACATATGTCCATCTTTATAATGAATAAAAACCTCTAGTAAACAACATTTTACCGAAAAATTAATTTAATTATATTGGTCTAGGCTT
>CM063504.1:72507476-72557476 GCA_032207245.1 Pardosa pseudoannulata
TTAATATTTGTTCATCGATCTTGTATTTAAGTGTAGTGAAAACATTTAATTGTAAAAATATGGCAGGGAAAATATACCTAAATATTTAATCTTTTTTAATTAAACATGTTTGTTTTCAAACCAAGGATGTATAATTATTGATTATCATATTAACACAAGGTGGAGGGAAATATTAGAGTAAATTTTAATAACTTTATGCGTATCAATAACATTTAAGTTTAGTGATGTTACTTTCTTATTATATTACATTTTTATTATGTCATTTACTTAAAACTGAATGATGGGCCTATGAGTAGGGCTTTGCTCTTCGGTACCACAGTTCGTGGTACCACTGATATCATGGATATTCTAAGCCATTTTGTATCAGCTTTAAGCAATAGATGCCAGTCTCATTAGTCATCGTACAACAAAACATACATTCCCATACTATCATTCAACCATTTACTTAAAAAGAGAAGAATAACACTGGATCCCTACTAGAAATAATCTGAAGATTTTCTTAAGAAAATCTTAAGAAATGTGAAGATTTTTTTGAGATTTAATTTTCTCTTAAGATTTTCTTAAGAATTTGTTCAGATATTTTGAATCTGTTAAGGCGAATGAGATGTATCTGAAGATATTCTTAAGAAAATGTTAAGACAATTTGCAGAGTAACTTAATCTTTAAAATAAGTTAATAACTAATAAGAATTTTTTCAGAGATGCAAATAATTTGAGATATTCTTCAGAAAATTATCAGTCAGAACTTAATAAGTGGTTTTAAGGTGTTAAAAGATAGAACTTAATTTTTTTTTTATTTTTTTTTATTTGCAAAATACTGTGTTATCATCAGTAATTATGCAAATTACAGTATTTCTTTTTTTTTTAATTGAAACTCAAACTTTGTAATAAGATATTTTAAAATGATAGTAATTAAAACTTTTTAATATTTTTTCCCAAAAATTTAAAATAATCAGATATTGAAAAATGAATAAAATATTTTATTTTGCTTAAAATTATTTCACATAAATCATTGTGGTATCATGTGTTTTAACATACATGCTTATTTTATTACCCATTTTTACATTACTTATTTAAAAACATAAGTATATATATATTAATGAAAATTCCTCTAAATTATATTTATATTAATTTACTATTCCTCTTTTTTAAATATATTATAGAATAATTTAATCAATTTTAAATCAATGTGCTTTAACTTTTTACTAAGTTCATTTATTTAAGACTGAAATATCCTAACTAATGTTTTAAAAAAAGTGCACTGATATGTTAGTTTTAATCCTAATTCTGATTTTATTTTATTTTATTTTTAATAATCTAATGTGTAATCTAATGTCTAATAATCTAATGTGTGCTAGATCTAATCTGTGTATGTGTCTTTACTTTTTTTGCACATTTACAATCAATTTCTTTATAGAATTGCAGCATCGTTATCCTTGAATCGCCATTCAGTCTAGCGTTTGTTTACATCGCGCCACGTGTGTAACGATCGTATTTGGCTTGGTGATTTCCTTATTTTTTTCTTGCATTTTTCAACGAAATTTTTACTTAAAATCTTATTCTGTGGTATTAAAATCGAACATAGATCTCTATATCTCCCTTAGAAAAAAATACCCTTCATAAAGAAGGAAATTTTATGGAAATCAGCATACAATCATGTCGATTGAGTTGTATGATCAACCTTAATACAATATCAAACTCAGTAGTTTGATCTGAATTCAAATAACTTTTACTGCTAATTCTTCAAAAGCTGATTCTACTAAGCTGGCATTGTCTTGAATCTTTTATTGAATGTAATTCTGAACTATTTAGAAACCGTATCTTCAATATTCGAACATTAATGTTTTTCAACTATTTCCACAGCTACAAAAGTGGATTAGGCCTATCAGAAGATACGATATTCGGTATATGTGTGCGTGGGGGGGGATAGTGTGGTTTTAGTGCAACTTTTGCAAATTTTATAAAGAATTTTTCTCAACTGAAAAGGAAGGCAATAAATGTATTGAAGGTTGTGTGATCATATAAACAATTACTGTGTATGGAATATTAATAGAAAAAGTATACACAAGAGGAAAAACAACTCTGCTGCATGTTGAAATTATTCCTACTTAGTAAAGTAATTCTTAGAAGAAAAAATATAAAAAATGCTACTAAAGACAGCAGGATGAATACAGCTAGTGAAGTTTCAATGTGATGACAGGTTGGTAAGTGGTGTGACAATGGATGGAAATTGTTACTTATCTATAAATGACTGTATTAGTTGCCTATCAGTTATAACAGCAAAGTATTAGATATTGAAATAACTTTTGCATTTTAACTTTTTTTGCATAACTCTTTGATACTTTTGCATTTGCAGTTTAATGTTGCTGGCATAGCAATCTGTTGAGCAAAAAAAAAGGTTATTAAATTCAATGTGTAGCAAAAACCACAAGAAGCTGTAAAATCACATCATAAGATTTTTGATTCAAAATGTAATAAATTATAGGCATATGAGTTTCATACGATAGGATATTGCAGAAAAGAGGACACAACTGATTGTGTAAATTTCGACATTCAAGCATATATTGTTATTGATTGTGAAATATATAAATACTGAAATGAATTTCAGAAAACTGCAGCAAATTCAGGAAATGAATCTGCTGAATTTTTTGTGTGCTAAGAAGGTGGTGTCAGTTCTGTCCTATCTTGGTTAGATGCCTGAGATGACATAAGACATATTCATATGCTTGTCGGTGCACATAAAATAGGTTCATGGTCACAATATTCACAAAATTCAAATGATACCTCTGGCGGTAGAACACAAAAATGTGTTAAGTAATAATAGTTCACATTCCACAAACACAATTGAAATTGTTAAATAAAGTGTGTTTTAAAGTAAACATTGAGTTTTTTGTTTTATTTTAAATTTGTAAAGTTTCCTTAATTAATTAAAAGGTAAGTGATATATTTGGTTATTCTTCTGCTTACTTAGACTATGATAAGTGATAATAAATATTTAATGTTCATACTCAGTGAACAGGAAAAAAAAAGCATCTTCCTGAGTAGATTTTTTGAATTTTACTCTTTGTATATTATAATGTATCCCTGCCTAGTATAATATCCGACATATATAGAAAATTGCTTTATTATGAAATGACTTAGCTATTAATACTATTATAAAAATTTAATGATTATATACAAGGGAGGAAAATGCATAAAAAAGCAGTTTTAAAGCTTTTCCACAGGAAAAAAACATTTTTTTCAAAATTCCAAATTTTTGTAATTCTCAATATTTTAAGAATATTTGAATGTGTCCAATTTCTATACTTCTTCAGGATATCTTAAGAATATTTTAATGTATCCAATTTCTATAATTCTATAAATAGTATGAACTGACATCATAACATATATTTTATTTTTTCTTTTTGTTATAAAGAAAAAAATATTTAATAAAATTTGTTAATTGTTAATATACATTATAATAAATATTACAACAGCAATCAAATGAAAATACTATTTGCAGTAAACAGATATTATAGAAAATTATATTTTTATCACATGGCTTTCATACTAATACTTTTATTAAAAAAAAAAAAATTGTGAGCAGGAAAAGGCAAGGAAAATATTGTTTTAAAATCTTTATTTCCACATTGAAAAGAAGTTTTAAAACGCTTTAAAGCATTTTTCTACAATTCAAGTTATTTATTCTTCAGAATATCATAAGAATATATATGATTTTATTTAATTTCTATAATTCTTCAGAAAATCTTGTAAGTATTAGAATATATCCAATTATCTCAAAATTTTCTCAATAAAGAAATCTTAAGAATATCTTAAGTTATTTGGCCCACATACGCCTACATTTAGAGAAAATTTTCAGATTATATTCTTAAGATTTTCTGCAGATTATTTTCTTAAGATTTTCTGCAGATTATTTTAAGATTTTCTGCAGATTATATTCTTAAGAAAATCTTAAGATTTTAGGCTTAAGATGTGGGCCAAATAACTTAAGATTTTTTTTTTGAGAAAATCTTGAGATTTTTTCTAGTAGGGATATTCACTCGGGTATAGAAAATACCTACTCTATGCCTACTAGAGTTACGTTAACTCTGTTTCCTTTTCCAAGTTTTTCAACCTACCATCTTCTGAACCAAAATATTTTCTTTTGAAGATTAGAATTCTTATTCTTTGAACGAGATAAATGGGTTTTGGAATCTTCGCAGTATTTTCTACATTGCATTGTCCTACTTCGTCTCGTACATCTGAAACATGTTTCTTAAACTTATAAACAGTGACCATTCGTTTTTCGATTCGCGTAATAGCGACAAATCTCATTCCATGTCTGCAGAAAATATTTTCTTCGAAATGGTTATTTTCTCCGGAGAATAAATCTTTTCAAAGCTCCATATTATTTTCATATTTCAATTTTTGTCTTTATGGTAGATTTAATGTTTTATGGAAATGTTTATATAAGTATGTAACTAGTTCCATTGACTATTTAAAAAACTGTCTAGCAACATAACACGAAGAAACAATAAATAACTATTATTAATTAATTTGACGTTCATAACTAAAAAGTACTTTTTTCAGAAATGTTTAATTTTTTAGATATTTTTGTTACACTTAGTACAAGTCAATCAATAAAAATACCATCCATTCGTTAAGCTATAAAATAATAAAAAAAAACTTAAGTCATGCCATCATATTTATTAGATTGTTGTCTGAATTCGTTAAATAATGAAAGATAACACACATTTATACATTTTTGTTACGTTGTCTATGTACACGTGTTTGTGTGAAATCTCGTTTTCAAAAATGCAACAATAAATATGAGGGGAAATTTTCAGCATATACTACGTGTTAGCGTTGTATACAAATGGCTACCATTTCAGACTCTCCATACATTCATGAACTGACGGCCTTCTACACAGCTGTTGAAACTGTATAATAGAAATATGTTGCGAGACCGTTGAAAATAGTCTGTTGTTATCTTTTAGTGGTAAACATTAGGTGAGAATTAACTATGCATTTAGACGAAAGGGGTAACTCACAACAGCTTATGGAGCTTAACCGAATGGAAAGATAGGCTTTCGTGTAGAAGAATTTTTCTATCTGGCAACAGCAGCTACTGTGCAGCTTAACTGCAGCACAGTGATGCCATTGTTGAAGCAATGGACGATTAACATGAGGATTCTAAGCAATTCCGAGAAGGGGGGGGGGCGATGCAGATACATGGTGGCTTGATATATCCGCAGTCACCTTCGAAATTTATATCGGTAATTTTTAGTGCTCCTTGTACATACATATACTACTGCACCAATACAACTGCAACATTGATGGATTTTCAATGGCTTCAATTCTTACATTAATAGCTTCAATTTCCCTTCACTTTAAAAAGTTTTTACAATGCTTACAACTGTTTCTTTTTCAAACATATGTTTGCTGTTTTTTTATACATTTTCCTTAATTATTATAGTACTTTCTGTACGTCATTACTAAAGTTTTACATAATTTTATTGTTGACTATTACATTTTTTCAAAATTATTTCATGGAATCAATGAACGGTAGATAACTGCTGCAACACAGTAACGTCAAAAGTGACGTCAATGCACAATAATAGTAACCTGATTTATAAATAGTCTATAGTTATCTGCTGTTGTTAAACGTTAGGTGGGACGTGCTATCTCACTTGAAGGAGTAGGAACGACATTTTAACAACTTACAGACTTTTATCGAAACATAAATTTAACTTAAAGTTCTAAATGTTTAAAATAAAATTATTTTCTAAATATTGAGGTTCTTTCAAATTTGTTTTTAGGTTTTATTTTCAACAGAAATTTGAAATCTGTAAATTTTCTGATTTTTGAATACGAATGACATCGTATTTCTTTATTTCCGTATGATCATTTTCCTTAATAACGAACTCAACAAAATAATTTTGTTATTGGTTACAGTTTCCAGAAAATATATAAATTTATTATTCAAGAGTATTCCATTAAAAGTATAGGTTCAGTTTTTTTTTTGCTTCTACATTAATAATAGTTTAAGCGTATATATATATATATATATATATATATATATATATATATATATATATATATATATATATATATATATATATATATATATATATATATATATACATATATATACATATATATATATATATATATATATATATATACATATATATATACATATATATACATATATATACATATATATACATATATATACATATATATACATATATATACATATATATATACATATATATATACATATATATATATATATATATATATATATATATATATATATATATATATATATATATATATATATATATATATATATATATATATATATATATATATGAGAGAGAGAGAGACAGGGATATAGATAGATATAGATAGTAATGCTTGGATTTATAAACAATCCTTTCTTCTAGAATTTAAAAAAGGAATGATCCTAAAAAGCAAAAAAAAATCTATGATTGCATAATAGTTATTGACTATTTTGTATTATGTATAATTTTTGAAAAGGTTACCAACTATTTAGTTATATATCTAAATTACAAATTTTATTCTGGAAAAATTGTCTTCGTACCAGAAATATGTTAAACCTAAAAATGGGGTATAAAAAGTGGCTATTTTGAACCCGGATTCAAAAGTATTTATTGCTTTTTAATGTTGTTTATAAATAAATTGTATTAATATTAATTCTAACAACATATCATTTTTAGTTGTATTTAAAGTAGTTCAAATCCCGCTGCTAACATAGTTGTAATAGAATCAAACACAAACAAAATGTTCTGTTTTTCATCATTTATTTTCATGCTCTGTGCTGCCAATTTTAATGCAAACCTAAACCAAATTTGAAGTTATTTATACACTTAAGGAAATTATATAGCAAAAGAATTTTTTTATATTATGTTTAAAGTAAAGCAAATTAAGATTGAGAAATAAATTCGCTTAGAATAAAAATTACAAAAATTTTCAATTAACTCTATACTTTTTCATCTTATACCATGATTAAGATATCTTTCGGCTTGAAAAATTGAGAAACAAAATGGGAATTACAAAATCATATGTTTCTGAAAGACCCTAAATAAAATCTCTAATCTTATTATTGCTTCGAATTGGTCACCATTCTGCCGAATTTACCAAGGTATGTAGCCACTGAGAATCAAGGATTTCATTCACAGAAGTACTGTCCGTGCTTCACTGGTCACGTTTTTAGGAAACAAACAACCACTGAACCAGAAATCATTCGATACTTAGTATTTTTATCCGATTATTTTATCAATCTTTGGAATTAAATATAGATTATTTAGTTCTATTACAGTGCGTTTTTATCTTTATGATTTTCCTGAATTAATTTCTATTCATTTATTGTATAAAAAAATTCTTAATTCTGGAATTACAAAGTATACATCATGAATAACATACTAAAAGATAATCTAAACACGTAACTGGAGAAATTAAGTAATGAACCAAAAGGATTTTAATACTCAGTTTTTTTATTCGTACAATCTTTGAAATAAAGTATGGTTTATTTAATTCTCTGTTACTGTGCATTCATGATTCTTCTTTCTTGTTATCCATTAATATCTAGTATAAATTTATCTCACCTTTGAAAATAAAAGGTTGGTTTTACATACGCCATAGTAAAATAATTCTTAATTGGGAAATTACAAGATAGACATTATGAATAGCACACTAAAAGACAATCTAAACCTTTAGGTGAAAAAATTAAATAATGAACCAGAAAGATTTTAATACTCAGTTCTTTTATTCGTACAATCTTTGAAATAAAGTATGGTTGATTTAATTATATTGTACTGTGCTTTAACTGTGCATTCATGATTTTTCTTTCTTGTTATCAATCAATATCTAGTATAAATTTATCTCACCCTTGAAAATAAAAGGTTGGTTTTACATACGCCATAGTAAAATAGTTCTTAATTGTGAAATTACAATGCAGATATTAGGAATACCATACTAAAAGACAGTCTATTCACCTAAGTGAAAAAATTCAGTAATAAACCAAAAGGGTTTTAATATTCAGTTCTATTATTCGTATAGTCTTAGAAATAAAGTATCGTTTATTTAATTCTTTTTTACTGTGGTTTAACTGTTCATTCATGATTTTTCTTTCTTGTTATCCATTAATATCTAGTATAAATTTAACTCACCCTTGAAAATAAAAGGTTGGTTTTACACACGCCATAGTAAAATAATTCTTAATTGTGAAATTTCAAGGTAGATATTATGAATAACATAGTGAAAGATAATATAAACAAGTACGACATTTTTTTAAAATTTTCTTTTACTATGCATTCATAATTTTTATTTTTTTTTTATTTTTTTTGTTATCCATTAATGTCTAGTATAAATTTATCTCACCTTTGAAAATAAAAGGTTGGTTTTACATACGCCATAGTAAAATAATTCTTAATTGTGAAATTACAAGTTAGACATTATGAATAGCATACTCAAAGACAGTCTAAACACGTAAGTGAAAAAATTAAGTAATGAACCAGAAGGATTTTAATGCTCAATTTTTTTGTTCGTACAGTCTTTGAAATAAAGTATGATTTATTTAATTAAATTTTACTGTGTTTTAACTGTGCATTCACAAGTTTTCTTTTTTGTTATCCATTAATATCTAGTATAAATTTATCTCACCTTTGAAAATAAAAGGTTGGTTTTACATACGCCAGAGTAAAAGCTGACCAAAAATACATTAAATGACTGATGCAGTTTTTGAACTGGCCAATAAAAAACGCATCTTTAACAGTTTACTGCTCAATGATTTCAAAATGTGTCATTCGCTTCACGTAGGTATATCATTAAAAAAGCTTTAAAAGGGAATTTATTTCTTGATTGGCTTATTGGAAAATAAAAAGCAAAAATTATTTTTCATTCAGCCATTTTCTTTTTATTTTTTTGCTCTTAGACATGAATTCCCTATAATTTCCAGATATTACGTAAGAAAACCTGGATGTTTTTCTAAAAGACTTTTTAAAAAATAATTCTCCAACTTAATTACCTCTCAGTACAGCTAGTAAGCTTGCATCGGTTTCCAATATATTTCATGCGCTACTAGCATTATTATTGAAAAATATGACGTTTAACTGGTGGTCTGTATTGACTTATTAGTTATTTTCCTCAATACTTTAATGCTAAACATATGAAGAGCAGCAGATAAATTTAATAAGAAAAATATTGGGTTTATTTTTATATCTCAAGACTTTTTATGATTCATGTATTTTAACGAGGCTCCACTTGATTTATGGTTTTAAAAATAAATATTACACGAATAAAATGATTATAAAATCTAAAAGTATTGTATTTAAATATTTTATTCTGGACAATTTGTCATTTTCAAGATACAAAAATATATTCTGGGGTATGCATCTTAAAATACAGTATCCTTAAAGATCATTAAAAGGTTGTTCAGAAATTTCCTACAGAAATTAAATATATTCATTAATATGTAATCATCCGTAAATCAATTATGAATCCTAATTTTGATAAATATTTTCCAAACTTCAATCCTTTAAATTAGTTTTTTAAATGTAGGTATAGTATTAAATAGATGACAGTTAAAATGCATAAGAATAAACTAGGCAAACATTTCTCATATCTATGATTTGGTTCAGTTATTAGCTTCAAACTAGATCTTTTGACTGTATATTCTGTCTCATCAAAGTATAAAAGATTTTAAAATATCAAAAATTTTCAAATTTAATTGATTATAGGAAATTAACTAAAAGAAGAGTACTAATTTATTTAAAACTAACCTCATGTTCCACTTTAACTTGGAAAACCATTTTATCAAGCAGATACATAGCGCGGTTACTTTGAACTGAAAATTTATACCACTGACATACCGATCTCAAAGATGAGAAATTGTAATACTAACACATACAATCCCACTTCTATCATTGTCTTGCTTGCAGCTTCACTCTGGCCTGAACTTTAAAGAAAAATGAATCTGATTCCAGGTTTGAATTTTGATGAGAGTATAGGAAAATTAAATTACAGACTTCACATAACCTTTACGATTTAGAAATGGGTAAGTAATGGTCACTACACTGTATCTGTTTTCTACTAGATTTTAATCACTGATGTGAAGGAGCTACCTCTTCATTACACACACACACATATATATATATACATATATATATATATATATATATATATATATATATATAAAATATATATATATATATAAATATATATAATATATATAATATATATATACATATATATATACATATACATATATATATACATATATATATATGTATATATATATATATATATAATCATATATATACATATATATACATATATTTATACATATATATACATATATATATATATATATATATATATATACATATATGCATATATATACATATATATATATATAATATATATATATATACATTTATATATATATATATATATATATATATATATATATATATATATATATGTAGAGCAAACATTTCTATAATTTAAGAAGATAGAACTAAGGAAAAGAATTTTATATAATTTCAGCCAAATTAAAAAAAAATTTAATATTATAGCCACTATTAAGGAATTTTGCATTTCTTTTTTACTAAGAAAATTGGAATTTTCGTCAGATTCTCGGTTTTTCTAATTGAAACCCTTTTATAACTGAATAATTATCCGATAGAAAATCTTATGTTAAAACTCAGTTAAAGCATATGATCATCCAGATATGTGCTCCGAAAATAGTATGAGATAGAAATAGCACACTAAAGTGTACAGAATGGAAACAGTATAAAAAAATCTACTAGATTACGAAAATGCAGTACCATCTGAATAATAACTTCCCCTAGGAAATTAGTACCTATATAGTCGTATAAAATTTTTATCAAAAGAACTTATTTATATGTGATTTTCTGATTTTAGCTGAGTGCAAAACACATTTCAAAATCTTGAAGATGAACTTTCCTTTTATAGATATATGTTATGGAATATACATTTCATAACTGGTATAAGAATATAAAATTATACTTGATTTCTTATTTTACAAATTAATCATTGACAGTAAATGAAAAATATTTCTATTGTATTCACTGAATTAACATCAATATTGAGTATTATTCTCACAATTTTTTCAGTTAAAGTTTTAACATCTTGTCTTCATTAGTGGTGATCAGAAATGTCAAACATCACAGGACGTTATTTATTTTTTAAAAAAATGCGTCATATTATATGTAATATTGAACTGTAACTGAAGTTTGATATGTCTTATCATTATATTTCCTATATTGTAAATTAGACTGTAACCAATGCAAAAGAAGTATGAAAAAAGTCTGAATTCAGGAGTGCATTGTTACTAACTATTATTAAGGTTAGTATTGTTAAGGCCCCCATCATTCTTTGAAACATAAATTAAAATATATTTTAACTATACTTTATCACAGATTTTTAAATATAATTTATCTGGAGTAAAAAAAATAGGAAAGTTAAGGAATTTTGATTAGTAAAGACGTTAATATTAGTGATTAGCTGAAATTTTTAACATTATAATATATCATTTATAAAATAATTAAGACTACGTGCTAAGTGACTTTCTTGCTATCATACATGATAAACGACTGAAGAAAAAAAGTTTTATTATACATGTAACTATTATCTCCCATTTAAGTAAAAGTACTTGCCAATAAAATAAATTCCTGTACGAGGATTGACAAATAAACTGTTGATCCAAGGAAAGGGATTATAAATATTTACAGAAACTTGAAAAGAAATGAGATTATTTATAAGATTGGTATCTACAATTAATAAAAATGAAAAAACCATTCGAATACAATATAAATATTAAAAGCGTTTCTATAACTGTTTCTATAAAGAAAAGATGGGAAATAATGATAATTTAAATAGATTCAATGGTTTAATTCTAGGCAGGAATATAAAAAGTGTAAAATCCATCATGCTAGATTATTTAAAAACTGTTATTGGACAGAAAAACCAATTAACAGAGAATTATTATTGTTTATATCTCCCTACTTCTTAAATCAAGTAAATACCAATTTAGAAAGATGCATTCTATTGGTCACAGAGTATATTTAGTGGAGTGAAAGATTTTCATCTGCATAAGAATATTAATAATAACGTTTCCTTATTATATTTCACAACTTAAGATAATTCTTAATATAAGATAACTTAAGATAAGTAAGAATAAAGCAGTAAACTCATAAGCATAAATCACGTTCTCTTTAACAGGATTGATATGAAGCTAAAAGTTGCTTGTCGATAATAACACTTTCAATCAAAATTAGTTTAATTATATTTTTTCATGTAACATGAAATCAGTTAAATAGTCAGCTACTTAAAATCAGTTAAATAATCAAATCATTTATTATGAAAAATTTAAGGAAAATATTAATTGAAAAACTTACAAATGTAAAATAAATTCTTAATATTAGGAACGTGGTTAATAATTCCCCAAATTTTCTTAATAAACTCTTCATTTTACAGAACACAAATTAATAAATATTTTATCTGTAATTTATCACGATTTTTTTAAATATAATTTATCTGAAGTAAACAAAATAAGAAATTTAATGACTTTGATTATTAAAGACGTTCTTGTTAGTAATTAGCTGAAATTTTAAACATTATACTTTATCATTTATAAAGTAAGTAAAACTACATGGTAAGAGACTTATTTACTATTATCCATAACGAACTACTGAAAAAAAGAAGTTTTATGATAAATATAACTATTAGTTCCCATTTAAGAAAAAGTACTTGCCAAGAAAATAAATTCCTGTACGAGGATTGATAAATAAACTTTCGATCCCAGGAAAGGAATTATAAATATTTACAGACACTTGAAAATAAATGAGATTATGTAAAAAATTTGTATCTACAATTAATAAAAATGAAAAAATCATTCGAATACAATATAAAATATTAAAAGCGTTTTTATAACTGAAACTATAAAGAAACTATGAGAATTAATGATTTAATTCAATTAGATTCAATGGTTTAATTCTAGATCTATATATGAAAAGAGTAAAATCCATCAAGCTCAATTTTTTAAAAGCCTTTCTTGTACAGAAAAATTAATTAACAGAGAATTATTATTGTTTATACATCCCTACTTCTTAAATAAAGTAAATACCAACTTCGAAAGATACATTCTATTGGTAATAGAGTATATTTAGTGGAGTGAAAGATATCCTTAAATATATCTGAATAAGAACATTAATAATAACATTTCCTTATTATATTTCACAACTTAAGATAATTCAAAGTAAGAATAAAGCAGTAAACTCATAAGCATAAATCACGTTCTCTTTAACATGATTGATATGAAGCTAAAAGTTGCTTGTGGATAATAACACTTTCAATCAAAATTAGTATAACTATATTTTTTCATGTAACATGAAATCAGTTAAATAGTCAGCTACTTAAAATCACTTAAATAATCAAATCATTTATTATGAAAATTTTAAGTAAAATATTAATTGAAAAACTTACAAATCTAAAATAAATTCTTAACATTAGAAACGTGGTTAATAATTCCCCAAATTTTCTTAAACTAAAAGTTGCCAAAAGTTGGTCTCACGTTCACAGTGGACATTATAATTTACATGCAATATTAAGTTTCCCGATACCTTTAAAAGTATCTCCCTGATTTAAGACTCTTATTCAAAGCTTCTTTTATTAAAAAAGTGAACATATTTTCCTTGATTGTATAATTCTCTTAAGAAGTATTTCTTAGTGTATATAATCGCTTTAAAGTATTAGCTTATTTCAAATACTTTAATTTTCTTTTAAAATACTTTTTATGAACAAAACATATATTTACAAGAGAGAAAAACAAATATAACTCTTTAATTTAAACAAAAGGGAAAAATACTAGAAAAAAATTATTGCTTTGAGAGAAATATTAAACACGTCAAAACTTGAAGTTATATTTTTAGAGAAATATAAGTTTAAAATGTTGGTTCGGTTTTAAAGCTCTACGATCTACTTTTGGCAACACGAGGGTTAATGAGACCCTTCCCTCCCCCCCCCAAAAAAAAAATGAATAATTGTTCTTAGGAAAAATAAATTGCTTACAGGCATACATTACATGCATTAGAGGAAGAAATGATCAATAAAATTATAAATGAAACATTTAGAATTTCGCATGTCGCACTCCAAGTAACAAATACAATATATCAGAGGAAAAACCGTAAAATACAGATAAAATGAAATCAACAGGTTATTTATTGACAGGATTTTTTAGAAACGTTAACCAATATTAATCCATAAAATATAAAATACTATAACATAAACATATTGAACAGTATCTTAATAACTCTTCAGTAACTTCAACAAAATAAGTAATATATGTGTACAAATAGACCACCTGCACTGCATAGTGATTAGCGTATTTGCTTCCACCCGATGGGTTTGGGTTCAATTCGTGAGTTAAGCTGGGGTGTACTTGTGTGTTGTCCCCTCATACGGAGTGGTGTTGTCCTACTTATAAGGTGTCCCCCCGCAAAAAAAATATTGGCAACAAATCAGCAGATTGTATGGTAAAATGCTAATAAAGGCAAGTATTCATCTTATTTTAAATAATGTGTAGAGGGGCAAAAGTAATAAAAGGATAAACATGAAAAAGTCGGAATTTGTATTCCGTATCCTTATTAAATTAACAAATAAAATAATTACTTAAACAAAGTTATACAAAAAATAGAACCATGAAATAATGCTCAAATACAGTTTAATGGCATAAAATGCTTTGTAACAAATGCAAAGATAAAAATATATGTGATACTATTACATAAAATTATAAAAGCTCTATTACGCTTGAGTATAGAGATTATCAATTGTAGGTGAAAAAAACCATTATTAGAATATAAATATAAAACAATTCATGTCAAAAAATTAAAATCAACAAGATTTAAAAAATTCTACTTACAAGCTCTTCTCAAAATTGAAGTCGCCTAAAATATGAAGGCGACTTAATGCTCTTTTGGCTCTGGAAATTTAGAATTTTTCAAACTGAGATGTTCTATTCCCAAAATCCATTTCAAAACTTTGTTGGGCTATCACATAAATTCAGGCCTAATAGGGTCAAGAGCATACTGCGCTCTAATTATTTCGTTTAGACAAGGGCATTCCCTTCAGAAAAGAATACAAGCAGCAAAAAGATATTTCATGCTTCTATCGATTATTCAATCACGCTCGCAGTCGATTCTACATCGATTGAGGCACTGCGGAAAATGAAAGGTTTTAGTTTTTTTTTAAAAAAAAAGAGGGAATATCCTTTCTAAATAATTAAGTTTTGGCAATTTTCTTACATCATGTTTCACGTCTTAATATAACATCAATGGCAGTTTATATAATAAAATAAATATTTGAGATGGTGAATCCCCTGATAAAATTAATAATAATAAGTTGCACTCAAAAGGTTTATTACACAAACCTATATACAATCAATAATTGTAATACATCTATCGTCAAAGTGTTTAGTGTCTATTGAAGATTTAATTAAAAGTATTTTTTTAGATGTACAACTGTCATCATCAATATAAACATTATATACATAGTGCTTTGCTCAAGAACAAAACTGATATATTGAATTAACATATAAAATACTCAACCCGCATATATAAAACTTGATAAATTGATTGTAAGTTATTTGAAAAATATACGTCTATAATTTTCATTATTATCATAGTTTAGTTTACTACAAATTAAGTTAATTTTGTTTATTAGTAATTAAGTCATCATAATGGATGTTAGCTGAATAAATATACTCTTGAATGAAATATCTTCTAGAGGTAACGAAGCATTAGTTTCGAAAATTACAAAAATTAAGTACTCTTACATTAGTTGGTTGCTTGGTTTGGAGCGCTACGGACTACTTTTTTCAACAAGAGGGATAATAAGACCGGGACCTACAGCGTAACGCCGATTCCGAACGGCTGCGAACATCCATGCTATAGTGGGTATCGAACCCACGAACTCTGGTTACGGAGGACAGCAACATTCGGCTACCGTTCAGCGGTCTTACATTACAAACCATGCTAAAATAGACATAATTTAATTTGTTTTGGAGCTGATCTCTAATATTTTCTAACAAGACTACTGATAAGAATGAAAACCTATAGCTTGATGATTATTAACCCCTTCCGGTACGATTTAATAATGAAAAACTGTGCGACAAGTAACCATTTATTTTTTATTTAAAAAACTTCTTTTATTTTACAATTCTTACATATTCTTAATTAAAATCCACTTTTTACATAGTGTTAAGTATCAGAAACGGTAAAATTAAGGTAATAGTCTTCAAGCTAGTGGTACTTTTCAAAACAAAGTGCAAAGGAATTCTGAATTGTTTACATCGCCAGGGAGTCTCACTTCTAATTTGATTCTTGTAACACACACGGCGTTTCTTAGTAGGTTTTCTTTTATTCTGACTCATCAATCTGGCAGTGACTTGTACCAAGAAACTTTAAATAAACAATATGTAATAGTGACCCGGGATTTCCACAAGTAACAAAAGTGTTGCTAAATTCAGTACACTAGAAATTTTAAACTAAATTAATTATCATATTTATCAGTAACTTTAGTCGCATGACGAGTGTAGCTCGTCATTGTGCGGTATGGAATGAAAAACCAATGACGAGCTAGACTCGTCATTTTACCGGAAGGGGTTAAGAAAGGCTTCAAATATTTGTTCTGAAAACAAACTTCAAATCCACAAAACTACTTGTACTAAAACTGGTACTAAAAAGCGTCAAACTACTAGATATATCACCATCTGCGAGCGTTATTTGTCTGTTAAAAAATTTAAAGTTAGTTCTGGTCTTTAGACGCTGCTCTTTTTCGAAAGAAATAACAAAAAATGCAAGCAAAAATTCATAATTGTTTTACACATTTTACCAGAAAATCACTAGAAACAATTATTTCTTATTTACTTTAACCCCTAGTGAGTAAAATGTATGCTAAATATGCATCAATAAGTTTAAAGAAGTCCCTTCCAATGTACTCTTGAGAATTAAAAACACATGTTACCGAAACAAACGATCGTAAAAGAATAGCTAAAATATTCTTATTTTAAAACGGAATATAATCCCCGACTTATTTTTTCCGAGAATCGTTAAAGTACTTCGTTAGAATATTATCTTTAAAATTTATGATTTGGTCGGAGATAGTTAGGATTCAAAATGGCTTTAAAGCATTAAAATTCTCTCCCGGTGAGTTTTATTTTCTTTACATATAAACGCTAAGTGAAGTACAGACAAAAAGATCTCACTGTCTCTTATGAATGCTGCGTTGTAGTGGATTTAAGTATTTTTCCGCGGCGATACAGGAGGCGTAATATAATGGAAACACAAATGCGCTTTTAGTTTTATGGTGTTTCGCATTATTTATTCGGTTTTCACTTTTCGTGTAAAATGCAGACAGAATTATGTGCGTCCGGTTTCACAGACATCCTTAAATTTGAGTTCTGGCTCGCTCCTCAGATCGATATTCTGTAAATGTAAGGTTGTTTTACCCTGACTTTAACTATAAAAGGGGAAAAAGTGAAAGGGGAGTGAACGAGGAGGTAGATTATATTGGAAAACGTCCAATGTAATCATAGGTTTTGTTTCTACCTTAAGAGAACGTCTCCTTTAAGAGATCAGTATATGCGATGAGAAATTTTTTTTATAACATGTTTGCCTTTTTTAAGTTTTCTTTATACCCCTTTAACATTTTTGGTGTATATCATAAATATAAAAATACAGTCATCCCGTAAATGTTATGAACCCTATATTATAAGAATTCGGATTTTGATATACGTTGCAAAATATACATTACTTGTCAAGTAAAAGTTTAAAATATTTTCATTGTTACAATCATATTTTTCCATTAAATAAGCTTAACAAAAACTACTAAATTAAGAGCGATACATCATATATAGAAATATGTGACGTTAAATAAAATATTCCCAATGGATGCATAATTAGATTTTAAAAGCGCATGTTTTTAAGTAATTTTTTTGGCTTCTTAAATTTTTATATGGGTACAAAGAGATGGATATTTATAAAAGATCGATTCGTTTCGTAAAAGTAGTTAACTATAAATATTGAGATATTGAATAAATACCTTTTAGTAAACAGAAAAGCCTTTTAGTCAGAGTCAGTATAGAGATTAAATATTGTTTACTGCTAATTATCTATAATTAATATAAATCATTACACATATAATAATGTTGTATGTTTAATATGGGTTGGCATAATGCACCAATTGGATAGATACATCTTACAAAAAATATGTAGATAACATGAAATCAAATAGAAACGGTATAAATGTCAATTTATATAAACGATATATATGATTTCAAACTATAGGGTTTGCCTTATCAATACTTATATCATACAAAATAAAATTTAAATCACAATTTCTTTCTCCCTCTTTAGTTGTACCTCTCTGATTAGTTAAAAAATTAGTTATAATAAGATTTTACTAAGCCTAACACGTAATATCAAATTATTTAACTTTTTCTTAAACAACAAATTATATAGTTTGAATTAGAGGTTACATGTTAATAGCAACTAAAATATTTAACGATAGTTTAGTTTTATGACAAATTTAGCATCATTTGTTTTAAAAAAAACAACCAATATTTATAAATCAGCCAAAATGTTACATTCAATATTGATATTGCTAAATATTCAATATTGAAGTATTATTAATAAAGAAGTGTTTGATTTTGACTTTCCATTCTTTCAAACATTCTGACACTCATTTCTACAGATATTGTGGAAAAAGTTGAGAGTTTAATTTTTAAAAATTTGTGGATTTATTTCTTTAAATAAGTTGAATGTATATGGTTGACATCTTTAGGAAATATTTAAAAATGTGATCTAAATGATTCCTTTTAAAATTCTTTCATAAAAAATAGTTTCGAAACCAGAGGAAAAAGTCATAATAAAAGATTAAATTAATACAAAAAATAGAATAATATCAGTTTGTCATACAGGAAAAATACACTTGGAAAGGCACATATAAATATTGTACTGAAAATTAAATATAAACAAAATATAATAATAATGTATATAATGGGCATAATGGTGTACCAATTGGATAGATAATCTTACAAAGAAATATGTAGATAACATGAAATGAAATAAAAATGGTGTACATGTCAATGTATGTAAAAGATGTATATGATTTCAGACAATAGGGTTTGACTTATCAATACTTATATTGTACAAAATAAAATTTAAATCACAATTTCTCTCTCCTTCTTTAGTTGTATCTCTCTCATTAGTTAAAAAATTAGTTGTACTTATAATAAGATTTTACTAAGCCTAACAGGTTTCTTAATACAAAAAATTAAACAACAAAAATAACAAGTTACATGTTAATAGCAACTAAAATATTTAACGATAGTTTAGTTTTATACAATTTAGTTTAAATTTGTTTTAAAAATAAAAAGATATAAATATTCAATAATTATTGAAGTAATAGAAAAATTTGAAGAATTAATAAAAAGTTGAACTAAAAAAAAAAAAAAAAAATGTAATGTAAAATAAAAAAATGGATTAAAAAATATTAAAATTCTAAAATTAAAAAAGTAGTTTCGAAACCAGTGACATCCCACACTGGGAAAAATAACTTACTCAGAACATAAACAAAATAACATATATCAGGGATGTGAAAATATTACTTGTAGAATCCCATATGGCTTTTATTTAACTTAAATGCGATTCCCATTCAAACACTTAATTCTGTTTTTTATAACATTGTAGTTTATTAACATATCTGTAAGTTTAAAGCAATAAAATTAATAAATATCCTTATTAACTGAATGGAAACTGTCAAATCCTCAGTAACAAAACTTCAAAGTCAGAATTATTCAATGAAACAAATTAATGAATTGGTTATTATTAGTAATCGACTTTGATAAATCCCCAGTGATATATTCGGTTACAGTCAAATATACTTGAATATAGTAGCTAAACAGAGAAAATATTAGTAACCAAATATTTAAAGTAAAACCTACTAAATAATTAAATTTGAATTTATTAGTCAGTAATATGTATTTATATTGAAACTCTTAAATATATATTACTTCAAATGCTTTTTATCCTATGTGCTTTTGTCTATAAAGACATGATACAAATTGTACTATATACACATTGTTATTGGCTCACGAAAATTGTGACGATTATTTATTTAGCAAAACGAGGATAGTCGTTAACATCTCTTTAATGATGGAAAATAATTTGTGTAAGATTTCTATTTAACATTCACTATAAGCAAACATTACTAGGCATATGTGTAATTCGTACATATAATATATCTAAAAACCAATATTTATAAAAAAAAGCATAATAACAGTCTATCAGTGTTGTAACACATATAAAATATTTGATTATTGACAAAACAACAAAAATATGTTAATGGAAATTGGAAGATTATATTGAAATTTATCATCTTAAACAAACAGATAAGATATTAAGTTAAAAAGTGATTTTATAACTATCATATTAAGCTATTTTTGAATAAAATAATGTTTATATTTTAGTTGCTAAATAAAAACTCAAATAAAAATTTTGGAATTTAAGAATACATAACAGTTGATTAAAAAAATTCCTGTTTCATTTTCTTTAGTAAAATAATTCAAGACGATATAATTAATTCACATAGTATCGTGCTAAACATTTAAAATAATAAAGTTACAGATTTTTAAATCCCCCCCTATAAAAATGATAGAATGAGAAAAATGAGGATATTTGATTAACTTTATTTTAAAATAATATTTAATAAAACACAGAAAATGTGGTTGTTGGCTTTCTTATCAGTAAACTTTCTTAATATTCTTAAACTAAATAAATATTTATCTTTTCTTAATTTGATGCAAAATAAAAGAATCCTATGGAGATAAAAAAAACTATTAAATGTGATATTTTATAATTATTCTCTTTTAATATATTTTGATTACTAAAAACTATATAAATATATTTATAATTTAATAAAAATCATGTTATAAAGTAGAGTATAGTAATGTGATATATTTTCACACAATGTTTGGAAAAATAGTATTAGTAATTTACAAAAGTTGTTTTTAAATAACCCTTTAAATTTTAGGAGAGAGGATTCGTGTATAAGCTCTATGTAGTTTGATTAAATAAAATAACATTAAGTTTATATTTTTGGATTTTAAAAAAATATTTTGAATTCCAATGAAATAAAAAATAAAAATTTTGAAACGAATCACTAAGTTTTCAATAAAACGGAATGGTAGGAAGACGTGAGTGGCTTTTCCTGTCTTTATGTCATTAAATTTGATACTAAAACATCCTGAAATGAAAAATTTTACATTTAAAAACAACAAAAAAATGTGGATCTCTCCAGTGCACAAACTAATGCTCGAATTTCAAAATTTGTGTTGTGTACATGTTTATTTAACCTCTTCCGGTATGATTTAATAATGAAAAACTGTGCATGAAATAACCACTTAATTTTTAATTAAAAAAACTTGTTTCATTTTACAATTCTTACATATTCTTAATTAAAATTCACTTTTTACATAGCGTTAAATAATATCAGAAACAGTAAAATTAAGAAAATATCAAAGCAAAACATTAATAAGGTATACAGATAAAAGTCTTCAAGCTAGTGGTACTTTTCAAAACAAAGGGCAAAGGAATTCTTAATTGTTTACACTGCCAAGTAGTCTCACTTTTAATTTGATTCTTGTAACACACACGGCATTTCTTAGTAGGTTTTCTTTTATTCTGACTCATTAATTTGGCAATGCCTTGTACCAAGAAATTCTAAGTAAACAATATGCAATAGTGACTTGTGATTTTCACAAGTGATAAAAGTGTTGCCAAATTCAGTACACTAGAAATTTTAAACTAAATTCATTATCATATTTAACAGTAACTTTAATCGCATGACGAGTGTAGCTCGTCCTTGTGCGGTATGGAATGAAAAACTAATGGCGATTACTTGAAGGGGTTAATAATTAAATCTATAACAAGCGTTCAACTTAGCAAAATTTGCACTAACACTAAATTTTTCAATCCTAGTAAATTAGTAAACATATCTAAGAATAAGAATCAAAGAGTATATTTAAATATCCTTCACCTTATAATTAATATAGCTATTTCCACAACAAATAATATAGTTAACACTAATAACCACGCTTAGGGGACAAATTAAAATTCAAGTTGGAAAGTCGTATTTTTATATAATATAAAAAAAAGTTCAGTTTTGTTTAGGAAAAGGTTTTTTTCTAAATTATCAATAAAAGTCTTACTTTATAAAAATTATTTAGTTTTGTTGCATATGCAGTATATTTAAAAAACACAAAATATAGGTAGCAGTATAAAAAGGGAAGTTTCACTTAATCGTAAAACAACTTTGAAAATTTGCAAGGTTGAAACTAATTTTTTATACCAAATAGAAGCTAATTATATTTTTTTTCTTGAACCTCAGTAATATTGTTACGAAAAATATATTCTACTTTATAGCATTATAAAAATAAAAATTGCATAACATTTCAGTTTTTTAATTGCTCTCAATTTTTATATTTTAAAATAACATATACCTTTAACATTTTGGTTTACAGACAAAAAACTTATTTTACTTCTTTTTTAGTTACATGTTTATTTCTTCATACACATATAACAAACATTTTCTGACGAATAAGTAAATTTTCTGTTTTTTTCATTTGGTGTAATTTTTTAGGTTCAAAATGTGCTACTTAAAATGTCAAAAATTACATAATTAACTTCAAGTAAAAGTGTTACTAAAGAACTTGTAAAATTTAAATATAAAAGAAGCATAAAATTTGACTTTGTGATGAATCAAAAATGGAATGAAGATTTTAAATCTCCCAAGGTACTAAATACCTTTAAATATTTTTAAAAAAATTTCCCATTTTATAAGCATTTTATACGTTTCGAGGCATTTCTAATTGTCATGTTACTTAGAAATTTATCGATAATTTACTGGTTGATATAAAAATATTTAATTAAAATTGGTAAGCTTCAAACGGTAAAAAATAAAAGTATTATTATACATATTACAAATATTGTGACTATTTTTAATGATTTCTAACTTTATTTCAAGTGAAATATTGCGATAACAACTATAAAAATTAAAAGTATTATTACACATATTATAGATATTTTAACTGTTGCTATTAATTTCTAATTTTATTTCAAGTGAAATATTGCAATAACAACTATAAAAATTAAAACTGTAAAAATTAAAAGTATTATTACACATATTATAGATATTTTAACTGTTGTTATTAATTTCTAATTTTATTTCAAGTGAAATATTGCAATAACAACTATAAAAATTAAAACTGTAAAAATTAGAAGTGTTATAACACATATTATAGATATTTTAACTGTTATTAATTTCTAACATTATTTCAAGTTAAATATTGTGATAACGACTAAATTTTGATCTGAGGACTAAAAGCACTTAATTCGATGCAATTGACTTTTAAAACTGCAATATTTTAACTTGAAGTCGTATACACTCTAACATCAAATATTGCTTAAAACATATCAAAGTACCTAACTTTCGTAGGTGTAATAAAACCTACATCCAAGTGTAAGAATTATACCTTTTCTTTCAATTATTTTTTAAGATAATACCACGATATTCCTCATATTTGGAAAATAGCTTTAAAATGTATTCAACTTTTAAACCCAATCAAATGAAAAATTGAAATTATCTAATTCAAAATTCCATTTTTTACCTGTTTAGTTATTTTCTATAACTGTTACCTTAAATAACATATATAAGTGTATAAAATCGATATTACATTATAACGATTAAATTATTTTGAATATTATTTTTATATAACATATATTTATTTTACTAATGGGAGAGAAAATTTTGAAATGCAGTCGCTTTCATTCCGAAGAAATAAAAATTATTTTTTAATTGTATTATCGTACATTTTATAAAACAAAAAATATTTTTTTAATAATCAGAGAGATTCAATAAATTAAATTCAATTCTACCAATGGCATAATGCGTATGATAAATTATTTGAGATTCAATAATTAATTATAAATAATCAGAATTAATTTCTGATGTTACGAAAAGAAAACCAGAAATATAAAAAACGTGACTATACAGCTAGAAATTTGAGATTGCTTTTATATTATATTGTGAAATGAGACTGACAAAGTTTTAAAATGATCTGAAATAGTATTTGAAAATTTTGAATATTTTTTTTATCCTTAACAATTGTTTCATTTCGTTTTTTGTTAATGTACAGTTAAAATTACCTAATTAAAATAATAGCTTTACCATATCTAAATCACATGACCTAGCTCATGTTTTTTTAGATTTATTGCAAAAAAAGTAAGAAGATTCTCTGACATTCTCGGCGAGAATGGTTCAACTCACTGAAATAGATTGTATTGGACCAGATAGACTCTGATTCTTTCTATAATCTTATTCGAAATTTTATATTTTTTTATTTAACCTGCATTTTGAAAGAGAATATTTTGGAATCTCTGTTATTTTATATCTGGGGAACTATTTCTTGAAAACCACCCTAGATATTCCTGATATTGCATGGATTTTCCAGATCCGTTACTTTTCTTAGTGTATTTCATTTCTCCTTGTGTCAAGGGTTTGGCGTTAAATTATTTAATCCACAGTTTATTAGATTTTATAAAATTTCAATATTGGTTTCTTAAAGTATTGATCGATTTTCTATTTTTCCTGTTGTATATATTTATAAGGCAAATTTCTTTTTTATGAATGTTATTTATATGCATTGCTATTATCCATTCATTTTTCAACGAAAACTGACATTTCTACAGCGTCTCAATATTAAAAAAAATAGCAGATAAGATATATTTTTCTAGAGTAAAAATGTATAATTATCACAAATTGATCTCATTTTAAAACTCATTTTAAAATTTAAAAAAAAATTTAAATTACTATAGCCATGTTTTTCTAAGCTTTTTTTAGTCATTTGTAAGACTATATATTATTAAGACTATATATAGTGTGTTTCAAAAATGACCGGTAGATTTGAAAAATCAATAAAAACTAAACGGACAGTAATAGAAATACACAGTTTATTGCAATATATTTCGGACAATATTAAATTTTCAGGCAGACAAACTTTCAAAATTAGTTACAATATTTATCAACAGATGGCAGTGGAAAAAATCCAAACTACGATATTTTCCAGATATCCAACAGGCTCATCAATAATGTTGTGTATTCTCAGAACGAAATTATCAGAAACCCGTGTAAACATCTCAGGCGGGATGGCTTCACATGCAGAACAGATGTACTGCTTCAGTTATTCAAATGTTTCTGGATAGTGACGGTACACCTGGTCTTTTGTGAGTCCCCACAAAATAATATCGTAGTTTTGATTAGTCCAGACTGCAGCGCCATCTGTTGTGGAATATTGTAACTAATTTTAAAAGTTTGTCTGCCTGAAAATCTACTATTATCTTAAGCATATTGCAATAAACTGCGTATTTCTATCATTAGTTTCATTTATCAGTAGTTTCATTTATCTTCAAAGATCTCCTGTCAGCATTTTTAACTGTGTTTCGCAGGTCCATAATCGCAAAGTTAGCGTGATATCGTTATAGCTAAAGTGTATTTTTTGCCTGGTCATCAAACGATTTACAATAAGTATTTGGTACCACGTACATTAACGTTTTACTTGCATAATTATGTAAATATTTATTGTAAAAATGTCAAAATGCAATGTTACGATAATTTTATTCTTGAAAATCAGACAAATAGTACAAATTTAGAATTCATCCCCACGGTCAAAACACTTATGTTAGAAGATAGATGACTTATCTACATTGAGTATAAGAGCAGGTGTGCCGCATTTTAATGTGAAAATCTGATCAGAATTTTTATGATTTAGAGATCATTTCATTTTTTTTCCTCGAAAATATAACACAATTTTTAAAAACAATTTTGAAAATTATATTCTGTTATTTTCTTCTTTTTAATTACTTATAGTGTGTAGCATACTGACTATAAATGAGATGGAAAAAAAAGGAAAGAGGAGGCCTACGTATGGGCTAAAGATCTTTATTAGAAACACAAAAACTAAAGTTATGATGAAGACATAGATGAAAACGATGAACATAATCATCGTTACGATGAAATAATGATCGTTACAGGAATCAGCTCTCTAATCGTTCAGAGAAAAGGGGGGACACTCTCATCGCTCTCCCAAAGCTATCAGCCAATGATTTCACAGGAGACTCGATCAGTCAAAAATCACCCTAGGCTACCAACTTCAGTCTTTTTATACCGTTGTCTGGCCGCAAATTTCTATCTCAGCTGATCGAACACCTGGTTGATGATGTGGGGAGGAACCACTTTGTTGAACTGCTAGACGGACAGGTGTAAACCAAGTTCCAAAGAATTCGTGGGAGTTCTCAGGATTCGAGAGCAATCTCCGTGATCTATAAGACATCGTTAATCGATGTCTCTGGACAAATATTTTTAGAACAAGGGAGGAAAATGGCGCTAATTTCCTTACAAACTAGAGGATTTCTGTCATGTGAGACTCTTTCTTCTGGATGTCATTGAAACCGACACTGGAAATACTTCACCAGCATCCTAAGGAATGTCTCAGACAGAATTATTGAGATGGTCCTCGGTGTTAATAATCCTCTATTCTGCATCCTATCCTACGCAAAACAACGGCCTTTCACAAGGTAAAGATGAGCTCAGTTCAAGATCTCACAAAAGGCTCGTTCGCTATTTCTATCTTATGCCGTTTTTTATCACGGTTGTAGATAAATCTGTAACTGGAAATTTAATGTAACGAAAATTCGTTACAAGTGGTAAAAGAATCAATAAGTTATTACAAATTTTATAAAATTAACTTTAAACCATCTGCTGTAAACTACAATCATTAGGATTTTAAAAACTAATTGTTGAAAATCCAAGCCAATTTTAAAGGCATTTCAACAAAAAAAAAAATCTATACTTAATAATTATCTTTAAAGCTTGGAAACTTACACTTGTGTAAGATATCTGACAGCTGGTTTAAGAAATAGATTAAAGATATCAACTGAAATAAAAAGGATTGCTTGCCATTTAAAACGCTATTACGAAGCTATTATTAAAAAGCCATTAAGATCTAATTTAAACAGTATCGTAATGATTTCCCCTATACGAAACAAGAGGGGAATTTACTTAATAGCTATGTTTCCCAAAATACACACTATATCATAACTCTAAGTATTGTTAAATCCATAGTTGGCCATCGATTTAATTTTTATAGCTCATTGAATTTCAAGGACAAATAGTATATATTGAAATTTGGAAAAAACATATTGTGTACCATAAAAGGCAAATGTGCCAAAGATGGAAGAATTATTTGTATTTTTTCTTCATTCTTTAATTTAAAACTAAAGCATAAATATAAACTAAACATTTCACTTATTAAATATATAATTTATTAAATATAAAAAATGCAAAGTGCAGTTAAATAGAGATACAAAACATTAAAATTTGTAGTAAAAATAAAAATAAAATAACTGTAATCTATAAGTACCTTTATTGAAAAATTAAATAAAACTTAAGGACTTTAATTCTCAACCTTAAATACCGGCCATTACATTGTTTTCTTTATATGTTATGAGTCTTAAAGAAATTTGAAATAAATGTAGTTTGTTTATTTAATGATACCGTTATTAATTTCGATATTTTTAAATAGTGGGCTATTATTTGTATAAAGAAATAAAAAGCAATAATATCATAAATAAGTTATTTCTCCCTAACAAGAAAAAATTACCTTTCAGTAAGCCTATAGTGGGTTTTCGGTAAACAAACAATTTGAATCGTATTGTAGTAATTTAATCACACTAATTTAGAGATTTTAATATAAACTTCTAAATATTAATCCTCACTTCGGACTCAATAATATTCTACACTATTAATCAGCGTAGCATTTGAAATGTAGCATATTTTAGAAAATACATTTTTCTATTTTTAGATATGTAATTATTGTAAATATTAATAGTTCTTTCATTTTATATATATATATATATGTATATATATATGTATATATATATATATATATATATGTATATATATATATATATATATGTATAAATATAAGTATATATATATGTATATATTTATGTATATATGTATATGTATATAAATATATACATATATATGTGTATATATATGTGTATATATATGTGTATATATATGTATATATATATATATATATATATATATATATACGTATATATGTATATATATATATATATATATATATATATATATATATATATATATATATATATATATATATACATATATATACACACATATATATATACATATATATACACATATATATATATATATATATATATATATATATATATATATATATATATATATATATATATATATATATATATATATATATATATATATATATATATATATATATATATATATATATATATATATATATATAAAGATCATTAATTCAAAATTTTACTTTAAAGCTGACAATTTATAAAATATGTAAACAACATTATAAAATGCATTGAATTACTCAAGTAATTTATTGTTTTTAACAAAATTTTAGCCTCTAGCGATATGTTATAAAAAGTAATGAATTATTTATTACTCTGATGTAGAATTGCAATTTTCGTTGTTTTTATAATTTAATTAACTTTAAAAAGGTTTGTTGGATATTTTTGTTGCTAGATACATTTTGCAATATGAATAAATGGATCAATATTTGGTGGGATTTTTATTAATTGGCATAATACTGCTTTTGTTATCCATTGGACTCTTTTTATTCATACACATTTTCTACACAGGTGTGTAAAATAAAATGATAGAATGTACAGTGCAGTTTATAATACACGTGTACATTACAATTTATTTTGCACTGTGAGCCAACATTGAGACTCTTAAAATGGTAAAATAGTAATTTAGAACTAGAATGAAAAGTTCTGAAACTGAAAAAAAAAATTTACTTTCAAAAAGTGCATTAGACCAAAAACGAGGTTAGAAGTATAGTAGGTTAGATTTGTTTTACTCGTGACTTTATGTTCAACATTTCTCTTCTTGTTATGTGCTTAGACGGAAGTTTACTGTGAATTTACAATAAGGTAAAACGTTTGTGCCCTTACGTGAATGAATAGAAAGCCAACCCAAAAATATGAGGCAAAGTTAAAAAGAAATTGAGCCGCAGATGGTTTTTTCTAAGAAGCTTCATTACCAAAAATATCAAACTCAGTGGTTAAAAATAGAGATTTTTAGAGTAGATAGAAAATCAACGACTAAAATAGCTCTCATGCGTATCGTTTATTTGGATCAGTCAACTAGATACATAGACAATTATTAACCTCTACTAACAAAAAAGGGCAAAGCAAAGTGAAAAAAGATGATGAAATTAAATTATAATGAAAAAATAAAATCTGTAACATATTATTGCTTTGTATTACTGCCCACTGCTTATAGACGAATTAAATTACAGAAAAAAAATTCTTAAATGAATGTGAATCTATATAGTCTGAGTTTTTCTTACGCAAACCTGATAAAAAGAAAACAACTAACGTTTCAAGAAATCTCTCTGCTAAGGTTCTATTTTAACCATTTTTACCTAACCATTCGGTATCATATAGTTTATGCATTTTGTATATTTTCTTTAAAAACTATGCTAGTGGTAATAAAATTGTGCATCCATATAAAAAAGTTTCTAAAGTGAAATCTACCTTGATGGCCTGAAAACTTCTTTTTAATCCTTTCATGACTCATTTTGAAGAGATATAAAATTATGTAAGCACTTTAATAATTCCAACGCATTAGCCTGACATTGGCCGTGGATGAAAGTTTACGGCCACGACACTCTCTCACGGCATGCCCAATGACGCGCTTCGTATCTATGACAACCACAGCTTCTCTCCTTCGTGTAACGTTCAATTCATTCCCACCTACATCTTACGGTTTGCAGGAAAAACTCCAGGTTTTTTTTCACGTGATTAAATATTTAAGATTTACGAGGCTATACTGCAGTCTGTGAGTCATCTTTTCTTGTCTGCTGGGAATGGGCAAGAAATAAAAATCCGGGTAGAGAAGAACATTTAAAAGCATGTTTGAAGGGGTAAAAAACGATTTCATTGAGAAGCCATTTACATATGTTTTAAAGTCTCCATTATGTTGCGGATGGTTTGAAAGAAAAAAGAACAAGTATCCACTTTATATTGTAAAATATATTCTCTTTGATAAAAACCCGATTTTTTTTATTTCTGTATTAACATTTGTAAAACTTTCAAATATGTTTCATTTTTACAACTTTTCTTATGTTTCCGTCACTTTAATAAAGTTTTTAATACAAAATGGTCGTAGAATAAGTTGTAGTCTTTAATCGTATGCGTCATAGACGTTTAGAAACATTTAGCTTTTTTAAGGTTTATCTTAACTATTAATCTAATGGATAACTAACATTTTTGTCTGTAAACGTCAAGTATAAAAGTTCATTTCATTTAATTTTATATTAATTTTTATTAATGTTAAACGTTCAACATCTATTTACAGATCAAATTTATTCTATGTAGATGTGTTGTATATTAAACAATATTAACATAGTTAAAATATTCAAATAATTTATTTTCAAACGGAAGGGAAGTTTATTAGTTTGTCTATTGGCTGTTATAAGCATGAAAATGAATTTGAAGTGCATTATAGTAGTTTGTGACGTTGTGACAAGTTGCTCTATATAAAACTAAAACTATTAAAATGAAACTATTGTGTTTTATAAAGTGCAATAAGGCGATTTCATGCAGAAGGATACATCTGATTTTATGACCATTCTGGCTTTATTTTTAAACAAAAGGGGAGTTTATTGTTTGTCTATTGGCTTTTGTAAACGGGAAAATAAATAAGAATGGCATTATAGTAGTTTGTGACGTTGTGACAAGTTGCTCTATATAAAACTAAAACTATTAAAATGAAACTATTGTGTTTTATAAAGTGCAATAAGGCAATTTCATGCAGAAGGATACATCTGATTTTATCACCATTCTGGCTTTAGTTTTAAACAAAAGGGGAGTTTATTGTTTGTCTATTGGCTTTTGTAAACGGGAAAATAAATAAGAATGGCATTATAGTAGTTTGTGACGTTGTGACAAGTTTCTCTATTAAAACTAAAACGATTAAAATGAAAATATTGTGTTTAATAAAGTGCAATAAGGCGATTTCATGCAGCAGGGTACATCTGAACTTATGACAAGTCTGTCTTTAGTTTTAAACAAAAGGGCACTTTATTGTATGTCTATTGGGTTTTGTAAACGGGAAAATGAATAAGAAGGGTATTATAGTAGTTTGTGATGTTGTGACAAGTTGCTCTATATAAAACTAAAACGATTAAAATGAAACTATTGTGTTTTATAAAGTGCAATAAGGCGATTTAACGCAGCAGGGTACATCTGAACTTATGACAAGTCTGGATTCAGTTTTAAACAAAAGGGCAGTTTATTTTTTGTCTATTGGCTTTTGTAAACGGAAAAAATGAATGAGAAGGGCATTATAGTAGTTTATGACGTTGCGGCAAATTGCTCTACAGAAACTAATAAAATAATTAAAAACAACTTCTTCAAATAATTAGAGATTTTATATCATTATATACAACACTTAAATTAATTTATTAGCTGTGTATTGGATAAACATAATCAAAATGTTATATAATTATAAATAACGAGATAAATATTTGTAGATTTCTAAGCTCAATAATAATTAAAAGGAGCTACATATTATAAAATATACCTCGGTTGTTTCATTTGCATGTGCCCACTATTAGGCTATTTAAAAGTTAGTTAATAAATAAAAAAGTACTACTTACAACCAATTCAGGTGGGAACATACAACCTTGTCATCTGTTGGTTTCAGAGACCAAAGAACATCATCAACCTAGGAGTATAACATCAAATATAGTACTCAATGTCCATTTTTTATTGCATCATATGTAAATATTAAGGTTTATAAGTAAAAATTGAAAATGAATAAATAATCATGTACTAGCATATAGCTCGTCACATAACGATTAGTACGATCACATAACGGATTAGTAAAATTTTTAATTTTTCAGAATTGTAAAGTACCCTATAAGGCAGGTATAAAAAGGGATTTTTCTTTGGCTGAGAATCATCTGGTAAAAGCTCAATAATTTGTTTACCTTCACAGTCCTCTAAATTCTCACGATACCCTGATTGCAGCTTAGAATCGCATTGAATTCATATAGAAAAACAATTTAAAGTTTTCTTAGTAACGTCGAAATTATCGTTAAGTTCTTCCTAATTTTTTTGACAGAGTAATTAATGGAAGTAAAAAAATAAAATTATCATTTCTGCTGGTTATACATAAAAAACAAACACTTAAACAAACAAACCTCTTAATTTTCAAAGATATATAACTTAAAAGCTAGACATTTATTAGTTTTTGAAATACACTCCTTGAATTTTATAAAAAGAATTTGTTGTTAATACCGGTGATAAAATTTCTATTGTAATAAAAAATAATCAATGATTAAATTAAAATTATCTTATATGTACCTAATTTATTATTTAAACCAAATTTAAAAGAAAATTATTTGGGTAATATCTGAGTTTAGTGATAAAACGTATGAAAATAAGGCAGGCGATATTTAAATGATTTAAAATAAGAAATGATTAAGTGAAATGGTTAAAGGAATAACGTCATAATGCTAGCAGAAAAGTTATTTTTACCTATTTATTATATGATAAACTTAATCGTCTGCTCTTAACCCGGGAATATAGGACTTGATATAATGGTATTAAAAGCTCGAAAAGGGGGGAAGGGGTGGATTTCGAACGTTTTAAAGACTTTCTTTGAATTTTGCTTACCGTAACTCATCAAAAATCCAATATGAATGTCCTTTATCCATTCCAGGTTCAACCGCTTCATAAATTCAAGGATAGATGGACAGATAACTTAGGCTATTATTATAAAGGGGATTAAAATAACGATCAGGTATTAAGGATTTCACTTACTTAAAAAAAATCTTTTAATATATATACCTGTATTTGTTACATTATACTTTTGAGTTTTAAAACATATTTTAGATAATACGTTTGCCAAACATAATTTATTTTCCTTAAAAGATAATTTTATTTCAATACTGATTCATTAATCGTAGTAAAGTCAAATTGTGATAATAAAAAGTTTTACTCAAAATAGGATACTATGCAAGCAAATTAAATTTCTAAATATTTCACAAAAACAGATATTTTATTATAACAGAAATTTTATTCATCACAATATAAATCTAATCATGATATCACACAGTAAATCACAATGAGAGCAAATTCAAAACTGATCATATTTAATCCACATTTATAAGGTTAATCAGAATTTTGAAAATGTCATGTTTATAATTTTAAACATTTTGTTGAAGATATACTAAAAGAAAAGAGAAAGACCAATTAGCAATTAAAACTTACGCAATCAATGTACTTTTTTTCAAATTTATTGAATTATATTTATTTTTCAATACGGCAAAAATATCTAATTAGAATAAATGATAATTATGTCTAATTACTACCTTATATTTTGCTTAATGCTGACAAATATTTTTTTTTAATTTCTAAAGTGTTGCCCATTGTTTAGATCTATGTCCACAACATATCCAACTAATAGATCAATATCATGTACGATGATATCATGAGTTCAGTATTTCAATATTTGCTAAATAAATACTTAAATTTATTTAATGATTAGGTTTTATTTATTTTATTTCCTTTTTTAAAAAATGATTAACTATTTCATGAAACAATTTTTAATACCAACATCGTGAGGTAAGAAAAAGAAATTTCAGAAAAACTCCAGAAAGCTAAGAAAATACTATTCTCTAAATGTCAGAAATCAGCAGGATTTTTAAGAATTTCTACTTTCTTGAAAATGCCAACCCAAACGGCCAATCTCTATTGACACAATGATAAAAAGAATTTCGGTCTTTGGAATGTGAGAGTCTTATAAGACGACGACGTAACAAAAAGTTTAGTAGAAAGTTGGAAGAAAATAAAAGTGTGTCCAGAGAGAAGAACTTGTAGCGTTGTACTGGATACAAATAAAAATAATTACTTGGAAAAATATCCTATAAATTGTCTACTGACATACGGTCTCTAATTAATATGGCTAACTAATAATCAATCTACTGCTTGGTGAGGAACTGGCAGGAATTCGATGAAAGTCAGTGATCCTGAAGATATTTCCATAGGACACCACGATAAGTTACATTATTACTATAAAAATTATTATTGTTAATTATTAATATTATTCCATAGATAAATTATTCTTTTAGTTTTTTATTATACGTTTTTTAGTCAGTCAGTTAAAAGATACATTACGATAAGTTACATTATTATTATAAACATTATTATTGTTAATTATTAATATTATTCCATAGATAAATTATTCTTTTAGTTTTTTATTATACGTTTTTTAGTCAGTCAGTTAAAAGATACATTACGATAAGTTACATTATTATTATAAACATTATTATTGTTAATTATTAATATTATTCCATAGATAAATTATTCTTTTAGTTTTTTATTATACGTTTTTTAGTCAGTCAGTTAAAAGATACATTACGATAAGTTACATTATTTTTATAAACATTATTATTGTTAATTATTAATATTATTCCATAGATAAATTATTCTTTTAGTTTTTTATTATACGTTTTTTAGTCAGTCAGTTAAAATATACATTACGATAAGTCACATTATTATTATAAACATTATTATTGTTAATTATTAATATTATTCCATAGATAAATTATTCTTTTAGCTTTTTATTATACGTTTTTTAGTCAGTCAGCAAAGTTAATCTTCAAGGTATAATCATGTTTTAATAAGTAATTTAGACATCAAGAATCAGTAAAAAAAATGAGGAATATATGTTTAATATTGTAAATTTTGTAGAAGAAATACTTTGGCCAAAAATTATTATTATAAATTCCATTATGTCTCGGGTAATTTAACTCTAGTTTAATTATGTAAATTAAACGTCAGTTTATCTCTCGATTCTGATTAATCATTGCTATTGATTTAGGGAAATACAGAGATTTCTCTAACTCAAAGAAAATTACCTTAAGATTTTGTGATGTAAATGTTAAAATAAATTTTATTAGTATTTGTAAGTATCTATTATCCATTTTTATGATCAGAAACAATTAACAACTATAAATTTAATTTTATATTTTCTATATATTCTTAATATATAATTTTTTTATCTTTATAATAGTCTAATTATATTTAATTTACTTTTTCCTATTTATGGTTTAATTTTAATAATTTAAAAAACTTAATAAAAAACGAATAATGGAAATAAGTAGATAAATGTAATCTTAAATATCACACCCATATTGTGTAGTAGGAAGTATTTCGAATTTGCACGGAATAAGCTTTGATTTGAGACCCGAAAAAAAACCTGGTTTTTTTTTTCCCTTTACAGGTTATAACTAATGATCGCATAAGAGATTATTCCTTTCGGTACCAGTTTTATACGTTTACGATTTCCCATATGATATGGCTTAGATATTCAGATGCGTTCATGTATTATACCAAGTATAATTAGCACTTAAGTGAAAAAAAAAAGTAACATTAGCAATTGAAACAGAATAACCTGGTTTTTGTTTCCCTTTACAAATAATAACTAAGGATGGCATAAGAGATGATTCCTTTGGGTAACAGTTTATACGTTTACGATCTCCCATCTGGCTTAGATATTCAGATGCATTCATGTTTTATACCAAGTATAATTAGCCCTTAAGTGAAAAAAAAGTAACATTAGCAATTGAAACAAAATAACCTGGTTTTTGTTTCCCTTTACAGGTAATAACTAACGATGGCATAAGAGATGATTCCTTTCTTTACCAGTTTTATACATTTACGATCTCCCATATGGCTTAGATATTCAGATGCGTTCATTTATTATACCAAGTATAATTAGCACTTAAGTGGAAAAAAAGAAACATTAGAAATTAAAACAGAATAACTTGGTTTTTGTTTCCCTTTACAGGTAATAACTTACGATGGCATAAGAGATGATTTCTTTCAATACCAGTTTTATACGTTTACGATCTCCCATAAGGCTTGGATATTCAGATGCGTTTATGTTTTATACCAAGTATAATTAGCACTTAAGTGAAAAAAAGTAACATTAGCAATTGAAACAGAATAACCTGGTTTTTGTTTCCCTTTACAGGTAATAACTAACGATGGCATAAGAGATGATTCCTTTCGGTACCAGTTTTATACGTTTACGATCTCCCAAATGGCTTAAATATTCAGATGCATTCATGTATTTTACCAAGTATAATTAGTACTTAAGTGAAAAAAAGTAATATTAGCAATTGATACAGAATAACCAACTATCTCATAGTAAGTGAGGTAGATCGCCAACGTTATACTTCCCCAATAAAATGGGAACAAGCTCGATGGGTTATGCGAACAAAAATAGGAACTTTACTCGCATTAGGAAAAAAATTCCCTTAGCGTTTGTATTACTTTTGCGAACATGGGTGACATCTGTATTTAAAATATAAAATATATATTTTATGAACTCATTAACACCAAGCTTCATAGTTTAAGGACAGTTAAATTAGTATAATTTCCTTTTACTTGGATCAATTTTTTTAGGGAGGGTATGGGAAAATAGCAATTTTGACAATTTGACAATTTTATATAATTATAAATTTTTATTTGAAAGAATATTTTATGTTTTTTCCACCCTTTATCAGGAAATTACTCTTTCCGTAAATAATCATCTGGAATGCTAACAAATTATGGAAATCACTTTAACACTTAAGGAGCGCCGATTTTGGCATTCGTTAGTTACCCCATTTGTATTTCCCTTTAGAGTCAGTAATGTTTGATTGAAACAGTTTGCAATGGTGTGCACTGGCCTCCTGTTAAAGTTTTCCTATTTATATAACCATCTTGCTTATTCAAAATATATTTTTCGCATTAATGTATCAAATTCTCAGAAAGAAAATTTTTAAATAAGACTCACATTACATATAAAAACTATCTTTTCTAATATAAAGATTTAAAAGTAGAATCATTTGTATGTGAAATATTACACATGAGGAAACAAAATTCATCTTACTGAAGAACGTGTTACAAACCTTCCAGATACTAGAGTGGAAGTTATTTACTGTACAACAATTTACCATTTCTTTACGCTAATTTGTTCTTTTCTGGGAAGTACTTGAAAATTCTTATTTCAGGACAATATTTTATACTTGAAGTCACCTGGTTTCCATTAAAAGAAACCCGGGTTACTATACTTCAGAATTTCTGTAGCATGGCTTTCTTGGAATTTAAAGGAGTTCAAAAAATAAATACGGAATAATATCTAGATTTATTTTCTAGACTCAAATATCCTGACTATTAATTTCCCTATAAATAACTTCCCGACATAGGTAAAAAGGAACAATTAATGAAACTGAAATTTCCATATATGTATGTAATAATATATTTATCCTAAATTTAACCAACTTAAATATGTCTATCTTAAAATAATTTTCTGGTGACTCTATTTTTTCTGGCATCTTTTTCTTTGCAACTGTGGAAAATATCTTTGTTTTCCCTATTGAATTGGAGACTTCAAACCACCAAGCTTCCTGTTGCGTAAGTACATTATGATAGCTCTTGACGCTTAAAATACGTAATAGGCATGCCCTCGTGACTCCCAATTAAAACTTCTGGTTCGTTGACCCATACAACTATTTAACAGATATGGATATGTTTTACAAACAGACGTCCGTGAGAGAAACTAATACTATAACCTATACTATAATGTCAAAAGTTACAATTTGAAAATAACATTTTAAACTATTTCATAGCCGGTCATTGAAGTTCCCCAACCTACTTGTATAGAATTGGTAAACTAGATTCCCCAAATTGTAAATGTAGAATGGTAGGCAACCCTCAGACTTACATGCAAGTAAGATGTAATCTTGTATCGGTGTTTATTAAAAAATACGAAACCGAAACACAGACCGAATACTTTAAAAGAATAGATAATAATCGCAATCATATTAAAAAGTTAAAAGAAATTTATAATATATTAAATTCAAACTACTCTTTTATACAAATTAAATTTTAAAATGAATGAAAATATTTAAAAGTTTTCAATTTTAAGTCAATAATCCAGTGTATAACTTTAAAATGAATGTCATAAGGTTTTCCCCACCCACTTAGGCTATCGCATCCATAAACTCTTAAGTTGGATGTGGGTGTGGGTCATTTAAGTCCGTGAGAAAAATTACCTGAATAAACTATGTTCTAAGTGTTTTTTGTTCTGCGATGTTTTATCACCAGGATCGGATCTAAGATGGATTCTCCTTCTCTTTTAATGAGGTAAATCACTCATTAGATATATATGTGTGTGTGTCTGTATGCGCCCGTGTGTGTGTATGTGTGTACTTTTAATATAAGTTTAAAATAAAAAATATTCTCCTTCTTCAATTCCTTTTTTATATTAAATATCCCAATTTATTTTTTTATATTTAAATCAGCTTAGCCACTTATAAACAAATCTTATTTAAGAATCAAAATTTAATGTGAATATCTTTATTGTGGTATACATTTGACAATAATTTTTAAAATAATAAACTGGTAGGTTATAGATATAATTTTTAACGGATATATATGTACAAAAGTAAATATTTTTTTAATTTCTGAAAAAAGTTCAAACTTAATTGTAGCATCTGCTGATGTTATTTTAAAACTCATTTAAGTATAATTAAATTTTAAAAATAAGCACTCATTGTACATATACATTGAGCGGTAAAATTAGAGAATTTAAAATATATTTGAACATATTTACACAAGTCAAAATATATTTTAACACCTTTATCCAGTTTAAAATGTATTTTAAAAGGAAACGATTTCTTCACAAGTATAATTTACTAGCGGAAATGCATAATTAAAGAAATTTGTTTTTAATTTCGATTTTACATTTCTAATAAAAAATTAAATAAACGAACGCTACGAATTTCAAATAATATTGTTGTGCCAGAGTCATTAAGAGACATAAAATATTCAAGAAGCATTCGTCTTGAAATATTAAATTTAAATAAAATGCAAACGTTCAAATACTGAAACAAATGTAAAGAGTAGAATAGACAACTATTTTGAAGCTTAACAAGCTTTTATCTTTTATCAGTACGATAAATATAGACTACGTTTCTCCATTCTTATTACATTTGTGCATCTTAACATTGTTTTATTTTCGATCCAAAAGGAAAACTTGTCGGGTTAACAAGTTTCAAACTCAATAAGGCGTTTTGTTTGAGGTTACTTCTGCAATAAAACCGTGTTACAGAGAAATGGGGAAAATAACTGTACACTTTGAATAAAACATCAAAATCTTCTCACTTGTATTATGCTCTTTATTTTTTTTTATTTAATTTTTCAGTTGATAATATGTTTGAGATATTTTTGCATTATACTGAAGAGGAATTTGTTCCCCAAATGGTAAATTATAAGACTAGTAATATCTTTTGTATCTTGTTAAGTCTGATATCTTCAAATTTCTTCGGCTATATTTAAACATTCAGTTTTTTCATACTTCTAAACTCACGTATCCCTCTGAAATGTAGGGGGGAACCTAAATGATTCACAGTAAATAGTAGTAAAGCCAATTTTTGTGTTACTGCTACACAAATTGAATGAGAACACATAACTTTTTTCAGAATTGACATTTGAAAATACTATGAATGTTTTATTTTTTATTCAATTACTAGCATATAGCCCGTCAAATGACGGGGTCAGTAACATTTTTAATTTTCCATAATTGTAACGTACCCTATGAGGTAGATAAAAAAGGTTTGTTCTGTAGCGCGATCTATTTACGAGAATGACGCCACACTTTGTAGGTTTGGTTTGGTTTGGTTTGGTTTGGAGCGCTACGGTCTGCTGTTTTGCACACGAGGGCTAATGAGACCGGGACCTACTGCTTAAAGCCGATTCCGAACGGCTACGAACACCCATGCCAAAGTGGGATTCGAACCCACGAACTCTGGTAAGGACGATCAGCGCCCTAACCAATCGGCCAGCGTTCGGCACCACACTTTGTAGGAAGTTTAAACGAGACGAGGGACGAAGGATTCCGCGAAAAAACAAATTAGTTCCAAAAGTTACCGCTAGGGGAATACTTGGCGCTGTATTATAGAAAATAGAGTGTTAACAAATGCAAATTAATACGGAATAAAATTACCTTTTATTATGCACATTTTCAGATTTAGTTCAAGTGCAATATGGCAACACTTTTAAAAAAGTGCAAAATTTATATAAACACTGATAAAGTCTCGTGATCTTCAATATCACGTACGCTGAGCAGAATTCTTAATTCAAATTCCACGTTACATCCATTGGTACAGTGCCAGTTGCTTGGGTTTTAAAAGTCAATGTGTTACGTGTCGAATCAATCGGATTAAAAGTTTATGTGCAATGTCTCAGTCTTTAGTCGAGTGTGCGTTACTGGTTAAATTCTTTTACCTCAACCAGTGCAACCCGCCAGCCGCTCTTCGTGCTTTTTTAACGCACAAAAAAAATGCGTAAATGTAACGGTCCTGTGTCAGTTAATGGGCTAAAAGCAATACACACAGACATATATATATATATATATATATATATATATATATATATATATATATATATATATATATATATAAAGGCGTTTGTGTGTGCCTGCTTATATCTGTATACATTAAAACAACAACCATAAGATTAAACTGTAAATATATCTAGCCAATATTTTAAAGAAAATATATTATAAAGAGAAAAATTATATTCATATCTAAATTTGCATTAACCTTCACATGAATAGATTTTTATTATTGTAGCTAAGATATTACGGGATATCTTAGGTATCTGTGTCATTTCAGTTATAAACATTCGCATGTCTGCTTAATACAATCTTTATCTGAGATAAGACTTTAGTTATCTAAATATTGACTCCCTTAATTAAATGAAAAATAAAACTTGATTATTACGTATGCATCCTCCATTGTTTCAATCTAGATTATGTAATTAAACATTTAAACATTTTGAATTTTTAATTAAGTCTTTCGCTTTAATTTAATTAAAAGGTTTATCACAGTTGTCAGAATCCGTGTGAAATCGCAACATCTAGTGTTTGCTCACAATATATTAATTTCATTACCTTTCGTCATCTCTTAGTCTAAACTAAAGAAAGATATTTCTAGTAGATAGTAAGGATATTTATAAGAGTCTGAAAAATAACGAAATAATACCTTCTAAGCATTCAGACTATTTCTGAAGGTGAAAGCAGTCGTGAAAGCAGTTTCTATTAAATTAATACTTAATATTTTGTCATTTCTTAATATAAACTAAAGAAAGATATTTCTAGCAGACAGTAAGGATATTTATAAGATCGTGCAAAATAACGAAATAATATCTTCTTAGCAATAAGAATATTTCTGAAAATGAAAGTAGTCGTATGTAGTGTTTTTCTAATAAATTAACACTTAATATTTGTCATTTCTTAATCTGAACTAAAGAAAGATATTTCTAGTAGATAGTAAGAATATTTTTAAGACTCTGCAAAATAACGAAATGCCTTCTTAGCAATCAGACTATTTCTGAAGGTGAAACCAGTCGCATCTAGTGTTTTTCTCTTATATTAATACTTAATATTCTGTAATTTATTAATGTAAACTAAAGAAAGATATTTCTAGCAGACAGTGAAGATAATTATAAGACTCTGCAAAATAACGAAATAATAACTTCTTAGCAATTTCTGAAAGTGAAAATAGTCGTATCAAGAGTTTTTCTAATAAATTGACACTTAATATTTTGTAACTTATTAATCTAAAGAAAGATATTTGTAGTAGATAGTAAGGATATTTATATGAGTAGGCAAAATAATGAAATAATACCTTCTTAGCAATTAGAATATTTCTCAAAGTGAAAATACTCGTATCTAGTGTTCCTCTAATAAATTAACACTTAATATTACCTTGAGTTTTGCCTTTGTTTATATTCTAAAATAAGAATGGGAAATACGAAATTTTACTAAAAATATCTCAAACATTAAAATAAGATATTTCTAGTAGATAGTAAGGATATTTATAAGACTCAGCAAAATAACGAAATAATATCTTCTTAGCAATCAGACTATTCCTGTAGGTGAAAGCAGTCGTACCTAGTGTTTTTCTAATAAATTAATACTTAATATTTTTTCATTTTTTAATGAAAAATAAAGAAAGCTATTTCAAGTAGACAGTAAGGACATTTATAAGAGTGTGCAAAATAACGAAATAATACCTTCTTACCAATAAGACTATTTCTGAAAGTGAAAGTAGTTGTATCTAGAGTTTTTCTAATAAACTAACACTTAATAATTTAATATTTCTTAATCTAAACTAAAGATAGATATCTGTATTAGATAGTAAGGATATTTATATGAGTGTGCAAAATAACGAAATAATACCTTCTTGGCAATTAGAATATTTCTCAAAGTGAAAGTAGCCGTAATTAGTGTTTCTCTAATAAATTAATACTTAATATTAGCTTGAGTTTTGCCTTTATTTTTCTTCTAAAATAAGGATGCGAAATACTAAATTTTACTGTAAAAAATTTGAAACATTAATTTCATATAATGGTTATAACTATAATAAATTAATCTTAAAATTTTTAGATGCTTTTTCCTTCAGATTGCCAGCAAGATTTCAGATATAAGGGTGGTATAATTTTGTTGGCAAGATTATACATACTTCGGAGTCTTCCTCTGTAAATCTATTTCTATTTTTTAACAGCACATGATTTAGTACCAAAAAAGTCCTTCTGAGCAGAAAGTTCTAGTTTCTACTTCTCCTTCCAAGTAAAAAATAACAAAAATAATCTAAAAAAAATATTAGTTCTGCAGATTTTACCAAAAATACACATTTAACCATGAATTAATCAGTGTTAAGTGGTTTCATCATTACGTGTCTGGGTTGTTAGGTTTTGATGTTTTAGTTATGTATTTGAGATTATTAGTGTTTTCACCTAAAGGTAACAAGAACAAGTTATTTTTAGATATGACTCTTATTTTTCAAAAAATTCCAGCCGGTTTTTTTATTATTTACTTCTATGTTACGTTTAGAAACTGAATAACACAGTACCTAGTATCATTTTGGCAATATTTTCGAAAAAGTCAATTGGAACATCTTAATTTCAATTATTCTTTTTAGTGATCTTATATCGAAGATTTATCGCTTCGAATAGCACTGAGTTAAATCACAGTATATATATTTACTATAACATAACACTGTCCTTCTAATTAGTAAATAATGTATTAATGGCAATCACATCTTGTTCTAATTTATAAACATTACTTGAAATATAGAATAGAAATTATTGAAATTATAGAATAGAAATTATAGAAATTATTGAAATATAGAATAGATAAAATCAATTTTATTATTTCTATATATAACTAGCAATCTAATATTTTTAAATAGCTCTAAACTTTAGAAAATAAAAAGAAAGCTGTCTTCAGCTTTGAGATTTCTGATTTTAAAAATATTTTATATAAATACATTTTTAAACTGTAGAGTTCAGAAAGTTTATTAAAACTGAGATTCATTATTATTAAAACATTCCTTTATACATACTCATTAAATCGTTTGGTAATAACTTAGTTACTCCAATTTAATAATTATACATAGTTCTGAAAATGTTTCCTTCTAAAATTTTGTTTCATTTTACTAAAATTTATGTTCTTTTCTCTCTTTGAAGAAAAGTGCAAGTTTTTATTTATCCTTAGAAAAAATTATCTAAACGAGTACTTCATAACGACTTAACGTTAATTAATGTCTTGTGCATTTATTAAAAATGAAAAAAATGCATTTTAGTCTATTTCTTTCATTAATAAGCTATGTAGAGCCAGGGAACCTTTTATGCTACATATTTATCATTTTTTATGCTTAAACCTTATTATGTCTTTCGAGATGTACAAATAAGCCACTTTTTTGCAAAAGATAGTTTCCTAATTATGTTATGTTGCGAATATTGTGAAATAAAATGGGTAGAAAGCTGTAGTTTTGAAAAATGTGGCATTCCAAGTTTGGCTTTAGAAGAATCAAATTCTTTTATGCAGAGAAAAAAAAATGCAGTTGAACCTTTTTATAAAAACATTTGTATTACAGACGTTAAACTATAGTATGATTTAGCGTAATTTTGCACGTATAGTCAGCACCATCGTATAGTCCGTGGGCGAGATTTTTTATTTAAAAAATTTCATAAATGATCAGATAGTTCGCACCACTAGATAATCCGCGGACTATACGTGTAAAATAGTTATAATTTTAAGAATCATTTTAAGAATAAAAACCTAAGTACAGTAGAGGGCCGAAAAATCTGGATTATACTCAATAGCACCTTTAAAATTTGAAATTATTTCTTATTATAGCCTCGGAGACGAATTTTACAGGAGAAACAGAGCTAACTATATTTCTCTGTTCGAGAACCCAACTATGTAAATTGTCTTCTAATGCAGGCCATTGTATTTTTCCAATACGATCGCATCTCTTTCACCTCATTTTTAACGTTTCCTTTTTCTTGCGGCAATTTCTTACTGCTTTTTGTTAACCTCAATTTTGACAATCTGAATTACTTTCAGCTTGAAATCAACAATAAAACTGCGACGATGTTTTAAAGATATAATTAATAACCAATATTACCGCAAATCAAAACTTTGAAGACACAACACTCTGTTACGAGTGATTCTCGTGATGAAATGACATTCGCACCTCAACCTTCGATCTTGAAATCATCCAGTCGGTGTTGTCAATCGGAACTGTAAATACTGACTATCGATATTTTCCCTTACTTCAGGACACAATTTAATATTGCGTTACTTGCTACTACTGATTCGTTATAAAAGTAAAAATTTACTGGCAAAATTAATCAAAGTATTCATATATCAAAAATTGACCATCCTATTCACTTCGTTTAGTTGAAATTTGGCACTGTATATCTGCGACAAGGAGCTTATTGCAATGTATAAACACGAAATTAATTGTTCATCTGTAAAACGCGATCGATGTTTGGTTTTTATGGCTTAAATTTTTATTTTAAATAATACATTAATTCTATGCCATAAGTCATAAATTAAATTGTTAGTATACGAGATCATTATTGGGATGGTCGAACGAACTACCTAAAATGTCTTCGCGTTCGACGTCATGGCCAACCCTGCTTTAACACAAAGAGAAAGCAGAAAAAATTTATAAATTTATGTGTTGCATATTGTCTTATTTAGGGAATGAGAACAAAATACCCTCATCTTCCATTGAATAATAAAATTTAAAACACATCTAAGACGTATTATCGCAAACTCCTTAAATTTTCTAGACTAAGTTGCTCGTCGATGTTGTCAATCGGAGCTGTAAATATATATGTGTGAGTGTGTATGTGCGTGTGTGTGTGGTGTGAGAGAGAGAGTGTGTGTGTTTATGAGTAAATATGTTATACGTAAAAGCATATAATAATGAAATCTATACCAAAACAAATGCTCGAATGGTAGTTGTTCGTTAAACATTGAAAAATAATGATGTTTATGCGTAATTATAGCACATCACACTCACATATATGTATATTATATATATATATAAATATATATATATATATATATATATATATATATATAAATATATATATATATATATATATATATATATATATATACATCTATAGAAATATAAATAAATAAAATAATCCGTCAAAATGATTTTCCAAGACCACATTCTTAATCATGTATATGTATACCAAAGCCTTGGTGCAAAATGGATAGTACAATTTATAATGTAGAAAAGTAGTAATATCCTTTCTAAAAATAAAAAATGTTTTGGTAAAATTTAAGTAAAATTATTTAAGTAAACACTTTAAAGTAGAAAGCATAAGTAGTAAGTATTTAAGAGTTAGTAATCATATTAAACGCAGTGTTTAAAATTCATTTGTTTAACTGAAAATTTTCAAAGGCACAGTACAAAATTTATCACAACTTTCAGAGGTCTTTTAAATAATATTAAAGATAGAGTATTTAAATATTCTACAATTGTAAAAATAACGCATGTGGTAATCTAAACTATACTTAAAATAAAATATGTGCGAAAAGATTTCGAAAAAAAAACAGAAATATCTTAAAATTCGTACTGAATGATAAATTTTATTAATTTAATATGTATTTAATGTTTTCTCACTATAATTAAGTAATCCTTGTAATTTTCTGACGGTCTAGTTATTTTATCGTCTTACCGGTATAGAAAAATATATATTATATAGAGTTCTACAAAATGAGTGTACTATATTATAGAGCTAAATCTAAACAGAAAAATAAAAGTCAGTGTACTATGAGATATTATTTGTAGTTGAGCCCTCACTTTTACTCATTATTTATTGCGAGTATGATGCCAAAAGAAGTTTACATATTAACTGCATAGTAACTAAAAGTTTAAATCAAATAAAGAATTTTAAATAATTTAATAACATTTGTGTTTTACCGTGAATAAATTATAATAATTTGGAAACCGGTTTTCATTTCCATAGGCATTGAAAATGCTTTGCAGTTATCATAGGTCTTCCTTTTTTAAAAGAAAAGTTTTCAGAGCACCACGTTAAAACTATTTGCTTTTAATTTTTTCCACTTTTCTTTCTTTTAAGCTGATTTACATTTCTGCAAATATTTAGGGTAAATAGAGGAAATGAGATACTCTAAAAAATAAAATTTTGTTTAAAGGAAATTTCTCATACTGGTACTTCTATTGCAAATCACGATATAATAAATTGCTCCAAACTAAAATAATCTTAAAAAATGCTTTAAAATTTCAAAGTTTAACTTCAAGATAAGTTTAAAAACAAGGATTAACTAACATTTTCTTTGCATATTTATCCCCAATAACAAAATTCCTAATCTCAAATCTTTCATAATAATAAAAGTATTCAAAATAAAGATCTTTTATTGTTTTCTCTACTGTCAAAATATTTTATCATATTTAAAAGACAGTTGAAGCATAAAATCCCACAACTTTTTAAGCGAAAAACAGAGTAATAAATAATCTCTGTTTACTTGTTACAGGCAGTAGACATAGTTTTGAAATTCTCTATTTTATTGCCTATTTACTAATTAACCATTCAGAAAATTATTCAATTTACTATTACCTGCAATTGTATGCCTTCTACACACTATGGCCCAATACTGACCATTGCAGTACTAGCCCTGATGGCGACCTTGCTACGATGGTTCACGGGATGCATCTACACACTGGGCCACTAAACAATCCAGACGCATTGTAGCCTCCTCTATCAGCGGTGAACTTTATTAGGGCATGCTGGCTGTCTTTGATGTATGCAGAAAACCCCTCCCCAGTCCATTTTCTATCAATTCCATTTTACCATTTGCCACCCTCGACCACGATAAGCCATACCCCCCTCCACACACACACACAGTGGTAATGGCTTGCAGTGGACCTGTAAAGGATCTGTCACCATCCGTGTGCATGGGTGAAAAAGAGATAACTCAAATCTGCAAAGTCAATTTCATCAACATTATTATTTTGAAAAAATTTTATCTATACTTAATATACTGTGGATTGTTTCAGTTAATAATTGATTAAATACTGCGTATTTCTTTAAGTTTTATTACAAATTAGTTTGCATTGACTGTTAATCTTCAGCTAAAGTTCCCTTAATGAATTATGCTATTATATTTCCTGGAGTTAAAATTAATCATCGTTGAACCACTATTTAAATGTGGATAATCTTCCAAAATTAAGAAAGCTGTCAATTTATTTCTGACAGATTTTAAAAGTATATCGATTACAACAGTTACGAGAGAACAACAGTTAGAGTCGATTCTAATTATAGTTCTTTAAAATTCATTTTATCGTTTGATAAAAATGTCATTTTCGTAGTATTTTTCAGAAACAAACGACAATGATTTCATAAAAATATACCACAGATATTCTGATATACGGTAAATAACTTTCAATGATGAACTTACTATTTTTCAACTATTTTCTGAAGAGTTAACTCTTGCAGAACTTTTTTTTAAATGTGGTATTTTTTAACAAAAATGGTTGAGAATAATAAAGCTTTCTGTTTACTCCGGAAATATAACTGCCGAAGTTGTATGATTTTACAGTAGAAAAATTCTGAAAAGAGAAAAAATGAACGCTGAACTTGAAAAATACATAGAGAATGAAGTTAAACGGCTCAGGAAGGAACATTTATAGATGAATGCTCTCATTATTTACATTTAAATGAATTTCCAAATTTTAATGTAGAAATATTTTAAATGTAAGGTAATGTATCAAATGCTACTAGGTTATGAAAATATTCTGTCTACTAAGCAATGATAAAGAATCATATAGTAGATCATCATTATAAAGTAATTATATACTTATCAATTAAAATTAAGCTAATAATAGCTATGATTTTTTCAGGTGGTTCGCTCAGCAAGAACTTCATGGACTTTTATACAATAATAACCTAAACTAGTATTGATAGTTTTTGGAGTGGGTTAAAAAAATAAATGCTAAATATTAGCGAGTTAGTTTAAGTTATTCAGTATTTAAGACCACAGAACTCTGAATCAAATTTACCCTTTTAGTAGAAATTTTGGGATCGAAATGATAGAACAAAGCAAATATTTTCCTTATTATCCTCTTTAAGAGAAATTTTGAGATCCCTTTTTAATTATTTTATATGTTCTAAATATATAGCAAGCAATATATACAAACTGAACCGATGGCTTGGACCTGTGTTTATTTCTCCATACGATTATAAGGAACATATTTAGAAAGATATTGAAAATATTGAGTTCGATATGTATAAGATGCTTTCAATAAGATCAATTTTATTTTTGCTTTATTGTACCCCTTCTAGAAAAAACTTATTGAATACTTGATTACTCTCTAAACTTTTAAACACAAAATGATCGATTCTACACTTGTATAAGAAGCTGGTTTTAAATCTCCATTTTTACGAAAATAAATTGCATTTAAAATTGTTTTGAAGGAGTTTCTTTAGCCATGAAATCACCATAAAATGTTTATGCTTAAATGTAATGTAATGACTCAAATACTTCTAGGTTAAGAAAATATTCTGTCTACTAAGCAATCATAAATAATCATATAAAAGATCATCAGTATAAAGTAATCATATACTTATCAATTAAAATTAAGCTAATAATAGCCATGATTTTGTCAGGTGGTTCGCTCTGCAAGAACTTTATGGACTTTTATACAATAATAACCTAAACCAGTATTGACTAGTTTTTGGAGTGGGTTAAAAAACAAAAGGAAAAAATAAATGCTAAATATTAGCAAGTTAGTTTAAGTTATTCATTATTTAAGACTACAGAACTCTGATTCAAATTTACTCTTTTAATAGAAATTTTGGGATCAAAATGATAGAACAGGACAAATATTTTCCTTATCATCCTCCTTAGAGAAATTTTGAGATCCCCTTTCGATTATTTTATATGTTCTCAATATATAGCAAGCAATATATACAAACTGCCACGATGGCTTGGACCTAACTTTCATTCTTCATTCGATTATAAGAACAGATTTAGAAAGATAATGAAAATATTGAGTTCGATATGTAAATTTCGATATGTATAAGATGCTTTCAATGAGATCAATTTAAAGTTACTGAATACTTGATTACTCCCTAAACTTTTAAAGAGAAAATGACCGATTCTGCGCTTGTATAAGAAGCTGGTAATAAATCTCCATTTTTACGAAAATCAGTTGCATTTAAAATTGCTCTGAAAGAGTTTCTTTAGTCATGAAATTGCCATGAAATTTTTATGGTTAAGACGATAATCCATAATATTCATTGATGATCAGCCATGAAATTTTTATATTCTGCATCCCCTGGTAAGAAAATTATTCGGATATGGAACATAATTTTTAAGCCG
>CM063504.1:72559976-72567476 GCA_032207245.1 Pardosa pseudoannulata
GTTTGAAAAGTATTTAAAGAATATTTCAGTGAGCATTAGCACGAGGCATGCTTGTTCTGACGTTCACATGCAAAAAATAGGGTTGGAAATAGATTTTATTTCGGCCTTGCAAAACTTTCTTGCGATGATCTAGGGTGTAGGAATTTGAACTGAATGTCATAAATATTTTTTATTTACATGTGTGTGTAATAAAATAAAGATGTTCATCTTCTTTTATTTAATTATCGTAATAAATTCTTATTTGCCAGCTCAGGTACTTTTTGCTGGGGAATACAAACACATACGTAGAATTAATATAATTGAGGTTCTTTAAAATTTATCATAAATATATTAGCTCAAGCATTATTATAGTGTTTGTTTTAGATCTATGTATATAAAATTTTTTGGTAATCCATCGCCGAATCTTAATTTAATCATCGGGGAAACTTCATATCCTAACTTGTTCTTCTTTCTTCATCGAACTAGCTTTTACTTCGAAACTTAAATTTTTGTTAGTTATTCAATTTTCAAATAATCAATTTTTAATCTTTCAATTTTCAATTTGATTTTCTTCAGTTAATTCTTAAATTTTTAATTCTTTAATTTCTTTATCATTCACTTAATTTTCAATTCTTGTTTCTTTGTATGTAACTCAATTTAATACGGGGTTTTGTGTTGAATACTTTATTTATTTATTTATTTATTTTTCCCTCGAAATTTTTATCTGCAAATTTCGTCTTCAGTTTTGTTTCCACTTCTTGTTTGGTGCAGTTTGTCCCATGGATATTTAGTGCCACTAAACTCCAATCAACCAGCCAACCAACCAAGCATTACTATAAGTGACGCCAGTAGATTATTAACTTAAAAGGCTTCTGAATAATCTTTAATTGTTATCTATTTTTTCTCCTTGTTAATAAAACCTATCAAATTGAAGTATATTAAACACCGTTTGGCAACTTTGATTGAATTTAAGCTTTTTGCAAATAGGTTTGCCTCATATCAGCAATTTTTGTGTATATCATATTATTCCGTAAGGCTTTTTTTTACTTCCAAGTTTACGTAATTGCTATTTCAAGATTGCATCAAATACAAATATTTTGTTTGACTGCTTGATTTTTATATTTTATTTCTCATGTTATATTAAGTAATGCAACTTTCAACAAAATGTAATAATTTTAGATGTATGTTTTAACAGAAAACTGTAAGTTTAATGGATGCTGGAAAGTTATAAACTATAACTTTATATAGAAATATCCTATACGGCAAAAACTTTCAACAGCATTATTATGGATTTTTCGGGTGCAATAAAAGACGTAGTAACCCACATAGAGTATTGTTGTCAATGTTGCACGCTTCCGCCAGGTTTGAGATTAATTCCTAAAAAAGGCTTGACGTATTTATGTTGCTTTCTCATAGGAGGTTGACTGCCTCCAATTTATGCCCAAACTTTGGTCTAGCGGTTAGTGTGCGGAGATAATCCTGAAGTGACAGACTAGAGCACTGAAAAATGCATGACACATCTCTCTTTAAAACAGGCTTTAAACTTTGTCTTTAAACAGACCAAACTTTTGGTATCCATGGTCTACTCCACATTTAAAAAAACGAAGTCGATCTACCAACAGCAGAATTAAATTAACGTACTGTACATGTTTATATATTTATTTTTTGTAACAAGAAAAATGGTAAATTATCTATTTTTTCTAAAAAACCTTTATTACTATTTACAAAATAAAAATTTACTGACTAAAATAATCAAAGTATTCATATATCAAATATTGCTCATCCTATTCATTTCGTTTATTTGAAATTTGGCACAGTATAACTGGGACATGTTTATCATATTGTAGCTAGCACGAGCTTATTGTAATGCATAAACACGAAATTAAATGTTCATCTGTTAAACACGACCGATGTTTGGTTTTTATGGCTAAAATTTTTATTTTAAATGATTCATTAATTCTATGTCATATGTCATAAATTAAATTCTTCATATCCGAGGTCATTATTGAGAGGGTCGACTACCTAAAATGTCTTCGCAATCGATGTCTTGGCCACCCCTGCTTTAACACAAAAAGAAAACAGAAAAAATTTATAAAGTTATGTGTTGTATATTGTCTTATTTAGGGAATCAGAACAAACTACCCTAAACTTCCATTGAATAATAAAATTTAAAACACATCTACGATATATCATGGCAAACTCCTTAAATTTTCCAAGCTAAGCTGCTCCTTGCGTGTAACGAAACCGAATCAAATAAAGTGATACCATTATAAAATTGTTAAGAAATAAGCGCTATCGTATACACGCATGCCTTAAAAAGACACATTAGCCATATTATAAATAACAAACACAATCAGTGGTTCTACATTGAATCCATTTTCATTTTCCCGATAAGATTACGCTTATAACATTATAATATTAAATTTTTATTTGTAGCTCCTCAAATAACTGTAATAGAGATATCTCATAAATAAGAGAAAAACAATAACATGCATTTTGAACACATTAACAATAAAAGTATTATATCTAACTCAGCCATATTAAAATTATTATTTTTGGCTATATTATCCACTTATATTGCTTGAAGTTTGGATGTTCTGTTTCCTTCTTGATTGTTGTTTTATTGATTTTCAAATACGGATGCTTTTACACGAAATAATATAACAAATTTAGCAAATTATATGCAATTTTATTTAAGCACTGTTTATGTCTGCATAAAATTCAATATAAAAGAAATATGTACAATAATATAATAATCATTATTGATTATGGCTTTCGAGTTTAATGGAAAAGAAACATTTTCTAGACATACAATGACTACCACGCTGTAAACCAGACAAAACTACTATCAAGTTAATATACATTAAGCAGTTGTATTCTGTCTCTCAAGATCTCAGTAAATAGTTGATCGATATCATGCGATTATTGGTTTAAAGCGCAAAATAATTGGTGTTAAGGGCAAAATAAGAGATGATTGAGAAGGTTGATTTCTTTTATTAAATATTTTTTTACTTATAGGTTAATGACTTATGTACACAATTATGCTTCTTAATTATGTAAATCCATCTTACACTTAAGGTTAAACTTTACATCATGTGCTCATTATTTGTTTATTTACATTAAATTATAATGAATCTTTGTACTTTTTCTCTTTAAATTTAATTCCAAAGTAACCTGTCAGTACTTATGCGGGTTTTCCTAATATTTCCGCGCTATTTAAACTTTACGTTATATGTTCAGCGGAATGTAGGGCTTGAAAATAAATGTGACAGCTGACAGTTCAGCATTTTTAAAAATGGAACGGTTCTGAAAAAATTAAAAGAAAACACGTTTTCATATTTTAAAAATAATGAATTCTTAAATGAATGTTCATTCTCATATTGATAGCTTGGTTAACACCTTGAGAACCAGCACGTAAATACTATACGAGTCGACCGTTGTGAAAACCGTTGCCGTTTACGCCATCTAGTAATTAAATATAGCATTTAAAAATTAAAATAAAACCTTCAGATCTCCTTACGCTGGTCTCTCAATATCAACCGTAGATCATCGCGTGGATGCGACGCTGGACTGATAAAAGTGAAATGGATGCGTCGCGTTTACGAGACGTTGGTCTAGAAGGGGTTATTATAAATTCTTGTTGCATTTTGGATTCAGAAAATCCATCAGTGATAACTGAGAAATATAGGCTAATAGAGGCTGAGAAATAGAGGTTGGTAATGTGAGACTGTTTGGTGCGGATTTGGGGTTGTAGGAGTAATCAGACCAAACTCTTGTGTCAATGTGGATTTTCAAGCAATAATAGCTAATGGTGCTGGTTATCATTACATCGCAATCTAGTTTTTATGCCTTGTCGTATTCATATGTAGCTTCAACAAAAGAGTTCTAAATAATATACACCCTGAAAAACAATCACTGTAGGACACATTAACGGGTAATGTGAATACCCGTTTGGGCAATCAGAGTTGAAAACCCAGATCTTGCCATTCAACGTCATTGGATTTTATTCTTTAGTTATTTTTCAAGTTGAAATTTTTACAATTTTTAATCATAAACCTGCATTTTCTGTCAAAAATACCTCTTAAATTCTGTGCCACTCTGTATTTTCTATCGATTTTTTATATTTCTTCATGTATTTTTGATAATTATATTTTTGTTGTCCTAATGTACGTCAAATTATAATTCATACAAAGTTGTATTCGATCTATCTATAATGAAATAAAAACTTACTGTGGATATGATGCTTTATGAACATAATTTTATCTCACTGGTATGACGACTTTGTTCCGTTTAAAGCCGAGGATAATTAGATAATAGAAGATAATAGAAGTTTTTTAAAAATTTTAGATTTAAAGGAGAGGATTATTGGGAACAACATTCAACAATACGGAATGATCTTAAATTATTGCTTGACTACACTTTAAAATTTTCTTCAGAGTAATCCTTTACTTAATTAGCTCTAAATATAAAAAACCTAATATTTTCTTACTCTGAAAATATTAATATCTTCTCTATAATCAAATTTTGCATAATCTGTTTTAAAAGCAGTCCAAATAAATATTTATGTCGATTAAAGATTTCTAATATAATGAAAATTAATGCTCTTTACATGTTTGCATCTACATCAATGTAACAATTATTTACGTCTACAGATTTTGTACTGAAGATCGAAGAATCGAATGTCACAGTTAGCATAGATATTCATACCCGTTCAGAATTAGTTTTAAGAAGTAAGTACCAATCTAATTATCCCAAAAATATCCAAGAACTCTAATTCATTATAATGAACTATAATTCATTTGTTACAGTAGTTTCATTAGACTGCCATGTAAAGATTTATTAAGAGGAATTGTTATACTGTAATAGTTTAAGTAGTGTTATTTTAACCATTTTGATACCAAACTATAATATATTATCTTTTAAAATGGTCTTATTTTCATGAATCTTGCTTTGATACCGTAAGAGTAATTTTCTTTATTCTGTCCTTGCCCTTTATAAAGTTCGTGCCTATTTTTTACAAGTCATTTTTCGAAACCTTTTACATTTGTAGTTGTTATTGTTTATTTTTCCTTTATTCCTTAATATGCTATGCATCCTATTGAATTTTATGACAGCATTTTTATTGTGTTTTTATGAGCCGTATCTTGAGCAGTAGCAAAATTCGTCAAATTGGACTAACATTATTAGCACAAATACAATGCAATCAGCTGGCACTAAAAGAGTTAATATAACTGCTATGTACCATTGTATTTTAGTGATTTATTTGTTGGAGTCAGTTATGTGGACCTTTTCTTTTAAAACTAGCATATAAAGTTGTTATTAAAGTAGTTGCTGTTCAAAATTTGCTTTGCTAAAAGGTATGATTTTATCTTTCGTCATTTTTTTTCTTCCTTCCATCATCTGATACTCAATTACGTTTCTTTGATATCGACCGGTCATCTAATTATCTACAAAATGGTATTTCGTAATAATGAGAGAAAATGTTTAATCAAAAGAAGATCAGAGAAAATTAATTTGTTCATTGAAAAATAAAAGGAAACTCATATAACACTAGTAGTTTTTTGTTTGTTTAGCTGGATATTACTAGGGTTATTAAACCTGTTCATCTTTTTCATGCATAATTGATGAAGAATCACTTATATTAAGAAATATTTTCTCCTTGCATTAAAGATGCGATCTTTCTTTCTGTCAGATTATTAACAGCCTCGGACAAATGTTGCAACATAAAGCTTCAAAAATATTGTATTAAACTAATAAGATAAAGTAAAAAAAAAAGAAAATTAAATATATAATTAAAAGAGATAAGAATTAACTCTATAGAAAACTTACTAAGTCTACAGTGATCTGCTGAACTGAGATAATTTATAATTCGAGTTTAAAAGTACTAAACTGCTCTCCTAAGGGTGCAATAAATTTTTATGTGCTAAACATTTATTTATAACATACTCAATTTTTCTAGAAATTCTAAAATTTGGTTTCGATTATTACATGATAAAAAACCAAAATTGATAAACTAATTCAACTTAATTATGTCATAAACATAAAATTGCTTTCATAAAATTTAACAATTTAAGGGCACAAAGGTCCTTAAATTTCGATTTTAAAATACTTTTGAAACGTATTACTTTTATGATCATTAATTTACAGTTACATAAAATACTACATGAAATAAAAATCAGAACAATCTTTAAAACTGAATTTTTCAAAAATGATTAAGTATAAAGAGAGATTCTATTCCCAAGAATTCAATTTTAATGACACCAAAATGATGCTAAAATAATTCTATTGGTGGATATTTTTTTTACTATCAGATGATTTACAAGTTAACTTTTTCTTCACAGTTTCCTTGTAAAGGATCATTATATTTTCCGCATGATATGGAAAACTCATATTGCTGAGGAATTGTTGTTTCTTGCATGTGATACCTTAAAAACCTGCAACTTAAAATTTCTCAATCATTTTTATCAATGCAGAACACGTAATGGTACTTTAGGATCAAGCACATGTAGCGATGTGCACATTGCTGTGCTATCACTTTTCGTAATCTCGATGCCCAAACTTGTTTAACGAATAGAATCTTTATTGAAATAAACATTTATTTTTACTTCGAAGGAGGTATACCGCTCATGCAGACACTCTTTAAAGATAATTACAGCTTACATAATCCGATGGTAGAAATCCGGTAAGCCATCAAGAAGTAATAAAATATTAACTAGTTAAGATATTTCTGCTTACATCACAAAGATTTCCTTAATATTTCTCAATCATTTTAATCATTGTAAAACAAAACAATTCAATTTTGGGAATAATTCATTTCTAAAATTTCTACTAACTTTTTTTATGATCAGATATGCAAAACAATCAAATTTTCATTCATGAATTTTTGATTAAAATAAAAAACATTTTTATAAAAAAATATTCATTCTACGACTTTTGTTAACTACATTCGAAATGCAATGAATATTATTAAATTTCTTTCAGTTACTTTATATTTAACACCTATATAAATATATAGCTAAGTTATCCCTTAATGCATTAAAAAGATTTATAGAAAATCAACCTAATTAACAAATACCTATTTAAAAATCTGCAATACTTCTGGTGTTTTAGGATTATAAACAATCTGTTTCTTGATAAAATAATATAAAACATTTTTGATAATAGATAATACCTAAACATTTCTGGAAGATTATGAAGAAAACTAGTAACTGAAAATCAACTCTCTATAGGATATAAAGTCAATCGTCATGAAATTGATATAGGAATAAAACCATTTATTAAAACGTATATGCACTTCTAAAAATAAATTTGTATGAAATAATTATAAACGTTTGACTGGGTTATTCTTAGCTGGCGTATTTTGCAGCAAAAATCTCATGTAGTCACCTTCTTTGTACATCTATTGAAGTATGACTAATATTTTATTTTTATTTTGTAATATGTTATTTTAATTTGAATATTTCTTTAAGATTACAATATTTTTTCTTAAAGTAACAGTGCTATCTAAGTACAACTCGGGCA
>CM063504.1:72572476-72607476 GCA_032207245.1 Pardosa pseudoannulata
GTTTATTAATGTTATATTAGAATTTGTTCATTTTTCTTTGCCAACATTATGAAATATTTTTAAAGTCATTATAGTATCAAAATGCATTTTACTACCTTCAGAATAATTTAGGATGCATATTCCAGCGGGATACTTAGCAATTCTTGTGATTATGGTATAAAATGTATCATATTAACAATTATTGATAGCAATGATTGATTATGAGGAAGTATGGTATGTCAGCAGGTTAGAATCTGGTAGGTGTGCAAAGCATTCATGCACATCAGTCGTGTTTATATTAAAGTTAAATTAGAATTTGTTCATTTTCCTTTTTTACATTTATAAAATATTTTTAAAGCCATTATAGAATCAAATTCCATTTTACTACCTTCAAAATAATTTAGGATGCATATTCCAGTGCGATACTTATCAATTCTTTTCAATATGGTATGAAATATATCATATTAACAATTATTGATAGCATTGATTGATAATGGGGAAGTATGGTTTGTCAGCAGGTTAGGATCTGGTAGGTGTGCAAAGCATTCATGCACAAAAGTCGTGTTTATATTAATGTTATATTAGAATTTGTTCACTTTCCTTTGACGACATTATAAAATATTTGTAAAGCCATTATAGAATCAAAATGCATTTTTCTACCTTTAAAATATTTTAGGATGCATATTCCAGCGGGATACTTAGCAATTGTTGTCAATATGGTATAAAATATATCATATTAACAATTATTGATAGCATTGATTGATTATGAGGAAGTATGGTTTGTCAGTAGCTTAGGATCTGGTAGGTGTACAAAGCATTCATGCACATAAGTTGATAATTCTAAAGATTGACCGCTAGAAAAAATATTAAAATATACAAAATAAATGTATTTTATTTGTTACAGATATATTTAAGGACAAAAATCTTTCTTTGTTCAACTCTCTTTTGTTTCTGAGAGTAAACGTTATTAGAAAAATAGGTTAGTGTTTTATGAATAGTTTTGTGACTTTTGTTTTACTTTTAGAGGAATTGTTTTAATCAAACGGATCAATCTGAAGTAAAAATAACTTAATCGATTGGCCAATTTGAAATAGAGATACTTTCAGCTAACTATCAATTACTATTATTTAGTATTTACAAGTTATAATCCAAAAGGGGTCTTTAATGAATAAAAATATCTTTATTCTAAACACCAAAATGGAAATTCATTTTCCTTTGCACAATATATGAGGCGTTTACCCAAACATGCAATAGTTCAAATAACTCTTAATTGTTGCAATTGTTTGTTTTGAAAAAGATAAGGTAGTAGAATTTTAGAGATTTTCAGATTGGCTACGTTTATTCATTCAATTAACGGCATAAAATAAATGCATATCACAGGCAAGATAAGAATTTATAAAAATTGAAATCATGTCTAGTTTCTCATTCTTGTTGTCAATTTGAATCTCAAAAAAGGGCGATCGTGAACCATTATTGGAAGTATCTTTGAATTAACCTAGTACTTATATTGGACATATTTACCTTTCAAAATTACAAAGGATTGGATTACATGGAACAAATACCAGAATTACTCTAGAATTTCGACTCTAACATTTCCCACCACTTCCTTTTATAACGTCTTTTACTTCATATAAGGCAGTAAAAAATCGTTACTTTTCATTAGTTACTTTATTATTTAGGTTACATATTGACTTACCTATTTTTCAGACTATGGTTTTTAAATTGAAATTCTATATGCTTCATCAAATGGTATAAAATAGAAGATCATGTAGTTTGCAAAAAAAGGAAATATATTTTTCAGTAATTCTCGGTGGTATTCCGTAAACTAGTCACACAAAGTATTAGCCTATTTAGTAAGAATTGTATATATTACTTTTTCTACTGGCGTTAGTTGGAAAATTATTTCTTGCGCTTCCCCTTGTATCAGGTATGATGCGAATATTTATATATATAAATATTTGTGATAAAATAGCCTAGTGCATCCCTAGTTAATCCGGTAAAAATTCCAAGTCATTCCCCTTCCAAGAATGAACGAATTAATGATATCCGATGATAAAATTAGTTTTATGTTTCCATTTATGTGATTGATCAACTGACTGTTGAATAATTTAGCACTTGAAAATTTCCACCTTTAATACTAACGGTTAACACTTTTCCTGTCCTGTACATCTTATACGATATTACACATCCAATGCTTTATACGCTTGTATATCAATGTGATACCCAAAGACGTATATTTTAAGAGGAAGATAACTTAGTGTAGAGTGTTAAAATTCGTTTTATTTATCGCAAAAACGTATGACATTTAGAAGTTTATATCTAATGTATATAATAACATTATTCTCTCATACTGGGACATCCAAAGTGTAAACCTGATGTATGTAATAAAATGATAAATGCGAGAAATTATTTAAGTCCAAGTTACACTTATTTCAATAATAAATAATACATTTATACTTTCATGTATATGATTGATCAACCGTTTAGGTAATAATTTTCTAAATGTCATCTTTATTTCGTTAATTATATTTGATTCTGTAACACTTATTACGTATATTGTAAAACACAAAAATTAATATGCCGAATAAAGTAATACAGGTTTTTGATCAAATAATGTAAATTCAAAATTGATTCCCTCCTTGGATGAATACCATTATAGAACTAATGTATTATGGACAAAACGTACTGTTTTCAATATTACGGAATGCCATTAACAAAGGATTTTTGAATCACGACATGTGTCAATAACACGTAAATAAAAATATGTGCTTGTATATCACATGTCATACACAAAGAACTATATTTTAAGAGGAAAATAACTTAGTGTAGAGTCTTAAAATTAGTTTTATTTTTCAAACAGACGTGTGAATTTAAAGCTTTATATCTAACGTATATAATAACATTCTTCTCATATGGGGACATCCAAATTGTAAACCTGATGTTTGTAATTAAATGATAAATTGAAGAAATTATTTAAGTCCAAGTTACACTTATTTCAATAATAAGTAATACATTTATACTTTCATGTTTATGATTGATCAACCATTTAGGTAATAATTTTCTAAATATCGTCTTTATTTCGTTAATTATATTTGATTCTGTAACATTTATTTCTTATATTGTAAAACCCAAAAATTAATATGCCGGATAAAGTAATGCAGGTTTTCGATTAAATAATGTATATTCAAAATTGATTCCCTCCTTGGATGAATACCATTATAGAACGAATGTATTATAGACAAAACGTACTATTTTCAATATTACGGAATGCCATTAATAGAGGATTTTTGAATAAACAAATGTGTCAATAATATGTTAATAAGAAATATGCTTATAATTATTATTGAAAAACCTGAAACCAAGAATTATTTATTAATAGAAAAACTGCAAAATTTATGATATCTTCCTTATTAAATTGAATGAAGCTTATTTTTATTTTCTACGTGACTTTTCATTAGTCGCAAAAGAGTAATTTGTAGAGCTTATTATATTCTCTAAAATGGTCTTACGATTGCATTTATTGAAAATTTCGTTAAAGTTTCCCTCATATTTCAAATTTATTTTATAATTATTTTCTTAAAAAGGCTGAAATTATATTTTTAAATCACCTTTCCTTCGTGTATAAACGTGTATAACCGAGGATTTTTTAATAAAGAAATGTACCAATAATATGTAAATAAAAATATGCTTATAATTGTTATTGAAAAACCTGAAAACAAGAAGTATTTCATAATGAAAAAACAGGAAAACTGCAATATTTATGAAACCTTCCTTATTAAATTGAATGAAACTTATTTTTTTTTCTACATGACTTTTCATTAGTCGCAAAACAGTAATTTGTAAAGCTTATTATATTCTCTAAAATGTTCTTACGATTGCATTTATTGAAAATTTCGTTAAAGTTCCCCTCATATTTCAAATTTATTTTATAATTATTTTCGTAAAAAGGCTGAAATTATATTTTTAAATCATCTTTTCTTCGTGTATAAACGGGAATAATTATCTCCCCACCCCTCCTCACTAAGGGGTTAATAAAACTCTATAATTATTTTCCAAAATTATGTTTCCTTTCATTTCCGAATATTACACTCCGTTAAAATTTAAGGATTACTTTCTTTTTCAACATGAAATTAGTTAATCAGTTACTAATCAGGTTATTTTGAGATAAGTTAGGTTATGGTCCTCGAAGCGCAGTGCATAAAATATCAGTGAACGACTTTCCTCCGATAAACTGAATTTAAAATTCGCCCTCTGTCCATAAACTTGTCCTATCGGAGCGAGGACAAAAAAGAGAAAGTAAAAGCGTTTATATCTATAAAAGTCGAGTCATGAATCTCTGTTTTAGAGAAGATTCTTAATGTGTCTACTTAAGAATTGATGAGCTGTCCAATTAAAGTAAAATTGATTGTGGGGCTGTAATTGGCGCAGCTACTAATGTGTTTGAAAAGAAATATGGAAGTCATCCAAGTATCGAAGCGAAGATTAAAGGAACAGCAGTTTCTGTTGCAGCCAATAACTCTCCAAGTTATCTTTACAGCGCTTTTGGCAAGATAAATAAAATGGATTCTTGATCCTCTAAATGCACTATCTTCATTTTTAAGCCATTTAGTCAATGTGTTGTATTTCTCGATACTTTATAATGTTTTACTATAATGTATAAACATCAGTGTAAACTAACATTAAGTTAGAGTATAGTATGATACATAAACAGTGCATCAATACTCGTTAATAAAAATGGAAAATAAAAATATGGTTACATTGATTGTTTCCACACTAGGTTCATTTGTTGTTTATAGATTGTTGGTATCTTATTGATAGGACGTAATAACGTGATAAAATTAAAAAATATCTAGAAAAGGCTAAAATGTTTAAACACTGTTATTTTTCATATTTTGAGGAATTTCCTTCACTATAGAGTTATTTCTTTGCATTTTTATACAATTTTTTGGCTTCATTTTTAAGCCAATTAGTCAATGTGTTGTATTTCTCGATACTTTATAATGTTTTCCTACAATGTATAAATATCAATGTAAACTAACTCTAAGTTAGAGTATAGTATGATACAAAAACAGTGCATCAATACGTTAATAAAAATGGAAAATAAAAATGTGGTTACATAGATTTGTTTTCACACTAGGTTGAATGGGTGTTTATAGATTGTTTGTGTGTTTGTGAGAGGACGTAATAACGTGATAAACTTAAAAAATATCTAGAAAGGGCTAAAATAATTAAACATTGTTATTTTTCCCATTTAGATGAATTTCCTTTATAGATTTATTTCTTTGCATTTTTATACAATTTATTGGCTTCATTTTTAAGCCATTTAGTCAATGTGTTGTATTTTTCGATACTTTATAATGGTTCACTATAATGAATAAGCATCAACATAAACTAACATTAAGTTAGAGTATAGTATGATAGTAAAACAGTGCATCAATACTCGTTAATAAAAACAGACAATAAAAATATGGTTACATAGATTTGTTTTCACATTAGGTTGATTGGTTGTTTATAGATTGTTGGTGTGTTAGTGATAGGACGTAATAACGTGATACACTTAAAAATCTCTAGAATGGGTAAAAAATATTTAAACCTTGTTATTTTTCGTATTTAAATGATTTTCCTTTACTATAGACTTATTTCTTTGCATTTTTATACAATTTATTGGCTTCATTTTTAAGCCATTTACTCAATGTGTTGTATTTTTGATACTTTATAATGTTTCACTATAATGAATAGGCATCAACATAAATTAGCATTAAGTTAGAATATAGTATCATACAAAAACAGTTCATCATACTCGTTAATAAAAAGAGAAAATAAAAGTATAGTTATATAGATTTGTTTTCACTCTAGATTGATTCGGTCTAGATTGTTGGTGTGTGATTAATAGGACGTAATAGCGTGATAACATAATCTCTATAAAAGGTGAATAAAATGTTTAAACGTTGTTGTTTTTCATATTTAGATGATTTTCTATAGAAGTATTTCTTTTCATTTCTATTCAATGTATTTGAATAATTCAACTTACTTCAACGAATTGGATAGATTGTTTGGATAATGACATAGCAACTACGCAGGCAGTCACATTAGGTTTTACTTTATGGATATCCATGCATATACAAGAATTCGAACTGACGCAATCCAATAACGAAAGGCAGTTCTCTAGCAGTTCAGCCATTGCTGTCTATCAAACTATCACACTATCACAATATTCTTTAATTACGGTCTAAACTTAGGGATTAATTGTTAACTGGAGAAAACCTGCAAAGTCGTTTTCAACTCGCAAATATAATTATTGATTTCCATTTTCAAAAATCTGAGGGGAAGTCACATATCTCACTGATTACATTAAATATATTAATCAATTATTTTATTATTTATTGTTATAAATGTTAATGAATATTCATAGTAATTTAAGTGCTCTATTGTTAGTTTGTGAAAAGTAAAAAAAAATATCAATTCAAAAGTATATATATATATAGTCATTTACAAAGCTTCAATATATTTTTCATAAAAATTCTGATCTTAGTAAACAAGATATTCCATATGGGAAAGGTTTTTGACAAAAGTCTACAGCATTACTGAGAGTCTTCTATGAGTCATTGATATAAATCCAACATATGAGGAAAATTATTAATCGGAATTCAAGAAAATTAGAATTTGTAGTAGAAATAGATTGAGATGATATATACCATATATTTTGAATATGTATTTAAATAAAGCAAGAAAAATTATCCATATGATTGCTGCTTCTAGGATTTCCTCCCTATACATATTAGTTTTATATGTTATTCGAATAACAGAGGAAATGTCATTCAACACAAAAGTTAGTGCATTTAAATTTTGCTGTTGGTATACATGATTCTATTCTTTCCTAATTGGTTTTAAGCAGCATTATCCATGCCATTCGTAACAAATTTAATTACAATACTCATTATGAATTATTTACTCATTGGTATGATTTTAATGTTCTTTCAGTCTCTTCCTTTCAATTTTTTTTACGCCCAAAAGAATACACTCCACTACCTAGAAGGTATGTTTGATTAACTCCTTCGATAACTAATATTATACCTACATTTTAGAAATTATCCGGTACAGATGCGATATTTACATTCCGCCTTTTGTCGCCAAATTTGACGATTTTCCAGCGTTTTGCCGGGCGATGACTGACCAGGGTTAGTTTTTTCTATCCAGACTATGGAACTCTGTAGTGGCAACCCTAGTTAGTTCTTTCAGCCCCATTGATGCAAGTGATTTCTGACGTCACAATCCGTTTCTTTCGAATAAATTCTTTCTAGTTATTTCCATAGCCTTTTGTGTTACGGGATTCCTGGAGTTCGGACATGCTGTCTATCGTGGTCAGCTTGTAGAGTATTATGATTTTTTTTGTTTTTAGTTTCTCTCTTTCTAGTTGTGAAAATTATTTGTAATATGAATTTATTGTAGTATGTAGTAATATTTATTTGTGGTTAAGTGGGGGGGACCTCCCTCAAAAATTGTAAATTTGTTTTAAAGAATTTTCAAACATTTATTTTCTATACAAACGCATTATTAAACTCATTTTGGGTGTGATCATATAGTTCTTAAATAGTTAAAGTCTGTAAAACATATGTTGTGCCAATTTTTGTAGAATTTTGTAATATCTTTGATTTCTTAAAAGCCATGTGGTGCCGTCCATGTTTTTTATATTTTTTTTGTTTTTGTTTTTGTTTTTTGTGATTGTTCAGAGAAAGCTATTTTCTGCACCCATTTTTGTTTGGCGTCTTTCAAAAATGGGTGTTTTTTTTCCAAGATCGCCGAAAAAATATAGCGGCAGGAAGAGTGTAGATATCACATGTGTTCCCTTTACCCATGTCAATAATCATTAGAATAGCAAGTTCACTGGCGAAATTACGATCTTCATCTTTATAAATAATGTTTAATATGATCGGTACCTTTTTTTAAAACCAGATTTCAAATGGCTACAAACATTCATACCAAAAGCAATATTCAAACTTATAGACTTCTTACAAAAAATAAATCTATAAAATATGCAGCTAATGTAACCTTTAAAAACTATGTTACCTAATCGATTATTTTTTAGTTTGACTCCCGAAAAATCAGGCACGGAAACCAAGATCGCAATTTTATTATTTGTGCGAAAAGTTTTAATGATTACTCCCTGAGTCACCGCTGACTACGTAAAAAGATATCTAAAATAGAAAAAAGTCCACTTTGACTACTAAAATGTAATTCAGAAGATATTATGATTAAAAACCTTTTGGAAATTTTCTTCCAAAGTTTATTAGATAACACATATTATTCAAAATAAAGAGTTAACCCATATTGGACCGCTGTCCTATAAACAGGACAGCAAATAAAATTCCATTTAATAAGAAAGTTATAAATATTTTTTTAGTGGATTTTATTTTAACACCCTTAAAATAGACACACTTTATCATAGTAACAAAAAAAAAACTGAGAAATCAAATTATATTGTATTGTAAAATTTATTTTCAGCGACCTCTTAAAAATTGTCATTTTTTAATCTTTATTTTATATTTATTATTATTTTTTCCCCAAACATTGTGGAGGTTACTTCTAGTTTAAAAACAGAGCTAATAATGTAGCTGAAATTTTTTGTTGAAAAATACATGTTACATGTGTATTTTGTAAGTATAAAAAGGTGACTTAAAATTAAGACAACTGTCCAATCCCCATTATTTTTCCAAGAATTCGATATTGCATTGATAGAGTACATTGTATTTTTATCTTTCAATGAAAACCAGTTCAAACACCTGTTCACACACCTGGACACAACAAGGGGTAAATAGATGTCTATTCTATTCAGAAAAACTGGAGATATTTTGCAATATAAACTTACTCTCTTACTGCCAGTTCAATAACTGCAAGAGAAAACCTACAACAGTATGCTTAAAATGTAATATTGGACTTTGTTTTGACTGTTTCCCCAAATTTGATCTATGAATCAGCCTAATGCAATGTAAGTGATATTTGTTAAGTTTTAGTAGTGTATTGGACCGTTGTCCTATTTATAGGACAGCCAATTACATAAAAATTTAAAAAATATTTTTTTCAATATTTTGGTTTTATATGCTTAGTTACACCATATTAATGACATGGATTAAGTTTTAATAACTTACAGAAATATTTAGTTGGTGTGGTACAATATGGGTTAAATTAAGTTTAATTGTCCACGATTATATATTCTAACATTGCAGGAGATTATTCATTGAGTCTTAATGTTTATTCAGATTATTTAATGGAGATACACCAAAAATAACTCTGCGCAATTTAAAAAAATGATATCCCATGAAAATTTATACAATAAAATTACAAAACCACCATTTTTATTCATCTTCTCATCATAGCATTCAAACGACTAATGAGGGCAACTTTAAAGACTGCTTCCCATCACAAATTGCAAAATCCATTTCTATGCGATTCATTCTGTAAAGCCAATTATTTATTTTTTTTTCTTCTGCTAACTCTCATGACTTTTATGAAGTCTTTCTTAATCCAGGGTTCCCTATTTGATTCTTTTAAACCACCTTTAGAATTCGTCCGATGTTTCTTGCCATTGAGTTAATTATAATCTAGACAGCTTCCGCCTCGCTTTTGAGAAAATCTTTTGTGTCAAGCGAATTGTCCTTTAAAAAGAAGAAGAAAAGAAATTCAGAAACAAAATTTTAAACTAGCGTATTCGTGTAATTATGTCTTCAACGAGACACTGGTAGTATTGTGTTTCTATGTCTTTAATTAAAACATACTGCAATTTTATTTTAATGAGAAACTACGACAATTGCCAGCTAAACGTTTAAAGTTATTAACATTGGAGATTATTTTTTCATGTCTAAATTTTGAAATATTATTATAGTATTGACTAGTTCAATATGTCAACAACTGGGAAGATTATAATTTCATCTCGTGTCAGGGAATGTTACTATTTATAAGTCAGAACGCCGAACTTGGTCACAATAGTTTCATTTTCAATCGTTTTAGTTTTATATAGAGCAATTTGTCACAATGTCACGAACTACTATAATGCTCTTCTCATTCATTTTCATGTTTACAACAGCCAATAGACAGACAATAAAATGCCTTTCCGTTTGAAACTAAAGCCAGAATAAGTTGGGATGAGCCCTGCTGCGTGAAATCGTATTATTGCACAATAGTTTCATTTTAATCGTTTTAGTTTTATATAGAGAAACTTGTCACAACGTCACGAACTACTATAATGCCCTTCCCATTCATTTTCATGTTTACAACAGCCAATAGACAGACAATAAAATGCCTTTCTGTTTCAAACGAAAGCCAGAATTTTCATAAGTTGGGATGAGGCCTGCTAAGTGAAATCGTATTATTGCACTTTATAAAACACAATAGTTTCATTTTAATCGCTTTAGTTTTATATAGAGCAATTTGTCACAACGTCACGAACTACTATAATGCCCTTCCCATTCATATTCATATTACAAATTATGCCAATAGACAGACAATAAACTACCCTTCCATTTGAAACTACAGCCAGAATTGTCATAAGTTGAGATGTGCCCTGCTGTGTGAAATCACCTTATTGCATTTTATAAAACAATTGAAATCAATTACAGTTGTCGGATGTAAGATATATTGTCATTACTTATCATTACAAACATGTATTATTTAGATTAGAGGGAGCTTAGTTAAAAAGTTCTAGCCATTGCTGAATTTCTATAAGCGATCTCTAATGAATCCCTATAAGGATATGAATCTCTAAAATATGAATGCTTCATATGACACAATTATTTCTAAGTAGTCAACAAAAGCAAACAGATTGAAAATTTAATCTGTTTAGTTAAATTTCTCCTTTCCGTGAATCAAAACTATTTGATGCACGGAATATATAATATTATATACAATTCATACTGCAAGCGTAGAATGCAGTATTTCAATTTGGGAGTTAAAAACGATTTGTTTTGGGATTTCCTATTTAAGCGTTCACCTTTAAACCTAATAAGTAGAGTAACATTATGAAGAGAAAATCTGAAAGTATAATTACACTGTCGTATAGAAACTCTCTTTTCTGATCTGCTAGGCCAGACCATCTAGGTTAGAGATACTGTAATGCAGGGGTATGGAAAAATGTCTGAATTTTACTCACGGTATTGAGGACTTAGTACTAAGTTAAGTTAGATTTTTAAAATTTTAAGGAATAAGAGATAAGAAGATTCACGAGTTCAGTGAAAGGGGATACACAATACATAGCAAAGGGAAGTTAAAAATTAAGTTACAAAAATACTTAAGCAATAAGATTAATATTATATATTTTTTATAAGAATAAGTGAAGTTAAAGGTAAGAGCAGTAGCAGAAAGTAGTAGATTATGAGCAAATGCAACTATGCTGGTACAGATCCAACCATAAGCTATGAGAAATTTTATTGGTTCCTGAGAACCAATAGAAATTAAGCAGTGAAGTGGTTGAAACCCCCCGAATAATAATACTCTAGAAAACAATCAGATGCGTATATGCTATTAAAAATAATAGTACGTTCGCTAGTAATTATATCTGATCCTTGCAACCAAGACATTTCTCGATATAGATATATCGTCTATTTTCGTACTACATACATATGGGTTCTCCCTAAATAAATGCTGAACATCGCTAAGGTCATGTACTGAGACTGTTAAATAACTTTAGGCAATTATCTTTTATAATGAAATATTTATTTAAATTGAACTCTTCGCCATTTTATAATCTATGCAATTTCTGTTTGTTATTGTTTCTGGACAGTTCATGGACGACCGTTATTATGGTATTCATTTCTGGCTTTAATTAAACCATATTAACAAAGGTTTGAACAAATGATTTTAAGCCTGACATCAAATACCGGTCATTTGTATAAAAATACTTTTAAAATAATTTAAGATATATAATAAAATATCGGGTAAAAGATACAATATATTTTTAGAATATATTTCTTGACTTAGATATGAAATAACATTTTAAATTTGTATATTTCAACTAAATCTTATATTAAACAGTCATTGAAACCAAAGCAATAGTTTTGTTATTTACTTAGTCAAATTGCTTAAACCCATTAACACTAATTTACCACGATTTTATGCATAAGTATTCCACCCATCTTGCCGTCTGAGAGCTTAGGGTTTAAAAATAGCGTTTAAATTTATAATTATCAGTTAAATCCAGTTATTTTAAGAAATATTTTAATAAAAGGATGTGTATTTATTAGAAATTATTTTCAGTCAAAAAGACTTTAAGCAAATATTGTAAATCTTGTAACTGCATTGATGTGAAATAAAATGCAACATGTTGGAAAGGAAACGAATATCAAAATTATGCAATATATTCTGTATTAATATTTTAACTGAAATCGGAATTTTTTAAAGTGACAATAACTATTATTTTGTCACAAAATTGAACACAACTTATATGTACACCACAATCTATGTGTAAAATCATTAGAAGATATTTAGAAATTCTCAAAGTGTCAAAAGACACCTGAAGGCTCTAATAGATGTTACATATAAACAATTTAAATCCAGGAGGAATCTGAAGAAAATAAATTAATTCAATAACTGAATTAACTTAACAACTATTGTATGAAAGTTTAAAAAATTACTTTCATAGAAATAATTTAAATTTAGAAAATAATTCAAAGTTAAATTTTAAAAGTATATTCTGACACCATTCTGTTAAAATAGTATTAAAATAAAGGCTTTGTTTTAATGCATGCTCAGTTAAAAAAAATATTTCACATAAATTACTTATCTTATAATATACATATTATTTAAATTTACTTATTATTACATAAACTTATAATTTAAATTATTTTTTTGTTTCTCTAGTTTCTTAAAATGATATTAAGTTTCAATTTCAGCTTCATTTTCTACCGTAATTTTTAAATAAAAATGTTTAATTTTAATTTAGTGTTCAACAAAATTTAACTAGAACATAATATATACATTCATTTAAAATGAGTACCTCTATTAAAAACTCAAATTATAATTAAAAACATTTTTTAAGTTAAATCTCGTAAAATCTATCTGTTGCAATGAACATATTACATGTATGAATACATAAACTAGGCTAATTAACCCGTTTTAAAAATGAATACTTCGTATATCATTCCACAAAAATGTACAGGCAATGATCTTGAGAAGAGGGCTAATTAAATTCAAAATTTCCCTAAGTTTTAAATAATGGCATGATATAATAAAGGGCAATGTTGTTTAAAAACTGTTCTTATAATCTTAATAGTATAGAAAGATATTTAAATTACCTATAAATCGAATTTGAATTTTATTTCTCTAATTTATTAAAATGATATTAACTTTTAATTTCAGCTTAATATTTTACCGTAATTTTTAAATAAAAATGTTTAATATTAATTTAGTGTTCAACAAAATTTAACTAGAGGATAATATATCCATTAACTTGCAATGAGTACCTCTATTAAAAACTTAAATTATAATTAAAAACAGTTTTTAAGTTAAATCTCGTAAAATTTATCTCTTCCTGTGAAAAGATTACATGTCTAAATCCATAAACCAGGCTAATTACCCCTTTTAAAAAATGAATACTTCGTATATCATTCCACCAAAATATACAGACAATGATCTTGAGAAGAGGACCAATTAAGTTCAAAATATCCCTAAGTTGCAAATAATGACGTGAGATAATATATGGAGTAATGTTGTTTATGGCTTAACAACTGTAGTTACAATCTTAATAGTGTAGAAAGTCATTTAAATTACCTATAAATTTAATTTGAATTTTGTTTCTCTAATTTATTATAATATTACCTTTTAATTTCAACTTAATTTTTTACCATAATTTTTAAATAATTTTTTAATTTAGTGTTCAACAAAATTTTCTATCTGTTGCAATGAACAGATTACATGTATGAATACATAAACCAGGCTAATTAACCGGTTTTAAAAATGAATACTTCGTATATCATTCCACCAAAATGTACAGGCAATGATCTTGAGAAGAGGGCTAATTAAGTTCAAAATTTCCCTAACTTGTAAATAATGGCGTGAGATAATAAATGGAGTAATGTTGTTTAACAACTGTTGTTATAATCTTAATAGTGTAGAAAGACATTTAAATTACCTATAAATTTAATTTGAAGTTTCAAGAGTATTTTTAGTGTTGTTCAGATGCTTTAAAATGAACCAGGGGTAAACATAAATATTTTTGCACTTTTTTGTTGCCCCCAATTATTATTCATAAATTAAGATATAATTATTCTCTGACTACCTTTTTGTGATACATTTCGCTAAATGTTATTTATGAACAGTAAGGAGTTAATTTTAAAAGTTTTGTTAAAATTTGATTATATGTAGTAAGACATTAATAAATTACATAATATATTAAACAAAAGGGAGAATAAAAAAATTTGTAGTGAAATTTAATATCATTCATAAAATAAGATATAATTATTTTCTGACTACCTTTCTGTGATAACTTTCGCTAAATGCTATTTATGAACACTAAGGATTTAATTATAAAAGTTTGGTTAAAAGTTAGTTATATGTAGTAAGACATTAATGAATTACATAACATATTAAACAAAAGGGAGAATAATAAAATTTTAGTAGTGAAATTTATTATCTTTCATAAATTAAGATATAAGTATTTTCTGACTACATTTGTGTGATAACTTTCGCTAAATGTTATTTATGAACAGTAAGGAGTTAATTTTAAAAATTTGGTTTTAAATTAATTATATGTAGTAACGCATTAATAAATTACATAATATTTTAAACAAAAGGGAGAATAAAAAACTTTAGTAGTGAAATTTAATATCTTTCATAAATTAAGATATAATTATTTTCTGACTAACCTTTCTGTGATAACTTTAGCTAAATGTTATTTATAAAAAGTGAGGAGTTAATTTTAAAACTTTGGTTAAAAGTTAATTATATGTAGTAATTCATTAATAAATTACATAATATATTAAACAAAAGGGAGGATTAAAAAAACCACTTTAGTAGTGAAATTTACAACACAATACATTGTTATTGAGCTCGATGAATAAATACTGAAAATCTTTTTCACACGGTTTGCACTAAAAAATAGCGGATTATTAAAAATCTGCTTAAATCACTTAGCTAATGTTAACATAAATACATTTTTTCACTATAATTCATTTTTATATTGCAAATAATTTATAAGTTTAATAAATATCATAATTTAATGCTTTGATTATTCAAGATAACATTTTTTTTTGCTTGATGTTAATTGGCAAAGATAATTTAATAAATAAAGCAAAACCTGTATTGTTCATACGGAAAGTTCGGAATAGAAAAAAAGCAAAAGGGTAAAATTATAGCTATAAATAAACATGTATTTTTATTTGAGTTTTTCTTTTACCTTAAAAAAAAAATCACAAAATTCAAAACATTAAAAAAGCAATAAATACAAAAATAACAATAAATTTATTACGAAAATATGTTCCTTTGTACTATTTGAACACTTAAAATCCTATTTTAATTATGTTTTGAATATAAAACTTTTAATAATATTTTAATAGCTATTTTTTAGAAATAGTTTTTTGTTAGATCAACATTGTTAACTTTTTCTGCGACAAACTATTAGTAATACGGTAATCAGCTTTGCAAAAATCCAAAGTTTTTAGCTTTATTTCATGAATAAAGAAACCTATTTTGTCATGCGACACGGCTATTGTTTTTTTCCACATGACGAACAAAAAAAAATGCACATCTAAAATCAGTAGTAAAATTTCTCACCAGGTATGTGTTTCAAGGCCTTGCGTGACATTTAGTTGATAATTACTTGCGGAAAAGCTTATTCCGTACTACATTACTCAAATACAACGCTTTCGGAAACTTTCTTAAGAGAAAATAACACGCAACAAATTCAAGCAGCTGTACCGAAAGTCTAGTTACAGCAGCTGCGCGTGTCTAAGGAATGAAAAGAAGAATCAAACGAAATATCCAGGGGATTCACTGTCTTATAAAAACAGATAATATCTTTATAAAGTAAAATCATGTCTACACTTTTCTATTTCTTTTGAGAATATGATGAACACTTAAAAGAAAAATTATATTTGTGAAAGGTGCATACATTTTATTGTGTACATCCAAAGTTATGAATTCAAATCACTTTATTTTAATTTTTTTTTGTTAAAGTTATCAATATTTCTATACTTTTTAGTTTACCATGATGAATTATGTTTCATATGACGCAAAAAAAATTGGATAAATACGAATAAATAAATTATTTATATCATAATAGGTATGACCAAACTTATTTTCCTGTATCATAATAAAATATCTATGTTAAAAATTTTCTAATTTTTGTGAATATTAAACTCACTGCATAATATATCCAAGTTTTTTTTCAATAATATTCGGTAAAGCATTATACATCTTAGCGTGACTTCAAAAACAATTTTCTTTCTAAAACCTAAATGGCACTATAAGTATAACCCTAGAAATTAAACACTTGTCATACCGTGATATAACTGCTTGTATTTCAGTGACATACAAGTTTGACGGCCACCTGGTAATTAAACCAGCGTGTCACAGTTATCTGTAGGTCTTTGACTGTGATGACGGAATGGGAAATTTACCATTATAAATCCATGGAAAAGTCGGTAGATGCTAGATAGGACTTTAGAAAGAAATGCCGTGATAGGTATGTGAAGCAACAGTGCTTAACATTTTGCCTACTTTTAGAAATTCCCAGAAATCAAAAACGTTACTTTCTTGCTCAACACATCCAGTCCATATACTAAACACACCTGACAATAGATTTCCATTCGCGCTTTCTTTTTCTTACGCAGTTACTAATTTCTTTACTAATTTTCACTTAGGGCATTTAGAAGAATTATTTCACCAATTTACCATATTGTGCAAGTAAACTTACATATATCACTATATTAATTTTTGAATAAAACTATATTATAAAAACTGGTAAAAATAATATAACTAAAAGTCAAACAGAAATGTTTTATTTTGGTAAAACTTAATTAATCATTAATATTATTGCATTAATTGTCTAGTGAACTATTTTAACGAAGAAGTTTTTTACACCAACTGAAGGTTGAAATTATTTTTTTCTTTGAATGTTTTCTAATGTTAACTTAAAAATTGTTTAATGTTATTTACCGTAGTAATTTACTAATTTTACCATACATTTTCAAAACTCCGTTTCTTTATTTTCACAATAAACTAGAATTATTATTAAAAGTTCTGATAAAAAATTATACTACTAAAAACAAACAACAGCATTATATTATGTAAGCATTTATGCCACTAATTTGGCATTAAGATTTGCCTTATTCCGTTCTGCATAATTAATGGCAGGGCTGAAAGTTTCTAAGCATGCTGTGTAGAAGTATGGAACTAATCTCAGAAAGAATTAGTATTATAAGCAGAAATTATAGTAACACTATTGCTTAAGTTTTGAATCAACTGCAATATCTTATAACTTGGCAAGCAATTATAAGATATGCAAGACACATATAATCCTGTTGTTACTAAAGACCCTCTAAAATCGGTAAAACTTTCATTCTCAAGAGATGGAAGAGGATGTACACCTCTATCGATGCATCGGGAAAAGTGCAGCGAAGTGTTCTTCAAGTAACACTTTTGCTTAAGTTTTGAATCACTTGCAATATCGTATAACTTGGCAAGCCGTTGTAAGATATGTTATACACATATAATCCTGTTGTTACTAAAGACCTCTAGAACCGGTAAAACTTTCCTTCTGAAGGGATGGAAGAGGATACACACCTCTATCAATGCATCGTCTAAAGTTCAGCGAAGTGTTCTTCAATATTCACTGTTATTGAGGAAAAAAGAAAGTATCTTCTAGAAATATTGGAAACAGTAGATGTTGCATTATTTCTACTAAGTGGACTAGGGTACTTCAATCTTAGTATTTCGAGTATTCACCTCTTAGTTCTATTTGTATAATAAACAGATATAATGTGTTGTTCCATAAAACATTTAAAACACGAAGATCTGTAACAAAAGTGTACTCTTTTGCATTATTTTCGTAACATTTTAGTTGTTAAACAACATACATTAAAAATGCTTCTAGCAAATTTAATGTTAACTATTTTTTTCACTTTTAATTATATTTAGAATTTATATACAAAAAAACATTACCAATTATTTTAAGTAAATAACATTTAGAAAAAAATTATTTTCTATTATACTATTTTATTTTGTAGCATATGCACAGGTAAACTTTTTCAAGACATAAAAGAAAATAGTTGCATTTTAAAGAGTTCTGTTATTTTAAAGGTCACTTGTTTTTTTAATATCTGTAAATTTTGTTTTAAAATGAACAGTCTGTGAAAAAATATAGAGTAATAAAACTTAACAACTAAACTGTTAAAAAAATTGAATTTTTCTCCTTAAAATATTCAAATTCCAGTTTTTAATGATGCAGCAATTTGAAAAATTGCAATCTAAATTCTAATTTCAAAGAAAAGTTGTTATTAGATAGTTTCTTAAGTGTCAACTAGAAATGTATATTTGTTCAAATAAAGATTTTATATATATGATCTTATTTGTTGTATTATATAACTTTTTATAAAATTTCAATTCTGTACGTAATATATTACTATACTGTTACAACAATATTTGAAGTAAAAATTATTGTTATAAATGTGATACAATTTGTTTTTAAATACAGACGGGCATAAAGTAATCTAATAATATAAATTGGATCTTCGTTGGAAATACCTTTTATAAATATAATAAAAATATTAAACTAAAAAGAAAAAATTCAATTTTCATACCTTTTTAATGTTAGAAAATTACTGTTTAAACGAAATTTCACATTATACAGTCAAATTTAAGATGAAAAAAATTAGAATTTAAAACTTCCTGTAAGTGATGTCCAAATATTATTATTAAATCATTTTTTATAGATTCCAAAACTGCTCGTAAAATAAAATGAATCGTGGTTTAAAACGTAAGCTATTACCCTGTATCATGAAATCCCCAATAAAACCTTCTTTTTTTTCAATTATTTTCTCTAAATCATTTCTTGTTTTGATTTAGAAATATTTATTTTCCCCATCTAAATTACCCCATATTTTCAAATTTTGCTGCATTTACGTTCAATACCATGCAAATCGTAAATGATATATTTTATGTTATTCTGACGATAACTTTTAAATTACATTTTTCATAACTCAAGCAGCATTAGAGGGAAATATTTCACCACAGAAAATGTAAGACAAATCTCTGTTTCAAATGTTTTTTCTAAAATTGCTTCTATTTTAGTATTTTCATAGCATTATATTATAAACGGAGATCGAAAAGTTCTATAATTTTTAAATTAAAACTCATCCATGTTGCAAACAAACATTATCACTTCTACTCTTTTATATTTTGTCTGGTTTACCTCTGTGAACAACATATAATAATATACATTTTACTTCACATTTACTATCCTCTTTTTCAGGAAAAGCAGCTAAAGAAATATTTTATGGTATAACGAAAATCTTCAAGGTAGATTTTAACTAAGCAAACTAAAACGTATTCCAAATTAGACCAATATCGGTCATTGAGAAACTACCAAAATGTTAAATACAATGAACAAACGTAAAAAAAAAAGTTATCAGATTCTTTTGCACTGAATATGATTTATTGATTTTCCCGATTACAATTAAATTTTCTAGTAACCTCCGTAATAATAATAAACATGTTCTTTCATATTTTCAATTTTTATTTTAATAAAAGTTGCTTAGAAACTATTTTCTGGTCTATCAAAAATATTTTAATAAATTTTAATAAACCAACAAAACAATATCTTTATCTAGACTAATACTGGCTAGTCAGGCGTTCTTCCAAAACACAATTATTAAGTTTAAACAATAGTTTAAAAGAACTATTTTGCATAGAATGAAGCTTATTGATTTACCTTATAACCTCAGACATTTCCCTAAAACATTCTCTGAATTTTATAATGCTACATTCTCTGATTTTTTTATATTTTTATAATGCTGTAATTTTATTTATGCTTAAAACAAGCATTCATCAAAAGAAAATTTTGATAAGTTTTGGATATTTTTGTTTTTGTACTAAGAAATAGTTCCTAGATTTTAGTTGGTGAGGTTGATTAGAAAAGAGTATAATATTTGTTAACACGCAAGCATTTTGTTTACCATCCTAAATTTTAAAAATACTTAAAATATATGACCACTTACTTTATTATACCTTAATTTCGTTTAAATAGGTTTTTAAGTCTTTCACTGATTTTTTTTCTTTGAGATATAACACACAGTATCTATTAATCCATCTGATATATTGTCTAAATATTTTTCATTTTAGCTAAAATGCATTTATAAGTTCATTAAAAACAAAAACTATAAACTAAAATCACTTTTAAAAGACAGAGATTAAAAATAAAAAGTTGAATCAGCATAAAATCAGTATAATGCAAAATCCAAAACATCAGTTTTTAATATAGATTTACCATTAAAAAAAGAAAAATCATTTATAATTTTATAATATTTAAAAATAAGTACCTAAAAATTCTAAATAAATACCGTCTAATGGTTCATTAAGTAAAAAATTCAAGCTATACAATTTCATAATAAATTCACAGCACATTCGTATTTCTTTTCTACCACTAAATTAAGTCATTATACAATAGGCTTTTTTAAATTTTTACTTAAATGTTAATCTTGAAGTTGGCTTTCATTGAATCATCGAAATATTATCGATAATTTATTATATTAAAAAATATCACTCATGGCATTTTTTTCAATATCTTAATGACATACTTTATAAAACTTTAAAATATTTATGTACAACCCAAGAAATTTATATTATTGGTAATTAGCCTTAAATAAAGAAAAGTCCTCCTCCTGCATAATAAATACCCATGATCAACCTATTACAATTTTCCTACTATTTTATGATTTTCCCCTTTTTTCTATCTTTCACCTGATAGTGATGCAAAATATAATTTTTTTTAGCTATTAGCTTGGATAATGCAGAAATCGAAGTAAAGAAGAATAAAAACAACCACAGACATTATATTTCATTAAAAGATTGATATACAGTAAACACAAGTAAACAGTGCTCTATTTATTAAGAAATAAATAACAACTGAATTAACATAACAACTATTGTATAAAATTTTAAAAATTAGTTTTATAGGAATAATTTAAATTTAGAAAATAATTTAAAGTTAAAATTTAAAAAGTATATTCTGACACCATTCTGTAAAAATAGTATTAAAATAAAGGCTTTGTTTTAATGCATACTGTGTTAGAAAAAGTATTTCAAATAAATTACTAAACTTATATACTTATTATTTAAATTTACTTATTATTATATAAACTTATAATTTAAATTATTTCGTTGTTTCTCTAATTTATTAAGATAATATTAAGTTTTATTTTCAGCTTAATTTCTTACCATAATTTTTAAATAAAAATGTTTAATTTTAACTTAGTGTTCAACAAAATTTAACTAGAGGATAATATATCCATTAACTTGAAATGAGTACCTCTATTAAAAACTTAAATTATAATTAAAAGCAGTTTTTAAGTTAAATCTCGTAAAATCTATCTGTTGCTATGAACAGATTACATGTATGAATATATAAACCAGGCTAATTAACCCGTTTTAAAATGAATACTTCACCATACTGTACAGGCCAAACTGTACAGGCAATGATCTTGAGAAGAGGGGTAATTAAGTTCAAAATTTCTCTAAGTTGTAAATAATGACTTGATATAATAAATGGAGTAACGTTGTTTATGGCTTAAAAACTAACGTTGTTTATGGCTTAAAAACTGTTGTTATAATCTTAATAGTGTAGAAAGACATTTTATAAAACTTTACATATTTTATAAAACTTTAAAATATTTATGTACAACTTAAAGAAATTCATATCATTGATAATTAACCTTAATTAAAGAAAAGTCTATTCATCCTGTATAATAAATACTCATAATCAACCTATTACGATTTTCCTACTATTTTTATGATTTTCCCCGTTTTTGCATCTTTTACTCGATAGTAATGAAAAGTATAAATATTTTTTAACTTTCAGTTTCGATAATGTATGAATAAAATTCAAGAAGAATAAAAGTAACTACTATAGACATTATATTTTCGTTAAAATGTTGATATACAATAAGCACAAGTAAAGAGTGCACTATTCAATATTAAATGAAACCGTAAAATTAAAAAATATGAGAAAAACTTGCTATATATATATATATATATATATATATATATATATATATATATATATATATATATATATATATATATATATATATATATATATATATATATATATATATATATATATATATATATATATATATATATATATATATATATATATATATATATATATAATAAAAATATATATTTTTTGTATGAATCTATTTTGTCAAAAATATGAAAAGTATATATGAAAAGAAAAATATACATCTAATCCCCACTTTGTTTTCTTTTATTATTCAGCTACAAGAGTAGATATGTACTATATCAAATTTCTTGCCTTGAAACAGTCTATACAAAATGACAAAATAATACCATTATACAAAATATCAAAAGCAACATAACGTGGATAACAAAACATTCTATACAAATATGTTCTATATAATGTAATATTTTAGAGCTTACATTATGCATATTTTCTCAGTAATCATGAAAACGATATGTTTATTTATACTAGCTAAATCTCAGATTAACAAGAATGTAAAGGAAACCACAGTTACTCTTCAGGTTGATAAATTGTTTCCAAAAGTTTATATGGATTTGGATATGTAGTTTAACAGGTACATTTCAAATTACATCAAGTTCGATGAGTTTTTTTTTATTTAAAGTTATTCATAATAAAAATATTGTAAAAACACTTACTTCTTCCTTTGATATGTCTGAAATGTCATCATTCATTAAAACCTTGAAGCTGATTTTTTTATGATTACACAGCTTCAGTGCGTTTACGAGAATGTAGCAATATGAGATATTAATCCTGGCTGATATATCAGAAGTAACTTTATATGTATAACAATTAGAAGTAGAGCGTAAATCGATATTCTAATAACAAAGTGATTTAGCAAAGTTTCCAGTTTCAGCACCCCCTTCAAATAAATGTTCATTTATCAATGAGCATTTTTAAAGTAGTTCCGCTTATTTAAATTTACAGTTTGTATGAACATATCAACTCATAACAACTTTTCATATTTCAGGTACAATTACGGGTATATAAAATAACAGGTACATCTCAAATTACATCGAACTTGATGTAATTTGAAATGTACCTGTTACACTAAATATCTAAATTCATATAAACTTTTGGAAACAATTTATCAACCTGAAGGGTGACTATAGTTTCCTTTACATTCTTGTTAATCTGAGACAAGGCTAGTATAAATAAACATATATTCTCATAACAACTTTCCAGTGTGTGTATGAGAATGTGGCAACAACAGATTTTAATCCTGGCTGATATATCAGAAGTAACTTTATAGGTATAACAATTAGAAGTAGTGCGTAACTCGATATTCTAATAATAAAGTGATTTAGTAAAGTTTCAAGTTTCAGAACCCCCTTCAAAAATGTTTATTTATCAATGCGCATTTTAAAAGTAGTTCAGTATATTTAAATTTACAGTTTGTATCAAGTAATTCGAGTAAATATTGAAGTAAAATAATACTTACAAATATGTTTTATGTCCAAAATATGGTTCACATTTAAAATTTGTATCTAAGAACATGTAACATTTGTCCCATCTAACAGGTTGCTTTTTTAAACTATCGTATATGCACACACATATACATACAAACAATCAGATGCACAAGCAAACTTACACAACTAACAGCTGTGTATGATTAACTAACTAATTCAACTAAGAGTTGTATTAAAATTTTATGACTCACAGCACTCTTAGAGCTATGTGATTTGGCTGAATACTATACTTTCTCGAGATGTGTCTATAAATTAGATGTTAGTGGCGTTTTGTAAATGTTGGTAGTAGTGATAAAAACAAAAAAATGGTTACTTGTGGATTTAAAATTGTGTATTGTTACTATATTAATCTAAATAATAGGATAACTCATGCTACTGGAACTGTATGATCTTCTAGCGAAAACCTTTACATATTTCCAACGTGTCTATATGTTAGTTGTTAAAAACATTAGAAGCAAAGCGATGCCTCTGGATTAAAAATTTTCGTAATGTTATTTATTAATCTAAATAACAGAATTAGTCGTGTTTCTGGTTTTAGCAAATCTTACATTATCACTTTTACGGACTGAAATATTTTAGCACCTTTCTATTAAAGTAACTGAAATCTAAATCTATAGATTTGACGTTCAGACGCTTGTCGTATTCTGCAATCAGCCCGTTTCATAATTTTCTTTTTTTACCGCTTTTGTTTAACATTGTTTTGTTGTAAACAATATTAAAATAGTAGTCAGTTACGATGTTAGAGTACCGCTAGCATAGAATTGCAGCAGCTGACAAAAACTTTGTTTAATAACGTTCAACATAATTAAATATATCTTATAGATTTAATATATCTATATTTCAGTATAATTTACATTTGTTTATATTTTTAAAACCACTCAGGGCACTCCAGGACCTATTTCGCAGCAACCCAGTATTTCTCAAAACTGTATGGAAACATCTGGCCTATACTAATGGATATGTATTTTATTTTTGATACATGTGTTTCTATATAATGTGACTCTCTTAGGGAGTTTTAATGTGTTCTCTAAGTAAGAAATTAAAAGAGGAGACTGTTAGGATTACTTGGGCCTAATCAGTGGTTAATTATTAGTTTATTACATGTATCCAGTTTTCTACGTATTAAAAGTTGTAAACAGATGTTTTTATTTGTATTGGTCAAGATTTGAAATGATCTTTCTTTTTTTTACTTAGTGCGTGCAGTTTGGATTTTTACATTTATTTTGTTTTCCCCTTTATGCAAATTTTCTCTTCTTGTATTTGATCAGCCAAGTATTAAAATGTTTATTTGTAATTGCTGTGAACTTACTCCGACTGTGGTTTTGATCACCCTGTGTAGATATTTTGAAAATTATATTATTTTAATGCTTGTGGAGCAAGTTTATTATTGTTTTTAATTTAATGCATGTTAATAAACAGCGTCATTTTTAAAGTAATGTTTGCCATCTTCACCCATTGTTCTTGCCACTCTGTTTTAAATGTCATTTGAGACTAACAGTGACAAATGCTACATTTATAGGCATTTCTAAAATATGTCACAGTAAGTATAATATAGTTCTTTGAAAATCTGCATGTGCAGTAAGTTAGCGGGAATATAAGCAAAGAGTTTAAAATAATATTTTAGAAATATAGGAATATATTACTGTTATTTTTGAGCCAGAATACCAGTTGAGATATTTCTATCAGAATGCTAATCTAATATTATTACTAAAGTCACCCAGCAACGTAAAATATTCTTGTATTTATTTCATATGTTTTTTACATTATAAAATGTTCATATATTTTATTTAAATATTTACATGCCTTAAAAAGCTTCATGTTATTTTAATTCCAGTATATGAATTATTTAGGTATTTACAGTATAGAGCATTGCTTGAAAACATAAATATATAAAAAACGAATATTTAGTCAGGTTTAATAAAATTTCTTTTAAATTAAGTTTAAGCTTTTCTTATTAATTACTATCAGTAATATTTTATGATGCAAAAAATGACTTCCAAGCAGTATTAAAATATTTAATTTAGAATATATCAAACAACGCTGTTTACATGTCAAAATAATTTCCATTAGCTTAGCAGCATAAATTCTAATTACGCTTGTTGATTTTGATTAGGACATTGGGATCAAGGAATCGTATAATTAAAAGTAGGGATTATTTTACAGAGAACTTGTTCAAAACACCCACAAGAGAAAGTAAGAATTTCAATATGCAAAATGAAATTGGTTTCTTTCGAAGAAATTAAAATATTATGACAAATGTGAAGCTAATAAAACTAAACAGCATTATAAATAGAATAAAACATTAAATACAAAATAAAATAAATAACTTTACAATATCAATAAATTGGAGCAATAACAAGGTATTTAATAGGAAATGGGAAACAATTAAGAGAAGTAAAAAATGTAATATTTTCACTTCATTAAATTTGAGTAAATTCATATCTTTTTAAAAGTTTTTTCTATTTAAATTTAGTTACACAACCTTTACTCTCTTTGGTTTTTGATGAATATGTATAAATGAGTGTTTACTCCATTTACACGTATTCCTGTCATTAAGGTACATTATATCTATTAATATTATCATGCAATGATGCGACTAAATAAACAAGACGAATAAAATACAGTAGAACCTCGATTAACCGAACTTCGATTAACCGAGGTTTCTGTTAACCGAGTCAATAACGACGTCTAATTTTTTTCCTTCTTTCCAAAATAAGCTTGGAAAAAATGATGCACATATTAGTTCGTTGTCCGTGTTACAGGCATTTCCAGATTGCCCAGGCATGGCAATTAGTGAATCGAGCTACAATTCATAATCATTCAACAAAATAATTGTTGAAAAGCTGAGACAGTAAATTCCAGCAGACACACCTACAGAGAACTTCTTGAGATCCTCAATGGTATTCAAGGATGTGAAGAAGTTTTGGAAGAGGACAATTGCGAGTGGCTGGACGTTGAAAATCAACATCCAAATTTTGAAATTCTCAATGACGAAGATATCATACAAGCCGTTAATCCTTCAACGGACATTAATGACGCTGAAAATGAATATGACGACTTTAAGGATTCTATGACTATAAGTTATAGTGAAGGTGTTCAGGCATTGACAACTGCCCTAAAATATTTGGAGCAAATAAATGATGCTACACCGATGGATCTCCTGTTGCTCAAAATTTGGCGAGATAGGGATGCCCATGATAGAAATTCTGAACTATTGAAACGAAAGGCAACAGACTTTTTTAAAAGAATGCAAATTTAACAAATTAATGTATATTAAATTTTAAATATATAGTATTTTCTTGAGATTTGTGTTATTTTTGAAAATGCGTCTTCCGATGTTTAATTAAGTATAGTTACGAAAAATTCCATTTTACTTTTTAAAATTTACTACTAGAGTTGATTTCCATTTTAAATATTTTAAGCTATAAAACATAAGTTCATATATGTTTATTTTTATCATTTAAAGAACGTTCTATTGCTTTTTATTTTAAAAATTAGTTAAATTCGTAAGCACGGAAGGGTTTCTATTAACCGAGATTTCCGATATCCGAGGTACTAACGGTCCCAATTAGCTCGGATAATCGAGGTTCTACTGAAAATACAAAATAAATATAAATTAAAGATAGATTATATCCTTTGTTACAAATATAGTAATCATTAAGTATCTTTACAGTCATATGTGTTGTTAACTATTTATTAATATTAGATCTTAAATTTATAAAAATAGATGAAATGTTTTAATTATGTTTTAGATACTTATTTACTTCCAAAGATTAATCCACGGTATACAAGTGGGTTTCAATTCTTTAAAAAATAACAACTGATAATTAATTGCGTAATATTGTGGTAATATTTTATATCGTAAAAATAGTTTATATATTTTATATCCGAAATTATTTTTAAAAGTATAAATATTAACATTGTCATTCTAAATATTTTCTATAGTTTGAAATGTGTATTCAGAATTCTCTTAATTTTAATTAATAATTTCATCATATAACTCGTTATTGTTTTTACTTAGATTTCAATTTTAATGGGATTTTTAAAAATAGATTTAATCCCTTACAGTTTCATTTTTTTCATGAATTCGGTCCAAAAATATCACATTTTTTATTGCATATTGCACATTTATAAGCTGGAAAATGTTATTAAAAGTAATATTTCTAATTATTTTAAACATGTATAAATTTTACATAAAATAATTTTATCCCTGGAAGTTGTCTTTTCTCTATCATGTACCTTTACAGTTGTGGATATAAAAAATACAAATATTTTCGATTACAATTACTACACAATTATTTTCGAATGTAAATTCTGTAAGCAAATTTACTTAACCTGTTTTTTCAAAGATTAGATTTAGAGTGATAAATCTTAAAAAGGGAGCAAAAGGTTTAGTCCAACATCACATTCCGGACAAAAAATACCAAGTTTTTTTTTCTAATTCTATTGCGAGTGTAATTTTCCACACGTAGTACTGGTTTGCAGTGCTTAGTTTTATTTTGGCTGTAGGTGGAATTACGTCTAAAAAGTCTCTCTAGGTCAGTCTTTCAAAAACTCAAGCTAAAGTCAAGGCAAAAACTCGAAAACTCTTGGAGAAATGTAAAACTTATCAGAAAGCTCGCGCTTTTAAACCAAACAGAATACACTTCGAAAACTAACATCTTGTGAACATCTATACGATTAATTAGACATTCAAAATTTCAAAAAAAAGCCAAAACAGTGGGAATGACAAAGCAATCAGAGTCCCCGTAGGCCATACAGACAAATCATTAAAAATACCCAAACTCGTACAGTGTAATGCAAAACAGGCAAGGGGATAAGTAAACGGACCAAAGAAAAAAACTCATATTTGAAACTTTAGATACACCATAACGAAAATTATGATGAAATACCATTCTTAATTTTGAAATACTTGTAAAATAGATAAAATCATCAGGATTTTAACTTATTACAAAAAGCAATCGAGATGCAAAGTGATGTAGAACATTGGAAGCCTTCAAAGATTATGTGGGACACGGATCTAAAAATTCGTGCGTACATTTAACTTCTGTCTTTTTAATATCTCTAATATAAAGTATGGAATTACCTTATTTAGGAATTGTCATTAAAATTAGAGTACGTCTATAAGCTGCAGTCATTTCACCAGATTTTCAAATAAGTTTATATGACAGATAAATCACATTTCAGTATAAATAGAAAGCTTCAGAACCACCTCGCCGTGTTAACGTAACACAAAGTTCATTTCTTATATTTCTGTATTCTTCTTTAAATGTTTTAACTGATGCTGATATTTATTGCTTTTCATCCCCATGCAACCCTAATGAGGAATACCTTTAAAGCTAATGCGAAAACTTAAAAACTTCAAACAATAACATAGAAAATATTCAAAGTAATTTTACTTACTTTTCTTGTCTTTTAATTTTTGAAAGATGAGTATTGTTTAAGTACTAACTCGAACTTTTTGTTACAAGAGTTTAACACTTTGTGAGATATTAGAGAATTACTTCCCTTCATTGGAAACTTAATTTTCAGCTTTTTTTCCCTCACTGTGGTTAATTACTCAGGTAGATATCATTTAATCTAATCCTCATGTGCTATGAACAATCATAGGGCAATCATTCGACTTTGAATAAAAATCAATCTTACTTGTTGAGTTATTAGCTATAACAAAGAAGATATTTTGTAATCTTTTTAAAAAATTAGATGAATCCTAGGAAATAGTTATTGTTCTTAAAATTAGTTTCTATCTAGGAAACAGATACGAAACTCCCCAATTCTGACAATTTCAAATTACATAACACTTTTAATGTATTTTTAAATTAAATAAATTTAAAATGAACAAAAAAAGTAGAATGAGTTATCTACGATACTATAATTATTTATTTTACATTTTATACAGTCTATCATAATATGCTTGTTTTAAATGTTACTTAAGTAAATTCTAAAGTTACTAATAATTTCTCTCAGAAACATATACTATAAATACCTCTTAAATGGTTCTATGAATAGCCATCGTATGTGTCGCAAAGATTATCTGATAATTGTTGAGATGTCTATTTAAATCTCAAAACTCAGCTTTTAATACTTTATGATAAATTTAATTCTCCTTAATATTTCTTTAATTTATCAAGAGGATTATTTTTGTGTTCAGCATATTTTCTTAACAGTACAATATTAGCTTATTTATCAAAAGTTTTTGACAAAAAGTCATCTTACCTCAAATAACTTTAACCATCTTCTTCTATTTATATGCTTCGTAAATAAATATCTGTAAATAAATGAAGTAAGTCCTTTAATATTATATTTTTCGTTTTCTAAAGAAACAAACACAAAATATTTCAATTAGAAATAAGAAAAATTTTGATAAAGAAGTAGAAATCGAATGCTCTTAATACCTACTTCAATTTAAATGATACTCTGAGGCATAACTTTTGGGTTTTCAATAGCTTTAAAGCACTCAAAGATAATGACATATGTTCTTAACTATGTACTAATCAATTTGTAAAATTAAAAACGCAGTTAAGGGATAAGAAAATTATTTGACGTTTATTGTCTTTATATTTATTGCTGTGTAGTGCCTCGGGGGATTGAAATATATCCTTTGTGAGGAATGATTTTTCAATACATATATAAACGTTTTTAAGGAAAATACATAATAATTAATTTTAAATTTACGTGTTAAGGATAAAAATATTAGTTAATTCTCGTGTGACTTTTTTTCAGTGTTGGTATTTCTATAACTATATTAAATGCATATTTAATATCTTAATTAAGCCTTCATGTTAAAACTAGCTTTGACAAAAATGTTGATTTTCTTGTTTTAATTTTGGTAGTCATCTGGCAGAAAACGTCTTAAAAGTGGTAAACAAAGATAAAACTTGTATTCGATTTGACATTCGACACACATGAAATGAAAATGTAATTAGAGTGTAATTGTTAAAAAAAATTTTACTTGAAAAATTTAATAAAGACTCAAATATCATATTTTTTACATATGTTTTAGTATAAATAATTTTTTATCAAAGTAAATATTTTTAACAGAACCCAATTTTGATTAAAAATAAAAATATTATGAGATCCATTTTTGAAAATGAGTATTCGTGTAAAATCCTAATACTAAATCTTAAAATTATGAGATCTCATTTTCTAATTAATTTAAAACTTCATATTTTTATTTGATATTCAACAAGGAGATTATACTGTAGGTGGATTTTTTTTATTTAGTTTAGTTTTGGAAATTAGACTGTTGGTGGATTTATTTGGTTCAATTAACTTTTTATCAAAGTAAATATTTTTCACAGAAGCCAATTTTAACTAAAACATTATAAGATCTCTGTTTTGAAAATAAGTATTCGTGTAAAATCCTAATGCTAAACCTTAAAATTATGAGATCTTATTTTCTAGTTAATTTTAAATTTCATATTTTTATTTGATATTCAACAAGGAGATTATACTGTAGGTGGATTTATTTGGTTTCGTTTGGTTTTGCTGGAGATTATACTGTTGGTGGATTTATTTGGTTTCGTTTGGTTTTGCTGGAGATTATACTGTTGGTGGATTTATTTGGTTTAGTTAATCTTTTATCAAAGTAAATATTTTTAAGAGAAACCAATTTTAACTAAAAACATTATGAGATCTATTTTTGAAAATGAATATTCGTGTAAAATCCTAATACTAAATCTTAAAATTATGAAATCTTATTTTCTAATTAATTTTAAATTTCATATTTCTATTTGATATTCAACAAAGAGATCATACTGTTAGGTGGTTTTATTTGGTTTACTTAATTTTTTATCAAAGTAAATAGTTTTAACAGAACCCAATTTTGATTAAAAATAAAAATATTATGTGATCTATTTTCGAAAATGAGTATTCGTGTAAAATCCTAATGCTAAATCTTAAAATTATGAGATCTTATTTTCTAATTAATTTTAAATTTCATATTTTTATTTGATATTCAACAAGGAGATTCTACTGTTAGGTGGATTTATTTGATTTATTTGGAGATTATATTGTTGGTGAAGTTATTTGGTTCAGTTAATTTTTTATCAAAGTAAATATTTTTAACAGAAGCCAATTTCAACTAAAAACATTATGAGATTTGTTTTTGAAAATGAGTATTTGAGTAAAATCATGATGCTAAATCATAAAATTATGAGTACTTATTTTCTAATTAATTTTAAATTTCATATTTCTATTTGATATTCAACAAGGAGTTTATACTGTAGGTAGATTTTTTTATTTAGTTTGGTTTTGCTGGAGATTTTACTGTTGATGGATTTATTTGGTTTAGTTAATTTTTTATCAAAGTAAATATTTTTAACTAAAAACATAATGAGATTTATTTTCGAAAATAAGTATTCGTGTAAAATCCTAATGCTAAACCTTAAAATTATGAGATCTTATTTTCTAGTTAATTTTAAATTTCATATTTTTATTTTATTCTCAACAAGGAGATTCTACTGTTAGGTGGATTTATTTGATTTATTTGGAGATCATACTGTTAGGTGGTTTTATTTGGTTTACTTAATTTTTTATCAAAGTAAATAGTTTTAACAGAAGCTAATTTTGACTAAAAACATTATGAGATCCATTTTTGAAAATGAGTATTCGTGTAAAATCCTAATACTAAATCTAAAAATTATGAAATCTAATTTTCTAATTAATTTTTAAACTTTATATTTCTATTTGATATTCAACAAGGAGATTATACTCTTGGTGGATTTATTTCGTTTAGTTAATTTTTTTTCTGAAATAGCCAATAAATTCCACGTCAGTAAACAAAATTAAATCCCTGTCTCCCGGTTCATATTATATGGACACCAATTAAAAAGAGAGGTTTTTTTTCATTTCCAAGGTAAGCATACTACATGCAGGAAAGTTCTGGTTCTATGCGTTTCTCTGTAATTCTTTGGAATATATGGATATTGTTAGAAATTTCGGAAACATTCTTGTCGAACAGGGTAGATCCAGCATGTTTTTTTATCTGCCGAGGTAACAGTTTGATTGATAGAGAGGTTCGGAATTTAAGCTTAAACAATAAAAAAATTACATTAAAAAAAAGTCAGTAACAATAATATATTTTCAAGTATTATAATTTAATGTCTAATTTTGTACCATTATAGAAAATTACAGAAGGAGTGTAATAATTTAGAGTGCAATATTTTTATTATTTATTTTCATTTACATTTAATATTTCCTTTAATTTGGTTCTACTTAACCCTTTATAGAACAGCGGTTTCGCTGTGAAACCATCTGTTAAAATATTTTTCCTTTCTTAAAAATATATTAATGATTATTTTTGTATGTATGTCACACTTTATACTATTAATAAATGGTAGAACTACACACAATTGTTTTTTCTCTTTGAAATATCCACTTTTAAACTTGCTTTGTGGGAAAACCCTCAGGAATTTGATTTTTTCCTTGATGTCCCCAAATAAATATGCCTACACAAAACATTACTTATAAATTCTTTAGCTATTTATCTATCACATCCTTTTAATGATAATTATTCAATGTTCTTTCACTATAATTAAAATTTTAAGAATGTATTATTTTCACGCTGCACAAGGGTATAGATAGTTTCACAGTTAAACCCATCCCATCGACCAAAAAACCACTACCGACAGAAATTGAAATATTTTTCACATATTTCACTTATATAAGGTTCATAGATTACATTATTAACCTAATTCCGTCAAATCTCAACGAATTTACAATAGTGAACTTTAAAGAGTTAACCCTTTAGCGGACAGTGGTTTCGTAGAAAAACCACCTATTAAACACCTTTTAAACTTTACTTTTTGGAGTACTTTACTTTACCTTTGCTTAATTGTTTACAGCTCCAATCTCATACATCTGTGATGTATGGAAGCCAATAATGTAGAAATAAGAGCTTCTGCAGTTACAAAAAAAAACTTTTTAGAGACATGGATGATTTTTCGATTTTTTTTTTTATATTTTTTACATTTTAAATTTACAACAGATGATAGCTCTACATTTAATTTATTTTTTGAAATATATGTATTTAAACTTGCTGTACCTGAGAAGAGAGTAAATCAATTTATCCTTCTTATGACCCCAAATAAAAGTATCTATAGAGACCCCACTTATATATTGTTAAGCTATTTATTTATTATATCATTTTAAGGATTAATATTTATTGTTCTTCTAGTATAGTTAAACTTTTAAAAAGTATAATGTTCAAGCTGTACAAGGGGAGGGGTTAGTCAGTTAAACCACTTCTCAAAACCTCCTTGCCTAATGATGGCCGAATGGTTAGGGTGCTGGCCTTCGGGACCGGAGTTCGTGGGTTCGAATCCGACTGGGGCATGGATGTTCGTATCCGTCCAGAATCGGCTTTACGCAGTTGGTCTCTGTCTCATTTGCCCTCGTGTTGCAAAAGAGTAAATCGTAGCACTCCAAACCAAACCCTCCTTAAATATCCTGTAAGGCAAACCCTCCTAAGGAATTTAAAGAAATTTATCATATATTTTACATTAACAAGGTTCATATATAACATTTATAAACTAATTACACTAAATCCCAATGAATTTATTTTGGTGACCTTTAAAGGGTTTAAAGGGTTAATTTTTTTTCCAATTTGTTATGATTCAAAAAACATGTCTAACATATGCTTTGTAATATACATTTAAACATCATTGACTAATCTAAATTTTAAAAAATATTATTACAGAAGGTTAATTTTTTGGAGAAATGAATTAGTGCATCCAATTCATACACCATCCTTTTCGTTCAGAAGTTTTGAATTGAGATCTGTTCTTTTACAGGTTTTAAACACAAGAGGAAGGAAAAGCAGGGAAACATGATGAATGTTTGGTTCATAATTGCTTTATTTTGTAAATAGGAAAATAGGGTACAAATGCTTGCTGCAGTAACTTTGTACTTATGGTTTAATGTTGGAATTTCGTTCATTACCCTTGATTATTACATGAAACGTTGCACAAAAATCAGGATTTTCATTTACAGCTGTATAAATTATTCACAGGGCGTCATTTGGAAGGTGTTATTAGAATATTTAATTAATGTAATGTTTCAACTTTCCCTAAATTAAAAATTAGCAAATTCAGTTGATTAACAAGACCTTGAAATTTCAATGTATGATCTCTATGAATATATGAATATATACACAAATACATACTCATATAGAACCCTTAATTTACATCCGTGTTACCTACATATAATTTAGATAGCACATTATTTGTTTAAATGATTTACCATTTTGTTGTTTTCGATTAACAGAAACTCTGTAAATTTTTATTTAAATAATCAGTAATTTTTAATCC
>CM063504.1:72612476-72634976 GCA_032207245.1 Pardosa pseudoannulata
TCTAAGGGCCTGTCTCACCAAAGTCGTTTAACGAGTGACTCCAATTAATCTCTGTTTAAACGGAGAATCGCGCCCACCATTGGTAGGCTCCATGGATTAATCACGGTTATCCGTTAAACGACTTTAATGATACCGGCCCTAAATGTTTTCTTGAAAGTTTTACTATTAAGAAATGGCAACTAAATAATAATAAAGAATAAAAAATAATGTATCAATGGCATAAGGAGGAAATGTTTTTGTGCGAAAACATGTTTGCACCTGAACTTAAAAAAATAAATGCAAAACTGTATATTTTTACATAAAATAAAATAAAGTGTTGCAGTCTATAAACGTTTAAAGATAAACATCGTTTCGCTTATGATTTTGCAGTTGTAGCGTCTGAATTCAGCTAAATATTGTTTATCTACAATCACATGTGAGTATAATCCCTGTTTATAATATTAATGTTCTTTTTATTGTATTCTTAAATGTTTCTTGAAATTTGAGCTCATGATGAATGTTATCTACGTAGTATATTGATTTTCATAGAATGCAGTCAAGTGCTGTGTTAAAAGTTCATAAAGTGAATTTTCAACTGTTCTATCAATGATTACATATCCGCCAAAACAATGAACCTATATACTTATAAGATCAGTTAGTCGTTTGAGAATATATTTGAGTGTACAATAGTATTATATTATTAAAAAACTTAAAAATTATGTAGTGTTTTGAGTCTGTTACAAATTTTTACCTAATCCTACTTCAAAATGATTTTAAATAAACATCAAGACCTTATGAGTTTCAGGAAAATTTATAGATCAAAGTGTCAATGGATTTGGAGATCTTAATTTAGTTAAAAATGTTTCAAACAGGAAATGTATTAACGACATTGACATAAACTTTCAGCATTGAAGTGTAAATCAACGTTTTATAGTAAGATTTGAATAAAACATAAAATAAATTGCAGTATAATGTGTTCTAATTATAGATGCATTTATTTTACTGGGGGGAGATGGATTTGAAACACATAATAGATTTTATGTGTAGTTAAATCAATCATTCTAAATTAATTTAAAATAACTGATTTAATTCAACATAACATCCAATCTTATGCTTCGAATCTCTGTCCCGCTGTTGGAATGTGTCAGTTTAATCCAATTCCAGTTTCGGCAAAACGTTTTGTTTTCCAGTATCAAGTTTAAAAAAAAAGCCATTGCATAACTGACTTAAAACTGCATCTAATGTATTACAAACAAAATACGGTGCTGACTGTACTAAAGACGCTTTATTGTAATTATTATTAGTTTGTTTAAATGTTTTATAATAACAACTTCCTCGATTTGGTACTTTTAACCTTCTTTTTGGTATTGTTTCACAGTTCTTTGTAGAAAATTTCACGAAAAATGTCTTGTGACACCCGTACTTGTAAAATTAAAGTAATAGAGGTCAAACTGGAGACTACGTTTTACGGAATTTTTAAATAATACTTACGAATTACTTATTTAAAACATTGATATACTCTTTATATTGTAAAATATGTTTACCTTTTGTCTGTTTTTTTAAGTGTATTTTTATGCCGTTTACGTAACAATTTTCACGTATTGTATTATAACCCTGTACACAATTTTTACTATTAGTTATGCTATAAAAATTTTCAATAATTTTTAATGTGTTGAGAGGAATAAACATAAATGAAAGTAATGCATTACTTTTAACTACGTTCATCTGTGAAATTCTAACATTGTTATGTATTATATTTCAGTTTAATTTAATTGAACTCAAATTTTTATACAGCCTTTTACAACAGTAAACTAAAGTGATTGCTGTCCAAGTTTAAAAAGTTAATATAAAGATGTATAAGTAGTTTTCTGATTTAAAAAATGTTAAAAAGCCTTAGTAATTTACTTTTAAATACTAAAATAAAATTTGGATAGTTAAAAAACGAATCTTATTAAAACATTACATGTCAGAAAACTTCGAGTGTTTGAAAATGCATCTCCGTTCAGAAGCAAACCATGCTTTTTAGGCTAACTTTTAACATAGATGCTTGTAGCTCTTCGAGACTTTGATATCAATATCTGAACTTGCCAGTTAACCGGTTGAAATCAAGTATTAAGGACACACTATTGATCATATTTTTCCAGTCCACTGATTATGAGTGAGAAGGAATTAAATGTTTTAATAAAGGAATAAAAGGTTTTATACAAACAATAAATATTACTTAAATTTTCAAAAATGAATATTACTCGTTAATGATAAAATTCAATTGGGTTTACAATACAATTAGTAGTTCCGTTTTGATGTCGATGTAATTTATCATATAAGAAATATTTGGTAATTCCCAGTCCTCATGTAATCAAAATTCGAAACTTTTTTCAATATCGACCTATCACTCTATAAGCCCGAAAAAATTAATTTTTGTATTGTGTGTCTGGCGTCTTGTTTTAGTTTGTCCTATTTCATTTTTTCCTAAACAATGCAAATAAATGTAAAGATAAACAAACTAGATATATCACCCGTGCATTTAGTGGATAGTAATACACCTTACAAATGAAAGCTTTCAGAATATTGTAACAAAATGGGTAATGAGTTTAACATAAAACTATTAAAGTACCTACTGATTTTACCAGAATTCATTGGAATTAAGAAAATATATTCAATACTATAATTTTTACATTGTTTTTACATTCATTAATACGTTACAAATTGTTATTTAATGTTTAATATTAACAGTCTTGCTAAATAATTGGCAAGTTGCGAAATGATTCAAGATAAATAGTGTGGTAGAAGCTACTCTGAGGAGGGGATTGAAAGCTAATTTGTAGCCGAACGATGGACGATTGGTTAGGGTGCTGGCCTTCTTCACAGGAGTTCGTAAGTTCGAATCCCAAAATGGCATGGATGTTCGTAGCTGTTCGGAATCGGCTTTAAGCTGTAGTTCTCGGTCTTATTAGCCCTCGTATTGCAAAAAGTAGATGTCACTCCAAACCAAACCAAAGCTAATTTTTAAAACTTTTGATGACTGATAAATAATTGTAACCCCCAAAATACCATTGTGGTAATTATAGAATTCAATATTAACTTGTTTAATAAGTGGGATGTATAATTTGGAGTTTTTTTACTTCTCGAAGTTGTTCATTTGTATTAAATTTTTTTATATATCCATCAAGAAATAGTATCTTAATATCCCCAGAAAAGAGTCCTTTTGAGATAATATTAGGGTTTTGTTTTTTAAATTTAATATAAATTAAAAACAAATTCCTTCACATTTAGACACAATAGTTTTGTGCAATTCTAATGCAGAAATATGCTAAAAGTTCACAGTAAACAACACTTTTGATTTTTTGCTAATATAAGCAGGGATGAGTGTTACAATAAGATTTGATTTTTTTCAGTTTCCCAATGAATCATATTAATCAAATTTCGAGCGATTAATGATAGGGTGTATTTCAATGTAATTTTACATTTTGTTTACATTGTTTAAAAAATAATTTATTGCAAAAAAAATCTTAAAATCCCTGGCAAAAAAATTTAACAATACTTCATTACATATTTATATCAGTTTATCTTAAAGTTTATCAAAATACCTGACCGCATAATATCAAGTCAGAATCACAAGTTATAAATACGTAAGAGTATACGAGTAATTTGCTAAAAGAACATTTGTAATGTTTTTCTAATATAAATACTATGTATTATAAATAAATATAATTTCCGTTTATTTGAACACTTTCTTAAATTTAAACAGAAGCAAAATCCAGGGATAATATATGCGGGGAAAACTCAGAATACAGATTTCCAAATTATTGTTCAATACTTTACATTTTATTTACTTAACGATATTTCTCTTAAGAAAATTAATAAGCCTTTTAGTTAGTTCTTTTATTTTTTTCCATTTTCTAAAAATAATCTTTTAATCCTTTAAAGACTTAATGATTTTCTTTTGTTTTGCCTTCCGGAAGTTATGATATTATATTAAACAAACGGATTATTATATCAAGAGATAATTAAAAGCCCTTATTAGCAATTTTTTTAAATTTTTTTTAAATGACATGCGAGAATGTATGAGCAAACAGTATATGATAATTGTTTGATCTTGGTTAAAATTGGGGCTTTTAATTAAAATTTTCCTTGATGTTAAATTCCTTTTTGCTGAATTCATAATTTAAATAATTACAAAGCAAACCGTTAAGTTAATAAACTCAGTTGTACTAGAAGAATAATGAAGATTCGAATTTTTAATTTAAGTAAATTATTTAGCTTTATTTCTGTATTCTTTCATTTTATTAAAATATTCAATTCTACTAAATTATGACAGTAAGCGTAATTATTATCAAACATCTTTAAGGTTTTGTTTCATCTCCTGTACACATAAAGTTTTATAATTAACTCTTCAGTAGTAAAAATTTATACCCATAACAATAATAATAGTAGAAAATTGGTGAAAGCCTGATAATGTGTACCTACATTTATACGTGTGTTATATACAGTTACTGAAAACATTTTTTCAATATTAACCCCTTAACGCATTTGCCCGTGTCTGACACGGGCGAAATTCAAATTAAGCATGTAATAAAATCGTTTATACTTTGTTTGTATAACAATTTTTTTATATACTTTTTACTCTTTCCAAGCTCCCTAGTCACCCCCAAAACTGAAATTGCAAAAAATAACTTACATTGTACCTATATATCCCTTTTCTGTGAAAAAAATGTCATATTTTATAATTTTTTCTAAACTAAACTCGTGCTTTAAGGAGTTAAAAGCAATATATTCAAAACTATTTTACATTCAAATATTATGAATGCATGAAAATACTAGCCAACTTATTGAGTATTCAGCCCACTCTAAAAATCGCTAGCCCTGTTTCAAAGGGTAACAACTTTAAAATCAAATTTTCGAGATGCCGAACGCTGGCCGATTGGTTAGGGTGCTGATCGTCGGTACCAGAGTTCGTGGGTTCGAATCCCACTATGGCATGGATGTTCGTAGCCGTTCGGAATCGGCTTTAAGCAGTAGGTCCCGGTCTCATTAGCCCACGTGTGCAAAACAGTAGACCGTAGCGCTCCAAACCAAACCAAAACCAAAGTTTCGAGATACTATCCTATAAAAGTTTAATTTCTCTAAAATTTTGGTGTAATGCAAACTGAGTTTTCAAAAAAATATTCAATGGCAAAAACTCAAAACTTTTACATTTTTAAATTTCTTGGTTTTTAGAGTTATTTCTTTTAATCATATCCCATGACTCACGTCCAGGGGATATGAACCGAAGCATATAAGCTATTTTTCTTTTGTGTAAATATATTACAGTTGTTTTTGAAACTGCGGATTTAGGGGATTTTGTCTTTTAACAATATAAAACACTCATTATGCATCTAATGTCGTCAGTACCTTAACTATGAACCAAGAAAATGACCGTGCTTCGCTTTCTTAGCCATCCTAGGTTACCTGATTTGTGAGTTCTTCATTTCAGGAGACACATAAGACCATGTTAAAATATCCCGATATCAAAAAAATAGGAGAGGTCATAATAAAAAGATCCAATTTTAAAGCGATGACTACGAATAGCTTGATACTCAGGCGGAACGAGTTCAACAACGCTCCGGTAAAATGTGGGTCCCTAGGTCACGTGTAGAACGTTTTAAAGATAAATTAATCATTTCTAGTAGGTCTATATAGTCTAAATTAACAACTGCCTTACTCAGAGATTAGTAAGACTTGTTTTGAAAGGAATGAATGAATTATGGAAAGAAGGAGGAGTTTAAGTAAAATTACCTATATTTTCATCAGATAATAAAACTTACAAAATATTATTACTCAGTGTTTAACGTACCATAACAGCATTCGGCAATTAAACGTAACTATCATATGTTATGCGGAAAGAGTTTAAAAAGGGAAAATTTCGTGGATCAATTGCTGCTTTCACTCCTCAATTTAAAATAAAAATAGTCCATGTATATTTTAATTAAATAGTGTATAAAAATCCTTACTTCCATCTGCAGTTATTAAATTGCCATACCTCTTTAATGCAAGAAATTTATTTTCCTCACGAATACACTTTATGTCTTTTAAAGTTAATATTTTATAGTTCAGAACAATTCATGTGTTGTGTGTCCTGGATATCTTCTAAAGAATGAAGTTCGGTAATATTCTCCTATTTAAGAAATTTTATAGAGCATGCCAGCTCTCTGTGAATGATCACTGTAGTCGGTTTTTATCTAAGATCACCCGTCAAATAACGCAGTTTAAAAACCATTTTAAAATGAATAATTGATGTAAATATAACAAATATTTTTTAAAACACATGGAAAGGTTATAAGTGCATAAAAGTATAACATTTAAAACTGTCCAGCGTTTTCACAACAAATATTTTGGCAACTTTCGAAGAATGATTCCACCGTTGCCCTAAAAGTTTTTTCACTATTTTCCAATCATTTATCTCGTGAGATTATACTTTCTCTGAATTGTTTGAGCCTGAAAAAAAAGTCTTTTCTTGTTTTCTTGCATATAACGCAAATTGTAGTTATATACCAATTAAAAACTTTCCCTAAAACTTTTGGCCTTGTTGAAGAATTCTCTCCATGTTCCAGTGGTCCAGTGTCCCCGTGTGTTCGACCTTACATAAAAATTTACATTAGTGTATTCCAAGTAACAAGTAAAAGGATACATCTTATCTCGCCATGAAAGAGGGAAGATGTTTGACAGAATATAAAGCGTTTTTCAAGACATACGAAAAAATGTTAATTGAATAAGTTTTTAGCTTCAGATCACTATCAAATAAATCACCTATAAGAAACCACCGATTTTGTTCCAGTTTCATATATACGTCAGTACGTTTCATAAGTATCGTAATTATTGGTCAATAAGTTATCTGTTTATATTCTTAAGCTAATAAAATACAGGTTGTGATTACAGAATGATTCACAGATTCGCAGAAGATTCGTAGATTCAGAAATGACACTAATACAATTTAAACAGTTATTTAGAATGGATCAAATTTTTATGGCAAAGATACGTGTATTTCTGAGATCATCATATATCTATGAATATATCATATTACCTATGAATATTTCTAACTATTTTCAGTTGCAAAACTAACAGATAATGGTTGTTAATAAAGAGCTTGTCTGCAGTCGGCACCCAAAACTTCTAAAAAAGTGTTGGCTGCAATGTCAACATCGTGATTCATGTACGTTTTAGTTTGCACTTAAAAAATATGTAAAATGTTTTTTATACTTTTTAAAAACAGCTTTAGTATTATTATATTTTGGACATTAGTTCAAATTAATTTTAGTTGTTAAGATTTTATCTCTGTTATTCATTAAAACTGGGCACCGCGTTATACGCTTAAACTAATGAAAATATATCTAATGGTAGATACCTGAACTTATGAACACAAGGAATTTACTTGTTTGTGAGCACTTGTTGTACAGTCTATAAAATTTTTAATAAAAAGTATCTTGAAATCTCTATCGAAGAATTAATACTGCTTGTTTTTATTTTGAAATAAGAGTATAAGAAGAGCGTCACTTATGTGCAATTTAATTAAAAAATTCCACTTTATTTCCTCGAAAAGCAACGCAGATAGAATAATTTCAGTATAGTATCTTGATACAGATAAAAAAGATGCCAGTATTCAGTATTGCCGATAAAGAAAAGCTATAATTTTTTCAAACTCAACGACAATTCAAATGCAATCAAAGCAGGACGTTCTGTATTCAACGAAGGATAGTAAAATAAAAGAAAATGCTTGGTCGAAACGATTTCCAGAATCAAAAGTTTTGGAATGCTGTTTTCAAAATCATTGCTTATTCATGCATTCCCTGCAGGTCACGGAAAATATGTTTTCTGCTCCACCTGCATAATCTAAGAAAAATGACATTTCTGGGTTAGAAATATTAGAATCGGATATGCAGAAATCTTCGTGTTCATGACAATACTTTTCCTCTTTTTTTATTTCCTGCTATGGTATTTTATTACAACGCAGTATATTTCAATGTACTATGATTGTTTGTTCCATTTGTTCTATTTTGTTTAGTTAATACTCCTGCAAATACTCCTGTACATAAAAAGGAAAATATTTTAAATAATATTATCAATGTAATCAAAATGCCTAGATACATGTGTGAAAAATACACTCAAGATCCAAAACATTATGACCACCTGCCAAAAACGAGTTGGCGCACCTTTGGCGCGCAACACAGCTTCAACCCGCCTTGGCATGGATGCCACAAGTTCTTGGTAGATGGCCGGAGACAGATTGTACCAGATGTTTAGGCAATGGTTACGCAAATCCGAGATATTGCGAATTGGAGGTCTTTGGTGTCTGAGCTGCCGTCCCATGACATCCCAAATGTATCGGATTGAGATCCGGTGAGTTAGGCAACCAGTATGGGTGGTCATAATGTTTTGGCTCTTGAGTGTAAGATCCTATATGCGAAAAGATCTAATTATGACAACGGCAATTTAAGAAATGTTATTAGCTTTAGTATCAAATATATCTCAAAATATGAACAAAAAGTTAAAACTCTATAAGCCAAAATAGAGCGATAAAGGTAGTGCCAATGTAAATCATGGATAGAAATTACGCAAGCAGCAGTTTTATAGATAGGAGTGAACTGCATTATTTGTGATATAGAACTTAGCAACGACTGATCCCCAAACCAAAAGCAGATTTTTATCCTTCTCGTATTCTTTCATTTTTTTCTCTTCACTAATTTTTTCCTGGTCTTAATACAGTGTTTGGTTCAGCGTATGGTCTAAATAAAGCTTTGGTTTACTGCCACATAGCGAAGTCTTATTTGTCAGCCCCTGAGTGAACTTGTGTTAACACTGTAGCTTGTTGGTAGTTGTCTGCATATATATTTATTTGTACTCTACATACATAAGATTCCCATTTGTTACTATAATTTTAATAATTTTTTCATGTAAATTCAACTTATTTTTCATTTGTGGCTCTGCCTTCATTCATGACAGCATCTTTTTAATTTTATACTATAGGATCATACTGAACAATTTATTTTCTTCTTTTTTTCTTTTTAATCTATGATATCATTTTAAATATAACAATCATTTAAATTTTCTTTTTCTTTGATTTACATGTAGTAAGTGAGAGTGGTAAAAACAGGATTCTGAATGGCAACAAGCATTTATAAAAGACGCAGGCTTCGATCTCATTACCCAGAAATGTATCCTAACTTTTCAATGAAAGACGTAATGTTCCCCTGCAATTAGTTTTTACTATAAAGAATTAAGTAATTATAACTATTTACTTAAAAGAAAAAATCGGAGAAACTGTTTTCAAAAATTAGGAGAGAAAAAAATTATATTTTTTTATTTCTTTTTAATCTATGATATCATTTTAAGTATAACAATCATTTAAATTGCCTTTTCCTCTCATTTACATACAGTAAGTGAAAGTGGTATAAACAGGATTCTAAATGGCAACAAGTATTTATAACAGAAGCAGGCTCCGATCCCCTATTACCCAGAAATGTATCGTAACTTTTCAATGAAAGACGTAATGTTCCCCTGCAATTAGTTTTTACTATAAAGAATTAAGTAATTATAACTATTTACTTAAACAATCGGAGAACTGTTTTCAAAAATTAAGAGAGAAAAATATTTATATTTTTCTTTATTTCTTTTTAATCTGTGATATCATTTTAAGTATAACAATAATTTAAATTGCCTTTTTCTCTCATTTACATACAGTAAGTGAAAGTGGTATAAACAGGATTCTGAATGGCAACAAGCATTTTTAATAGAAGCAGGCTCCAATCCCCGATTACCCAGAAATGTATCGTAACTTTTCAATGAAAGACGTAATGTTCCCCTGCAATAAGTTTTTACTCTAAAGAATTAAGTAATTATAACTATTTACTGAAAAGAAAAAATTCGGAGAAACTGTTTTCAAAAATTAGGAGAGAAAAAAAAGGATAAATATTTTTTTACGTCAAGGTAAGAAAGAAACAAGTGATAACTTAAAACGGTAATGAAAGAATTCCTCGCGATGTTAATTACAAAGAAAATAAGAATAAATTTTAAAAGTAACAAAATGTTCACAAACTTATAAAAAATTAAAAAAACGTGTTAAGATTAAAAAATATATCGATGTAATTTAATTATAACATTTCCTTAAAGTAAATGGGTTACGGAACAATTTTACTCTTTGAAATTGCTGAGAGCATCACAAGTTTTCTCCATAAATTAAGCCCAAACACTGTAATAGCAACGTAAAAGATTCGTCTCTTTGATATTCTTTAACATTTCTTAATTTTAAAGAAGAAATGCAATTAAATTGCTTAGAAATTCTTTGTTTTTCATACTGAGTTTTTTCAGTAAAAGAATTAATGCTCTGATTCGGGATTAATATATTTTAACATTCTTTGCTGTTAAGTAATTTTAGTCTCCCTCCGTCTCTTCGATTCATAGTTTAAAGGTACTATGGGCATGATTATCGGTTGACACCTTTTCTCTTCCACACAGGATTTCTCCAATGTGAAAAGTTCTAAAGTATGCTATATTAGGACTATCAACTGTCTAGTTACTTATCTTCCAAATTAATGAATCCAATATTTGGGGTGTTGTGCTGTGTAAGTACATGTATTGTTATTGAATTAATAGACTCATTGTTAATATTTCCCCTCTTGTTTCTTGTCTTAATTTTTTCCATTTTTAAAATTTCCCTGTGCCTTATTACATGGTATTAACCTTGTAACATCGATTATATAGTTAATGGCATGACTGAATTTTCCCCTGAAAGGTAAATTTTCAATGTTAAGTATTCCTTTCCGCTCAAAGGAGGTCATACGTTTTTAGACCAAGAACAATGGGAATTTTTCTGATAGAGAGGAGGAATACTGTGAATGAAAATATTCTTTTGATTTCGGAATTGTAACTGTTAGAATGACTTGTTTCTCTTCGCATGCGCAAACTGGATTACACTCTTCATATCGCACCAGATGATATTCAAATTCAAAACATTATATTAGTGAACACTATTTTATTATTAGTTTGGCTGTAAATTGTTCCTTCAAATAATTCAAAAATACTTTAGCGTAGTTACTGAATTATTCAGAGAGGTTTTTTTACTTTATTATTAACGAGTTGATCACCTTATTTTGTCATATTTTTCAACAGAAATAAATAATTGAACTCATACTTAAGGATACACTCCAAAACTTATCACGTAAGATAAAACCAGCGTTACGTTAATTCTACAAAAACTTTTTATTATATAAAGGTAAATATATTTATTAAGCGCCTCTGTATTTCATTGAATTTCCTTCTGTATGATAAATGCAATAAATTTATGTAACACCTGTGTAACACGTAGTACTTAAAAGTATATGAAATTTTCTGAAGCAAAGAATCTTATTTAACTCATAATAGTTCTAATCAACTGTATCATACCACCATATTTTAAATTTAGTTTATATAATTGCTGTGTGATAAGTATTATAGTCAAACTATGTTTGTATTAGAGCTACATATTTTTATTTTCTAACATACACAGTCTAAAAGCTGAAAGATATCCAAATGGTTCAGGTGCGGTTCTTCGGCACCGCAGTTCGTGGGTTTGAAGCCCGTATCTGAAATCGGTGTCTGTAACCGTTCAGAATCAGCATTAAGCTGTCGATAATGCTCTCGTTAGTTCTTGGGAAGCAAAAACCGTAGATCGTAACGTATTTTTTGCCAAAACTTATTATTTTTAACTTCTTAATTTTTATGTATTGTTACAATTGTTTCTAATCATCTTTGACAAGCAGAACACTGGCCGATTGGTTAGGGCGCTGGTCATCGAACCAGAGTTCTTGGGTTCTAATCCCACTGTGGCATAGATGTTCGTAGCCGTTCGGAATCGGTTTTAAGCTGTAGGTCCGGTCTCATTAGCCCTCGTGTGCAAAACAGTAGACCGTAGAGCTCCAAACCAAACCATCTTTGGCAAATGTAACCACTACTAGCGAAACTTATTAAATACTTTGTAGTGGGATTCTACAACCATTAGCCATAGATTGATGCGGTGGTGGTCGGGATTAGTCCTTCAACCTTTATGGCTTTTTGAGCAATTACAGATACCTTGACTAATGTTCACTGAGAAGCTAGATGTATGTTGTCAACCAAACCAAAAACATAATCTAAGAAATTAATAATATATAACTAATGAGATATGTTTTTAAACTAGTCTTTCAAAGCTGTATTCGGTTTCCCAAAGCCAATTACTAATAATAAATCAAATTATCAACGCTATTTTAACATAATTTTCCCCAAGTAAGATATATAATTAAAACTTCATAATTATTTAAAATCAGGAAGATCCTTAACAGGCTGGAATGTTCAGTTTTTTATTTTTTAAGTCAATCAAATAACTTCCTCGAGACACCTCTTTCTTCAGTTTTATTATATCTCAATTGCCTATATATTCTTTTAATTGTTTACCTCATTTCAAGTGGTTATCCATTATATTGTTCCTTATTTAATATCTTCTATTAGGTTATATGTTTGAGAACACACTTTTTGATTAATAATGACTTTCCTATGTTTTATTCCCACGAAAATTATTATTGCATATTATCCTCATGTAGTACTGAAACATTTAAGCTATCCCAAAAAAATAAGTAAGTACTATATTAGTATACATTTACAACTCCTGTCTATTATTGCTATTAACCTTTGGAAATAGTAATTTCATTTTAACAATGACTGTATAAAAATAAGTATGTGGTACAATATCTTAAAATATCCCTGAGAGATACAAATATCTCACTTTAAAGGAGAAAATGCTATGATTTTTGTTCTTTTTGGTGATAGCCTTAGATTTATGCTACAGGAAAAATATAATTTTGCCAAATAATATCAATAGGGTAAAAATTATATGTGATCATTTCCCTCAAATAGTTCAGAGAGAAACAAATTTCTAAGTATTGCTTGTAACTAATGCTTTCTGTGTTTGAAACATTGTGTAAGTATTATTGAGACAATAAAAGCATTGGCTATTAATCAGATATAGAATTTTGTTATATTAATTCATAAATCTAAACTATATTATCTAATTTTTAACTAGGAAATTATAATTCATTAAAACAATTCAAAGAAAACGTCTATTTTTAACCCTCCGAGTGGAACACATCGATAAAAAAAAAGTCTCCAAAATATACGATAAAGGTTAACTCTGTCAGTGGCCAAATCGTTCTATGATTTTTATTCACCCTTTGTCGACTAGAATGGAATACGGGAAACCCACCCTCGTCATTGTCCCTTTACTTCCGGTTATAAATAGATATATAAATAGATATTATAGATTGCTAATTTTTAATACACATAAAGCTCTTCAAGTCTCGAAGATCATCCCATAAGAAATAATGGATTCTACTAAAAGTAAAAATAAAAATATTCTTTGAGAGACTTTTTTATATTTTTTACGAAAGTCATCCAAGATATTTAAGAGGTGCAATTAGAGATACATTTGTTACCACGAACGAAATACTTCGAAATAGAGATTTACAGAGCCATGAAAAGCTATCAGTGTCTTTGTGCCTCAGAAGGTAGGGGTGCATCCCTCAATAAATATCAGTCAAACAGGAGTGTAGTTCCTAAACAATCGACCTGACCCTCCTACCGCAAAACTCCATGGGGGAAAGAACTAAAGCAAAAATGTACATTACATCCATTTTTGGGGCGTTTTTGGAGGTCGAAAATTGTACATTAAGACTTCATCGGTTTGGCGGAATTGTACGTGTGAACCGCTTAGAGGGTTAAATCATTGAAATAACACATATTTGCTACTTTTCGATCCATACATAACGCTGGTAGTTTTCAGATGTTGAAATGTTTGAAAAAAATTCACTGTTTTATCTATAAATGTTATTTGAACAAACACTTACCGTTTTAAAATAAACACGTAGCTCTTGACTAAATATATTTTTTTAAACTAAAACGTATTTTATTTTATAAATATTGCTGTTTAAAAAATAATGATTCCTGGTTTTTTTCCATGAAAATATTTCCCCCCCCCCTGGGTCATAAAAACAGTAACCAAGTTTGCGGCAAAATATAAAAAATAGTCTTCGAATTTTATGATGCCACGTAACTCAAAAACCATAAAATATCAGAAATCTTCATAAAGAACTTCGTAATATTTCTTGGTGCTTTGAATACTATTTTAGATTTTAAAGCACACGCAACGTATTTTCTGCTCTATATTAAACTTTCTCCAAGCTTAGTTGAAACTGTAAAACATTTTAAAAGACATTTTTCTTCTCCTTACATTTTTCCAGAACCATCATAATCTTATTGGCTTTAAAAAAAAAAATATTTTCTAGTATCTCTTTAACTATATTTAGGTGTTAAGTTGGAAACCATCATACATAAATACATACATATGTATTTGTAAATATATATTTGTAAATGTATACATATTCAAAGGAGAACATATTATAATATGTACATTTATAGATGATTGGATAAAAATTAGTTCCAGTATAGTTATTCGTATGTAATCCTAGCTTTTGCCTAGGGCTGCTCATAAATGAACGGTTTCATATTTTTAAAACTATTTTATCTTTTATTAGTGTTTACAAACTAATTAAAACGTGTCAAGTTTTATCTTACCATCGTTTAGAGTCTCATTGCAGTTTAGGGTTCATGATACATATACATGTGACCGAAGAAGAGGGAATAAATATGTACATTTATAGATGGTTGGATAAAAATTAGTTCCAGCAGTGTTATTTATATTTATTCCTAGCGTTTGCCTAGAGCTGCTCATAAATGAATGGTTTCCTATTGTTAAAACTATTTTTCCTTTTATTAGTGTTTACAAACCAATTAAAACATATCAAGTTTTATCTAACCATCGTTTTGAGTCTCATTGCAGTTTAGGGTTATTGATACATACACTGGTGACATAAGAAGAGGGAATAAATATGTACATTTATAGATGGTTGGATAAAAATTAGTTCCAGCAGCGTTATTTATATTTAATCCTAGCGTTTGCCTAGAGCTGCTCATAAATGAACGCTTTCCTACTGTTAAAACTATGTTATCTTTTATTAGTGTTTACAAACCAATTAAAACATATCAAATTTATATCTAACCATCGTTTTGAGTCTCATTGCAGTTTAGGTTTTTTGATACATAAACATGTGACCGAAGAAAGGGGAATAAATATGTACATTTATAGATGGTTGGATAAAAATTAGTTCCAGCAGCTTTATTTGTATTTAATCCTAGCGTTTGCCCACGGTTTCTTTTTAAATGAACGGTTTCCAATTGTTAAAATTATTTTATCCTTTCTTGGTGTGTTTACAAACCAATAAAAACATATCAACTTTTATCTAACCACCGTTTTGAGTCTCACTGCAGTTTAGGGTTTTTGATACATACATATGTAACCGAAAGAGAGGGAATAAATATGTACATTTATAGATGGTTGGATAAAAATTAGTTCCAGCAGCGTTATTTATATTTAATCCTAGCGTTTGCCCACGGTTTCTTTTTAAATGAACGGTTTCCAATTGTTAAAATTATTTTATCCTTTCTTGGTGTGTTTACAAACCAATAAAAACATATCAACTTTTATCTAACCACCGTTTTGAGTCTCATTGCAGTTTAGGGTTTTTGATACATACATATGTAACCGAAGGAGAGGGAATAAATATGTACATTTATAGATGGTTGGATAAAAATTAGTTCCAGCAGCGTTATTTATATTTAATCCTAGCGTTTGTCTAGAGCTGCTCATAAATGAACGGTTTCCTATTGTTAAAACTATTTTATCTTTTATTAGTGTTTACAAACCAATTAAAACATATCAAGTTTTATCTAACCATCGTTTTGAGTCTCATTGCAGTTTAGGGTTTTTGATACATACACATGTGAGTGGAAGAAGAGGGAATAAATATGTACATTTATAGATGGTTGGATAAAAATTAGTTCCAGTAGCGTTATTTATATTTAATCCTAGCGTTTGCGTAGGGCCGCTTTTAAATGAATGGTTTCCTATTAATTTAATATTTTTAATTATTTTATCCTTTCTTAGTTTTTAAAAACCAACTAAAGACATATAAAGTTTGTATCTAGCCATCGTTTTGAGTCTTACTGCAGTCAGAGTTTTTGATACATTCACATGTGACCGAGGGAGATTGAATGAGCTCCCACATCAGCAATTTTATCGGAAACATGACAGTTATATGTGTAGTTGGAATCTACTATTTCAAACCATAAAATTGAAAGGCTTTTGATTCGTATTTGCTTTTGTTTTACAACTCTCATACTTTGATAAATTTGCTGCTGTAAGATGGAAACTATCTACTTATTTAATAATTCCCCCACGCTAGTTTAAATTAACATTGTTTACATTGGTTACTCGATTTTTTGTATGATAGGTCTGTCAATCGCTGTAGCGATCTGTATACCAAAGAAAGTATTAAGGTCTAAACGATTTATTATCTTGCTGGTATTGTTGCTTACATCTATATAGGCCCGATAATGTTTTAACTTGCTACGTAAGCAATCAAATTTATTAATTTAAAGGTCTCCAGTATTATTAATCTGTGAAGATAATTGTCGAGTTTTAGATGTATAATCAGGATGTGGTTTTGGAAACATCTAGCGTTTATAAGACGCCCGTATATATCCCATATATATATATATATATATATGGGATATATACATATATATAAAGTCATATATATATATATATATATATATATATATATGGGATATATACATATATATAAAGTCATATATATATATATATATATATGACTTTCCTTCATTCCCTGAATTCCTCTCGTATGCGTTAATTAATACATTCATCTGTTCTTTTATGATGTGTTTCCACATTTTAACACACTCGAACAATCTTGTAAGCCAGAAATTCCTTCAAAATGACATCCTCTGAATTTAACTGTATTATATCTATGAAATTCATATTCTATATACAGTGTACCATATAAAATAAAAAATAGTTAAAATTTATATTTTTGAAACATATCATACGCCTCTTACACTCGTTATTTAAAAGAATTTTTAGTCTTATTTTGTACAAAAAAAATAATAATTTACATTATTGTATTTTTCTTCATGTTTTCTCTGAATACTTAGAATTAAATTTTAAGCTACTAAATAAGGAGCTATAATAATAAAAATGTCTTTTTTGTGCAAGTAGGATACACTTAGAAAATTTTCGCTGAACATAAATGTTGACTAATTAGTAATAATTAATACCCTCATAGTTAATTATTTACCTTCCAATTTTAACCACATTTAAACATATTTCTCTTGATCTATGGTATTTTCAGTCAGATTCCATCAATTTTACAAAGTAGAGTCAAAATGTTCCTAGAGTATGTCAGTTGAAAATTATTAAAAAGTAAGACAATAATTTTACTTATTTGCCTTCAAAGTGCTGTCCTCTTGCATACACACTTTTGTTCCAGCTCTTATATAACTGTTAAAAACACTCCTGGGATCTACTTTTTCAGAGGCCAATCAGCCTCGTCGCATCTTCGATCATATCATCTGAATAGGTAAAAATCTACTGTGCTAGATCGGGAGAGTCTTAACACTTTCTGGCAAGGTACTTTTTCGCAATCATTATGTAGGGGAGCATTGTCTTGTAAAATAAACCCATTTTTCAGGCCATTTTCGTTCACTGCATCTTGTAGACTTTTAAGGATCTCCAAGTCAAGTTCTTTATTGACAATATGAAGAACCATGAAGAATGCTGTGAACACTCCCACGTGAAATTTCAATTTCAGAGACGATAGCATCAACGATCATACTTCTGCCCGCACGCACAATTTCTGGAACGGGCTCACCATTTTCATCTGTGATGTAAGAGAAGGGGCGCCTAGGCCGAATGCCATCTCCGATGTTTGTACGACTTTCATGATAAACGATTTTTCCAGTCGTAGACAGCAGCGTTTTTCATGGTTTCCTTTCCGCATGCTTCCTACAGCATCTCGAGCGTCTCAGAAGGTGATTTCTCTAGCAAAACTCAGAATTTGATTTTGTAAGTTGCTTTACAGACGACATTTCAGTATTCGACGAATAATAAATTCGCTTTTTCAGAAATTATTTGCAACCATCGCTGACAGTGCTGGAAATTAATTTTTTAGGCCTTTTAGTTCACTGCATCTTGTAGACTTTTAAGGATCTCCAGGTCAAGTTCTTTATTGACAATATGAAGAATCATGAAGAATACTGTGAACATTCCCATGTGAAATTCCAGTTTCAGAGACAATAGCATCAACGATCATACTTCTGCCCGCAGGCACAATTTCTGTAACACGCTCACCATTCTCATCTGCGATGTAAGAGAAGGGGCGACAAGGCCGAATGTCATCTCCGATGTTTGTACGACCTCCATGAAAAACACTTATGCCACTCTCACACAGCAGCGTTTTTCATGGTTTCCTTTTCGCGTGCTACCTTCAGCATCTCGAGCAAAACTCAGAATTTGATGTTTGCAAGTTGCTTTAAAGACGATATTTCAAAATCCTACGAATAATAAATTCACTTTGTCAGAAATTATTTGCAACTATCGCTGACAGTACCGGAAATGAATTCTAGATGATTCTGTGTGTTTACAATTAACCCCTTAATACACAGTTTTTTTTAAACAGCAAGCCAAAAAAATCGATTTTTTAATGTAAGAAACACATTTTAGAACGTTGTCTTGCCAAGAAAATTACAAAAATACAAAAATAATCAAAATTTTTATTACAATTTTGGATTTTCATAACATCGCAGAAAATAATCGAATATTGTAATATTACACGCACATCGACATTTTTACCTTTCTTTTCGAATTCATATTTCAGAATAAACGTTACTATCAGTAAAAATACTTATTTATACTTTTAAAACATAAATAATAATAATACTAGTATTTATAAAAGTAATAAAATTTTTCTTTTGTGTGATATATTTCGAAAAAAGGTGCAGCACATAGGCCAACATTGCAACTACTACACATGTAACGATTCTCTTTTCTTTTCCCTTTCCTATCTCTTTTAGCACAACACACAACGCAATATCTACAAAAGTATAACGCCGCTCGAATTATCTCCAGTGTGCATGGTTTGGCCAGTTTAGCGCGCTCCAGTTAACTCGAGCGTGCACGTTAAGAGGTTAAAAGTTCAATCTTCAGAAGAGATATTTTTCCTCCAAAGAACCCCTGCATGAATGTAAGCGACTATTTCGGTAACTTATTGACTATCTCTCAATAGCCCACTTTTGTCTTAACTAATGATAGTTTGGTTTGGTTTGGAGTGCTACGGTTTACTTTTTGCAACAGGAGGGCTAATGAGACCGGGACCTACAGTTTAAAGCCGATTCCGAACGGCTACGAACACCCATGCCACAGTGGGATTCGAAACCACGAACTCTGGTACCGAAGGCCAGCACCCTAACCGAATGGCCATCGTTCGGCCTAATGATAGTTTACAATGATATTTTTTTCATTTTAAAAGAATTTTGAATAATATAGTTTAGTGAAAGTTCTTTTAACATTTTCTTTGTAAATACCGTACATTTTTTTCCTACAGTAGACGCGTATAACAGAAGTAAATTAAGGTGTAAAAGTTGTTTATCATAAATGTTCATGAAGTTATAAAACGTATGATTTCTAAAATACTGTGAGATAAGAGAAAAAGATACTATAAAATATTTGCAATCCATTGATAATCAATATATTAGAAGAAATAGCTATTCCATTGCGATTTAACTCATTTACGGAAATTATGTTTTGTAATAGTTATAAAATTTATTCAGTTTTTCGGATTTATACGGAGCCTTGTTTTATCAATCTTTCCATTTATAATTTATTTTGAACATTTTTAAAAGAATACAGCATCAATAGCATCAAACTTTTATTATAAACCTGACAATTTTAAAAGATCATTTCAAAAGTGATAACCGTTTATTAATAGCTCATTATTCTCCCTTTTCATAAAATCCATTGTAATACTTTAGTTTACTTGTAAATTCTACATTTTTGAAAATATATTCATCCTCTTTGTTCTTATGCGCTATTGTATTCTAAAACTTAAGAGCGTATTATATTAACTACATTCTCTTTTTTACTCTAATCTATTCATTTGTTTGCAATGGCATTTGACAAATATATAATTTTTTTTATTATCGAAGCCATTTGTTCAGTCAGACACTTTTAGATCACAATTAAAAGTTGAAATAGTCTTAGTAATGTCATACGAGCTACAGACGGAAAATCGATTGTTGAATGTAAACATTTAATACAGAGCATTTTAAAATTATCCAGTAAAAAATGTTTGAAATTAAAAGAAATAAAGTAAAGAATGATGCATTTTTAATTCTTTATTAATACTTTTCTGATATTTTGTAATATTTATTTACTGAAAACACTATTATTAGATATTTTAGTTTTTGAAAAGAAATGAAGGTATTGTATAACGAAGACATAATTAAAATTACTTCTTTTTAAAAGAATTATTGAGGTAAGCCTCTGCAAACATGTTTGAAATAATTGAAATAGAAGCGGAATTGAAGTAACAATGATTATAAGCTTTGTCTTTGCATATGCTGAGATATAATGCATATTCAAATGTTCCTGAAATAAAAAAACTAATAAAAAATAACTGACGATACTTTAAAAAAATCATACAATGTATTAAAGGTAAATAAAAGACGGCGATTTTAAATGCACTCTTTTCTAACATTTTTTAAGAATCAAATCATTCTTTGAGGGTGAAATGCATCATTTATAAATATTAAAACTTTAGTTCTAGTACTAATTTCTGGTTTAAGGTAGGAGAGGATTTTATGGATTTAGACAAGGCAATAAAAGTTTCAAAATTTTTTTATTTTCTTAAACTTTAAAGTTTTATTACATTATGTTATAAAAATGCTGCTGATTTCTTTGAAAGAAAGATATTGAGAATTGGTATTTTTAATTTTAATAAATTGCAATTACTAAGACATTCTGATAAAATATTTTAGCTTAACTTATGGTTAAGGAAAAACTTATTTTGCTTAATAAGTTTTTCCTTATTGCTTATTCAAGTTTTTGCATATTCAAATGTTCATGAAAGCATGAAAAATAATTGACGAAACTATTTAAAAAAATTCATACAATGTATTAACGATAAATAAAAGACAGCGACTTTAAATGGTCTCTTTTCTAACATTTTTTAAGAAGCAAATCATCGTTTGAGGGTGAAATGCATCATTAATAAATATTCTTAAAACTTTAGTTCTAGTACTAATTTCTGGTTTAAGGGAGGAGAGGATTTTACAGATTTAGACATGGCAATAAAAATTTCAATTTTTTTCTATAATTTTTTATTACTTTATATTGTTAAAATGTTGCTGATTTCATTCACAGGAAGATATTGAGTATTGGTATTTTTAATTTTAATAAATTGCAATTATTAAGACATTCTGATAAAATATTTTAGCTTAACTTATGATTAAGGAAAAACTTATTTTACGAAAATTTAATTAAATATCGATAGATAAGTCTTTAATTCTTCCAGATACATGGGTGTTTTATCCAGTTTTTGTAATTTCCACATCATTACATATAAATAAATGGTTTGTTGAAAATACTTTTAAATAAACTCTATTTGTAAAATAGGGGCTCGTTATATTCAGTCGATGATTAACCCTTAATTTGGCTAAGTCGGCTACAACCAACAATCAAATAAATAAAATCTTTGTAATAACTATATATTTTATGGATAATATATTAAATATATTATTTATTATTATTGTTATTATTTATTTAAATATATTTTTAATCAATATTTCAAAAAACATCTTGTTAAATTAATGTTTAACGGTTGTCAGTATTTGAACAAGTACGCAATAAATCTCACTGATATTATTGAAGTCACTTTATTATTACGTCACTTTCATTTCTTTTTTTTAATTCATTTCATTTCACCACCTGCCAAAAAAAATTACAAAAATACAAAAATAATCAAAAATTTTATTGCAATTTTGGATTTTGATAACATTGCAGAAAATAGTCATTTCACCATGTGACATAAAATATAAATTCAGATGAATGAATCAGTTTGTTAACCCATTAACGCCCGGATATATCTGATGACTATATGTTAGCAAATATCTAACATAGAAGCTATTATACACACCTGGATGTAAAACAAAACATGAAATTTAATCACCTTTAAATCTGACATCAAGTCATCATTAGTGAGGAGGTGTCATTGTAAAACATAATAAGATGTCTTTAAAAAAAAGGAAAACTTCGTGATAAGAGATTTATTTGCTATCATATAAGAGAAAAGTACTGAAAAGAGATCACTTATTACAGATATGGCTATTCGCCATGGTTTTGACCGGTATACGTTCAGAATACTGGTCATAATACATTCCTATTCTAAGATTGAAAACCATAAAATGCCGATCGAAATGACAAAATTTTAGATAAGATCATATTTGAAAACTTGGGAGATTATTCATAAGATTAATATCTATTTCCATTAAAAAGGAAGAATAGTTTCAAGA
>CM063504.1:72639976-72652476 GCA_032207245.1 Pardosa pseudoannulata
TATTGCTTTTACATGCAATTGAACATGACATTATACATTTTTTTTTACATTAAGTTTTATTTTGTTAAGATAAATATTTATTTTTGCATGATTTTTTCTAATTTTACTATATTTTGTCAATTTTATTCTACAATACTTTTACAATTAAATTTACCAAAATTACAGTTTAAATGGAAAAAACACAATACTTCATATAAAATATTTTATTATTATAAAATATATTATTATTATAAAATATATTATTAGACAACATATCCTACGGGGATAGAACAAGTGTTATCCCTATATTGGAGGTGTCTGAGTCTTTGTCAAAAGAGTCTAATCCAATATCTCATACCTAAGAAATAAGTACTAAGTTAGTTTTATTCCACATACTTAAAAATATAAATTTAAATGGAATTAAAACTGGGTTGGATTAGAAAAATGAGTATTCAGCTTTATAATTAGTAGTTGTGGTTCGAGTTATCAGAATGTTTAAAGCATAATAACTTTCTTAAAATGGAAAATTTTACAGGTGTATTTGCTGACATAGTGGGAAGAGAGCAAAAAACAAATTTATTTTTATAATATTACATAATATATTATTTTTTAAACATTTCTTGATGTTTATAAAATGAAAAAGAAACTTATATATAAAATTTTATGTTTCAAATTTCTGTAATTTCGATTCTGAATTTATCTGTCTTTCACACAATTTTTCATTTTACATGTAGATTAATTTTTAAAGTGCACCATGAAACTTAAAATAAACACAGTGGTTACTTTATTTGCTGAAAATTGTAAAAGTGTGGTGCTTCCTACTCAAATTCCACCTTTTCAGAATAGGTATTTTCAGGACTCCTTCTTGGTGGATTCATGTATAGCAACAGGAACCTATGTACCGTATTTGACGTCCCTTGTTTCATTAGTTTAAACTCTGTATTCGAGTAAGTTACTTTTGTGCAATGTTTTCTTATACCTATTTTAAACCAATTTAGATTTTTTAAATAGAGTCTTCATCAAGTATAATATCTAGATTTAGTTCATATCATTTTCTTTCAAAAAATAATTTCTTCTAAAATAAACTACAATATGATACAAATATATTTATTTAAGAAATATCTTATGAGCAGGAGATTTCTATACTATGTTTTTCTAATAATTTATATTTTCTGTTATTTATTTTATATAGCCGCCTACAGAAAAGGCATTTGTTTCTGTGAAAGTATGTTTGGGCGCAGAAAGTTTTGAAAGTGGTTTTATGGTTTCTAGTAAATCCCTTAACCCATTAGCGCCCAGTGATCTATTTTTAGATCGCTAAACATAGCTTGGTAAACTCGCTTTTAGATGACCTTAAACCCACCCCACACATTCTATACTGCACAGGGGGCAAGACAAGGCATGCACCTGTTTACCAACAAGTGGTTTTCTTGTTCTGTTTATATCATTGATCTAAAGCGATTAAAGAAAGTTTGTATCGCCCTTTCGTTCCGCCGTTTTTCTATGTTTCTTAGCATAAACACTGAAAACAGCTAAGTAATAAGCGAAAGTTAAATTTTTTTTGGCGATTTAATATCTTCATAGATGTAGCTATCAGAATATAAACCGATGTTATCTTAAAACAAATATAAATAGTAAAAATTAGTGTCAAAATACTGCTGATCTAGAAATAGATCACTGGGCGTTCGGGCGTTTTTTTTCCTGACCCTGGTAATATTACGTTTTTTCACCTTTAGATGAAAATATGAGTTGAAAAGTATTTAATAGCTTTCAGGATGCAGTTGATTATCTGTTTTCTGAACAAATTAAAGAGGATATTATTGCCATATCCACTGATGTAGATGAACTGACAGATGAAGAGAAAATAGATGATGAGTTACATGCTCCATTTGTAAATGATATTGTTGGTAAAATAGAAGTAATATCAAAATATGAGTGTGATTAAATAGATTTACCTTCAACGTTTGAGAGGAAGCCTAAAATATTAAAAACAGAAAAGCCAAAAATTGTTTGGAAAAAAACCCGAATTATACCAAATGGTCGGAATTAGGGGAAACGTATAAGAATAATATTTTAGCAATGGAATCTTGCAAATGCATCTTGCATCATTGCTTTGAAAAACTTTTTTCTTATGAAGTATATAACGTAATTGTGGATGAGACTATTTTCTATGCTAAAAATGTTAAAAACGACCATGATTTAATTATCACTAAAGAAGATGTAAAGATATTTATAGGGGTTTTGATATATTTTGGCTATCTTACTCTTTCAAGTGAAAGATATTATTGGAGTGATGTAGAAGATTTAGTGATAGGTCTTGTACAGGACTCTTTTAATAAAAATGCTTACCTAAAAATAAAGTCATATATTCACTTCCAAGACATTTCAAAAGCAGATGAACGTAAGAATGACAAATCAAGACAAAACTCCTTTTGGAGAGAATAAGAGGTAAAATATGGTACTGGTGTCTATTCACTCGAATAATTGATATGGCTGTAGTTAATGCAAGTATTCTGCACAGAAATATTCATAAAGGTGATTCTATGCCCATGTAAGATTTTCGAAGAGCTGTTGATGTAAAATATCTAAAAATGGGAATCGGAAAAAAAGTTTTGAAAGGCCGACCTTACAGTTTTCCTTCATCCTCAAAAGCTAATCTCAGTCATGATGTTCGCTTTTATAAAAGGGATCCCAATATGGGACAAAGAAAGGGCAAAAGACGCTGTCGACTTGTAGGGTGCCAAGGAAGTCCCCTAACATATTGTGTGAAGAGCGATGAAACTTTATGCAAGAAGTGTTTCTTCAAATTCCACACTAAACTGTAGAAACATTGAAATTTTATTATTTTAAAATAATTAAACTTTACTAAGTACATTCTGTAATATTGTGAAATTCTGCATAAATAAACGTTTTTTAAAAGAAAATGCATTAGTTTTTATCTATTTGGTTCGATTTTACCAAGTTATTGAAGTTCTAATGATTGTTGTGTATTTGCTAAAATATATCCTCCGAACGCCCAGTGATCTATTTTTAGATCAGCATTTTTAAAAAAAACTAAGGTACGTATTGATAAAATTCGATAATAATATTCATGTTGATGGTAAAAGACACCCAATTTATGAATTATATGTCAGTGCGTCAAAATAAAATAATTTGGGCGTTAATGGGTTAATCGTCTTATCTATAGATGATATGAGAATCTACTCCAATATGTATGATATGCAATTCAATAACGCATTTACATTCTTACGGTATTCGTATTTCATTTGTATTACATATTGGAAAATATATTTATTAAATTTTCAGAATATCTTTGAGAAAAGAGTTTTCTTACGTTTTTAACATAAATGTATCTCGTTTTTTCCAAACGTTTAGAGATATTTCATTTTAGAGAAAAAGATACTAAATTTATAAGATTTGATTCTAAAAAATATAATATTCATTTTGTTAGTGGTCAATTTCATCATTTTGGGGAACAAATATGAAGAAATCATTTATGTTCATTTGCATAATTTTCAGTATCCAGCGAGAGGAGTAATTTATTTATAACGTTTTTGAAGTATTATATGTTGTTATACAATATTTGGAATTTAAAATATAGGCATAGTGTAAGAAATAGTTATCATCAAGATAAAATGAGATTCAGTAACAATAACATATAATCTTCAACTAATCATAAATTTTCTTGAATGCAAAATATTAATAACATTATAAAAAATAAATATGTAGAGGTAGTATAAAAATATACTCATGTGTAAAAGTAATCATGAAGGCATATAAATATTGATATATAATCATTATTTTTATATTTATATATGGTATAAACTATTTATGGAATTAATTAGAAGCTTATATTAGCATATATAGAATATTTTCTGTGACATAATTATTTTATTAATAGAGCATTTAAATGTGGGTAAACTACTCCTATATCATGATTTACTGAAATGATATGATTCCAAACAAGCAAAGAAAATACTTTCTGACAGGTTTAGATAAATTAATTAAATTTATATAAGGGGATGGAGAATGGATGAGTCAATGAGAATTAGTAAAAACATTGCCTGAAATTTATTCTGATAAGAAATAAAATTTTTCTTTCACACATTAATGTATAAAGTCTTTGGCCTTTTTTTACTAGGCAACTAGTAATAGTTTGTTGAATTTTTGTATTCTCGGAATGAGTTTTCCTTTCCAGAGAAATTAGATAGCAATCTTTTAAACACTCTACCAAGTTTTTGAGTATGTGCTAATATTTATAATCAATATTTTAAGCTTATTCGTACCTTTCTTATAAATAGCCTTGCATATAAATTTACTTTTCGGTAAGACATCAACTGAAAATATGACAATTAACTTTATCTGTAATAAAGCTTCATTTAACAGCACTGTGTTTACATGGGATACCAGATATATCTCATCATGGAGTTTTTCTTTTTATAAATGGTATCGCATGTTGTTTAAAAAAACATCTTATCATTAATGAGAATAGGTTGTATTATTCAAATTTAGTTAAATTTCATATTTATTTTACTCTGTGCTCTCTGGAAGTTAGATTTTTAGGTATTCGTTAATATGTGTTTGGCAGAAATGAGTCAGATACAATTTTAATATTTGACTATAAAGCAGCTTATAACTGGGTTACTGAATGCTAAAAAAAATATCATTATAAAAGCAAATGATAGTGACAAGATTATTTTGGCTTTAAAAACATAGATTACTCAAGAAAAAAAATTCGAACTTTTTAAAACCATTTAAGGTCCAAATTCATCATGGTTATATATTTTACTTTAGAAAGGAATAAATAAGCTATGCTATACCTGTACAATATGACGATACATAAAACATTAACCTTCTTTTTTCACACAAAACAGGGAATTTTACAACTTAAGTTTTTAAATCGATACGAGAACGAGGTCTCTAAAGCCAGTGATAACATCTCAAAACTAGAGCAATATTTCATAATTTTTCTTCAACCGCAAAGCTCAGTCATTAGAAAACTTTTGGTGGGTGATTCCTTATACATGTAGACACGTTTAACTATATTTCGCTAAAAAGAAAGCATTTGGTGATATCGGTTTTCAGTAATATTATAGTATCAATTCCCTTGACACATTTTGATTCAGTAGTTTCACTGAACATAAATGCCAAGATTCTCTCGGGAATCATTTGCTGTGTAGTAAATGGGAGCAATAAACATTCAGGACTCAGAAAAGGTACAAAATTCTTTAGTGCCTGGAGAATTTCCGGTACATTTTAGAATAAAAGCTTCGAAAATACTAGATTTCCTTTTACGCAGAATGCAATATTTAAGTTTTAAAAGGGTATATAAACTTAAAGAAAACTTTTGATGGTTCTAAATCTTATTACATCCACAGAAAATTGTAGCTTTAAGATCATTTTTCTGCAACATTTTTTTTAAAGCTTATCACTGCTGTGGTGTTTTTCAATAGAAACAACTACGATACGTTAAAATAGAAGTCTAAATTATATTTAAGTAGATTTTAAGCTGGGAAGTTTTTTCAAAAGACTTGTAAGGTTTTATATAATTAGAGAATTTTTTTAAACTATTTTCATACTTTTTATAAAAATTTAATAATTTATAAAATTTTATAGGGTATTTGAGAAACCATGTTAAATAACCTCTTAAATTTATTCTTTAAAATTTCCTAAAGCTTTCACTTATTTTCCAAAGCATTCTATTAAGTCAACATAAAAACGAATTTACCTGTCTTGGTGACCGGTAAATTAGTTTTTAAGTTGACTATATAGAATGCTTTGGAAAATAAGTGAAAGCTTTAGGAAATTACAATACACTTGACCAATAATTAACAGAATGCTTTCGAAAAAAAGTGAAAGCTTTAGGAAATTACAATACACTTGACCAATAATTAACAGAATGCTTTCGAAAAAAAGTGAAAGCTTTTGGAAATTACAATACACTTGACCAATTTGTTAAATTAAGCATAGAACTAAACAAAAGACGGTGAAACAGAATACAACTTATTAACAACATCACATACATAAAATTTTTATCTTTGAATCTAAGAAGGTCAAAATAGATGAATTCATCAATAGTTTATTAAAGTTTTGATGCGGACTGATGAAATATTATTTAAATTTTACGTTTATGAAACTTAAATCTCTTTCGCCGTGACAGTAAATTAGTTATGTTTTGCCTTTCATTAACGCTTAATATTTCCAATGTAAAAGCTATTTATGAACATGCAGAAATGTTTCATTGCACAATGGGTTACATTTACTATTAATGCCTTCCCACATATATCTGGAAGTGTTTATCTCAAAATTTTATTATTCTAATCTGTCTTTTTGAATTACCTTCATGCGTTCATTTTTTTAAACTTTTCCTAAAAAAGGAATATGTTTTAATTTTACTAATGCTTAGAGCGCTTTTTATAAACTAACATTTCTTTTAAAATTCTTTAGGGCTTTTTTTTTACAAAATTGTTTGAAAAATTGAAAATTAACCCTAATATTCTTTACTAAAGAAAACATAGTTTGAAATATAAAAAATATAAGGAAAAAAGATGTGTGTGTGTGTATATATATATATATATATATATATATATATATATATATATATATATATATACACATACATATACATACATACATATACATACATATACATACATACGTACATATACATACATATATATACATACATATATATACATACATATACATACATACATATACATACATATATATACATACATACATATACATACATACATATACATACATACATATACATACATACATATACATACATACATATACATACATATACATACATACATACATATACATACATACATATACATACATATATATACATACATACATATACATACATACATATACATACATACATATACATACATACATATACATACATACATATACATACATACATATACATACATACATACATATACATACATACATATACATACATACATATACATACATACATATACATACATACATATACATACATACATATACATACATACATATACATACATACATATACATACATACACATACATACATACATATACATACATACATATACATACATACATATACATACATATACATACATACATATACATACATACATATACATACATACATACATACATACATACATACATATACATACATACATATACATACATACATACACATACATACATACACATACATACATACATATACATACATATATATATATACATACATACATATATATACATACATACATACATACATATATATATATATATATATATATATATATATATATATATATACACTTTAGTTATTTTCAGCTACGTCAGTGTGAGTAAGGCAAATATTTAAATACCAAAAGAGTATTTAGATAGTTAGTCTATCTTAATGCAGATTCTAATGCAACGGTCTTCAAACTACTTTTCGCAAAACATCTCTAGGAATTGAGTTAAAATAAAAATTCGAAAAAAAGAAATTATATCTTCAATTAGTGGACTGTTATGTGTGAACTAAAAAAGATACATTTAGAAAAATCTGTGTGTTGGCTGAAAATTCTTCCTAGTTGCGCATGCATTTTGATGATCTATTTGTTATACTTATCCTTAAGTCATTTAGGCAGTTGCACAAACTTTTAAGAGTAAACAGTAATAATAACCTATAAAAACTTATCCAATATCCGGGATTGAAATACAAGCACGCCTGGAGAGTATTTTGATGCTGTTACGGAGTGTATTACATCAACTTTTACTGGAAAGTAATGAATAATAAATATAGTACTGATCTTTGCTTTTTATAAACCTGTATCCATATATTAATCGACTTTAAATATTTTAAGATTCTTTTCCTAAGAATGAATTTCCTAAGACTTTCGACGAAAGAGAAAAAATAGTTCTAAGGACACTATAGGGTTAACAAAATTTGAGAACCTTTGTGGAATTAATACTTGCTCCTCCCCGGCGAAGCGAGGACATGATGGCATACAACTCAACTTTAGAATAAAACTGAGTTCTGTCCCTAAATAAATGTGATTTTTGTTTATTAATATGTTTAAACATATATTTTCAGTCAAATAATTATTGATTCAATTTCTTTCTCGGATTAAACCATACAAATGACTCCATATGACCTTTCAATCCAAACGTCATATTTTTTTTTTACTTTCAGGCGTTTAGCATAACTTCATTATATATTAACTTAGAAGTTATAGTTTACTGATCACTATGAGCTTGCGTACTTTAAGAAAACTAACATCTGATTATAAGAGTTTAGACTTGTAAACATTTGCCTTACTATTAACGATTTTTATATAGAGCAATTAATCATAACTCTAAGATAGGAGAGACAGGAATGCGATTTTCCGAACTGTACCCTTATATTATTTTTAATTGACATTCAAGAACTAAACCATAGTTTAAAACGATCATATTGACCATTCTTTCTGTATTCCGTGTTTCAAAAATTATCATAAAAAGAATAGTAAAAACAAATTTGTGAATCAAATGTTTATAAAATCGGAGAACTTTGAGACCAAATACATATTTATGTATACTCTACTTTATACTTCAAAAAATTATTTTATCCCATGTAGCATTAAACTCTTCCATTAATTATATATTCACTATAACAATAAATAATCAAGAACTGTATTTAGTTCAATTTTAAAATAATTGCCTATAGTATTGTACCTTTTCACAATCTAATAACTACGTTTGACTTCAGTAATATCGTGTTACAAGATCTATGATAAATTACTAACTGAAGGTGATTTTTTTTCTTGTAATTTCCCTACTTTGGCATTTAAAAGGCATATTTAACGTCTTAATTTAGAAAGGTATAAATCTTCCATGAAATGCCAAATTTTAAAATTAGAATGAATGATATACGAGAAAGTAATTTTTCTTTGCTTCTTAATTAAAATTCTCAGTTTTCAGAGGTTTTACACAACTGAAAAAAACATAAGTCACTATATGTGAAATTAAAATTTAGCTTCACTTCTGCCTCATTTAATATCTGAGGTCGATGGAGGTAAATATTTCAATACAAAATTAAACAATTTTTGTAAGTTGCTTGCAAAACACTCGCACTAAGATATCTAGGGAACCTTTAATAACTAGATATCTACCTTTCTTTTAATGATTATTAGTATATAGGTATTTATTAGTAGGTTTGTTTGAATTTAGATATTTAACGCATAACCAATTCTGCAGCAAATATTTTGTTACAGTTAGTGCTGTTAACAGTTAACGTATAGTTAAAAACAGTAGCAATAGCAGCTGAGTGCGCTATTAAATTAAACTAGAAAATATATTATAAGCGAAAAGAGATGTATTACATTAAATTAATCCTGGATTTCAAAAAGAAAAAATATAATTTAAAAAATTGTGGAAAAGGTTGATGTGATGAGGCGATTTAGATAGGTTTTATAATTGATTCATTCATAAAGGAAGTAAAACGTTCGGGATTTAAATCTGACCTCATCACATCGTTGTAGATAGAGGACCATAAATTTCGATAAAACGGATATTGTAGTCTTGTACGGTTGTCTCGCGCGGGGTTCTGATTCCAGTCCCATATTAGAATCCTGTCTCCGTACTTAAATAAGAATGTACCTTTGTGGAGAATTTATGAGTCCCTAAGGGACAGTGCCCAATTAGAAGGGATAAGGTTGTTCACGTTGGTGGTCTCAGGGCGGGGTTTGGTCAGACCAATGAAATTCTGGCAACTATCCCGATTGGAAGACAAGAAGGAGGAGGAGACAAAGTTTGAGATAATAAAGTATGAAAAATCTAAAAAATGAGGAGATGGATTAGGAGGCCCGAGAGGAGTTTGGTTCGGAGTTCCAAAAAGAAGGTGCTCGATAGTCCAGGCGAGGAGAGTCCAGCCAAGTCCGCCAGGAAGCGTTCCTACACAAAGTAGTACGGCCGCACCCCCAAAGACTCAGGAGAAAGCCCCTGACGATGTCTGTAACAGATCAACGGATGATGTATAGATTCCCTCTCCTGATCACCCATTGATAACCTTCAACCAGAAGTGTTCCGGTCCCAACATTTTAGACCCACAAAGGTACACATTTTGCATTACATTTTGAAATCGAGATTAGGCCCTCTCTCTACTTACAATATTTGCTTAAGTGTATAAAAAATTGTCAGAACTAATTTTGAATATATTGACTAAGCTTACTTATGAAAATTAGCATCATTTTGGTTTTTGTAAATAGATGTATAAATATATTATAATAAATTTACTTTTTTTTATATTAAGCTAGTCTCGGTTACTATCATTTTAGCGGTTAGTTTTTTCTTCATATTGATGTCTGTAGTTTCTCAGAACCTGTGGTTAAATCTTAGTACAAAAATTTTAACACAACGCAATTAAAAATAAATCCCACTATACATTTGATCACAGATTTTTACTCAACTATATAACGAGGACTACACGACAGTTGAAACCATTTGAACAACATATATTATAACATATATAAGTATATTTACTTGGATTAAGATAAAAAATCAAAACTGTATTAAAAAATGCATGAGTCAAAATTGTTAAAACTTCTGTCAATACTTCTAATCTTAATTACAATTATCCGTATACCTTAAAATATGTTTCACGTGTTGGCCACGAAATAAATATTTAATTTTAAATACCGGTATGTTGTGATATGTTTTAACTAGCATATAGTCTGTCATATGACAGGATCAGTAAAATTTTTAATTTGCCAGAATTGTAAAGTACCCTATGAGGTCGGTAAAAATATGGTTTGTTTTTTGGCTAAGAATTATCTGGTACATGCTCAATAATTTGTTTATCTTCATTCCTCTAAAGTTTCCCGATAATGTGAATGTTTAGAATCGCGTTCAATTCATTTAGAAAAATAATTCAAAATTTTCCTAAGTACGTCGAAATTATTGTTAAGTTTTTCCCAAATTTTTGCCGCAGTAATTAATAGAAGTAAAGGAATGAAACAATCATTTCCTCTACACCATAAAGGTAGATAGATAGAATTTGTTGTAAATACCGATGGTAAAATTTTCATTGCAACAAAAAGTAATCAATAATTAAATTTAAAATTATCGCATATGTACCTAATCTATTATTTAAGACAAATGTAAAAGAAAATTATTTTATAATATCTAAGTTCAGTGATAAAACGTATGAAAATAATGCAGACAATATTTAGATAATATGAAATGAGAAATGATTCAATGAGATGATTAAAGGAATGACGTCATAATGCTAGAAAAAATGTTATTTTTATCTATTTATTACGTGACAAATTGATACATTTAAATGCTTTTAACCAAGAAAAATAGGCCTTGAAATACTGGCATTAAATGCTAGAAAAGTTGGGAAGGGGTGGATTTCGAACGTTGCTAACCCTAACTCATCAAGAATCCAATATGGACGCCTCTATCCATTCCAGGTACAACCGCTTCATAAATTCGAGAACAGACGGACAGATAACTTAGGCTATTATTATATAGGGGATTGAGAAACCAGTTTTAATGTCAGTGAAACAGATATGCCACTGAATACAAAAAAAAATAGTTTTATCTAGCAGATAATTGCGGCCAGTAAATAAATCAGTTGAGGATAAATTAATGACATTTAAATGAAAAATCTTTAACACTAAAATTTTCAGCAGTCAGGAAAATACTTTAGAAAATAATATAAAATGTTAAATTATGACAAAACTTTAGAGGCTTTGCCATGTATACACGTATAGAGAGGAAATCTGAGTAAAGGAAATAACAGTTCAAAAACCAAGAGGAAAGCGGTGAATAATACGGAAAAATAGTTGAAGAATGTTGGTGTCAGAGTATGGAGAACAATAGCATCGCATAAGTCAAGATAACGGAATCTAATTGAAGGAGTCTTAGTCGGTAATCGGATGTTGATTTTAAGAAGAAGATTAAATGCCAATGCTTATATGCAAAATGCTCGCACACTGACCAGCTTATACCTACTTATACCGGAATTAATTTATCATACACATAAATGGGTTTTTAAACATGAGATTAAATCATTATGTTAATCATTTTAGGATTGGATTTAATTACGGTTTGTCTAGTTTAAGCAATGTTATCAATAAAAGTTTAACTATTAAATATTTAACTTTGTTAATATAGGCTTATTAATAAATCTAGCATCTTAGATAGTTTGGGATTTTCAGCTTATTCAGTATTTTTAGTAATTTATCATTGTAGTAAAAGTGACGTTTTAAGAGGAAATTTATTTTCTAACTAGAATATATACTTAATTCATTTAGTTATGAGTATATATAGTTTATAAAAGCATTGAAATTAAAGTTTAAATAAATACAAGTGAAATATCTAAGCATAGAACAATTGTGATTCCATTATCCAAAGCGGAAAATATTAGGTAAGAAAACAGATAAATTAATATATTGGAGTTTAGAGAATAATATAAAAAGTTAAATATAGGACAAAAATTTAGAGACTTTGCCATGTATACACGTA
>CM063504.1:72657476-72774976 GCA_032207245.1 Pardosa pseudoannulata
AATCGTCGGGACCAGCGTTCGTGGGTTCGAATCCCACTATGGCATTCATGTTCGTAGATGTTCATAATCGGCTTTAAGATGTAGGTCCTGGTCTCATAGCCCTCGTGTGCAAAAGAGTAGACCGTATTGCTCCAAACCAAACCAAACCTAGTTCAAGTGCAATATGGCAATACTTTTAAAAAAGCGTAAAATCTACCTAAACACCGATATAGTCTCGTGATCTGCAATATCACGTACGCTGAGCAGCAGAAAAAGTTCTTTATTCAAATTTCACGTTACATCCATTGGCACAATGAAGAATTTAATTTCCGTATTAATTTGCATTGGTTAACACTCTATTTTCTATAACACAGCTCCAAATATTCTCCTAGCGGTGACTTTTGGAACTAATTTGTTTTTTCGCGAAAACTTTAGTCCCCCGTCTTGTTTAATCTTCCTGCAAAATGTGGCGTCATTCTCGCATATAGATTGCGCTACAGAACAGTGTGAGTACTGCCAGTTTAATTATAGCCACCCGGTATATATATGACCATAATATTACAAATTATGCCTTTTAAAGGCATAACTTCCTAATAGTCCAATTTTATGGTTTCTTGTGATTCAATGGAATGGTTCAGTAGAGAATCCAATAGACAAATATACCAGTCCTAAAAGCTATAAGATTCATGGTAATGTATGCCCATTTAGCGAATTTTATGAAAAAGTCTTTAAGTTCCAAAGAAACTTCGAGTAGGTATTTGAAACCAGTTTTTTCCAGACTGACTAAGAAAAGGGGTCTTTGTTAACTGGTTGTCAGAAGAGACTGAAATGAGAGACTACCTTAGGAATGATAATCTGGAAATAATTTTTTTAGAGAAGCCTAAAGGCTGGTATTTATAGGCGATTTTCGAGTATTCTGTCATTTATTTGTATTTTGCTATACAGCTAATCCTGAATCTTCTAAACTGTTGAATAGAGTTACAAAGAGTTTGTAAATATAGTTGCATATATGCTAACTTAAAAGATTAGTCGTACAGCATTATCACACAACGGTACTATATGACTATAACAAACGATATGCTTATATGTACTATAATATTAAGTTTTGAGCATTAAGGATTTGATAATTCACATATTCATATCTCATCCCCTATATAATAATAGCCTAAGTTATCTGTACGTCTGTCCTCGATTTTATGAAGCGGTTGGACCTGGAATGGATAGAGGCATCCATAGTTAGCAAAATTCAAAGAGAATAATGTTTATCTTCTCCTAAACTATAGATACGATTCTAAAAAAAATTAGTATAAATATACTTCATATCACAGCGAAAAATACTACCTTCTTTAAAATGTTCGAAATCCACCCCTTCCCCTTTTTTCGATAGTTTAATGCCATTATTTCAACTCCTATATTTCCCGGTTAAGAGCAAGCGATTAAATTTATCAATTTATCCCATAATAAATAGGTAAAAATAACATTTTTCTAGCATTATGAGGTCATTCATTTAACCATCTCATTGAATCATTTCTTATTTTAAATTATTTAAATATCGTCTGCATTATTTTCATACATTTTATCACTGAACTTAGATATGACGTAACTAATTTTCTTTTATATTTGGCTTAAATAATAGATTAGGTACATATGTGATAATTTTAAATTGAATCATCGATTACTTTTTGTTGCAAGATAACTCTCAGCCAAAAAACAATTTTTTTTCACCTGCCTAATAAGGTACTTAGCAGTTTTGGAAAATTAAAAATTTTACTGATCCCGTCATATGACGGGATTTCTATACGTTTACTAGTATAGAAACGACGGGATTTCTATACGTATGCTAGTATAGAAACAGAATAAACATCACCTTTCAATATGCTACATGATCCTGGTCAAATGATTAAGATATTATAAAAAATATTGTAAAGTAAAGCAACTGTGAATGAAATGTAATACTTTAATATTTTTTATTTTAAAAGAAATGTGTAAAACTCGAATTCATTTTTAAAAAACTTCAATTATTAGGGATAACAATATTTATTAGGGAATATAATTTTTATATGAATTACTCCTACTTAAGCCTACATTTTCTATTTATCTACCTCCTTTTTCCTCTTTTCTGATGTAACAAGACTTGGAAACTTTGGCAACAGGATTTTTTTTCTATTTTTCTTCTTTTTCGAGCACCTTTTTTTTATCAGTAATGATCTCACTTTAAGACTAGGAGAAAGTCTATTTACAGTTAACTTTAAAGTTCTCTCTAAGCCTTCTGCGTCTGGACACTTTTAAGAAGAATTATAACTTTTCTACTACGCTGCGTGTATACTTGACAAGCAATTTGGTTTTTGCGGGGTATAGAAAGACGAAGATTCCCAGCTGAGATTTCTAACTTGCGAGAATTTTTCCAGGCATAGAGAAAAATTTTCACAAACATGTGGTTATTTCATTCTTAAAATATTATATTCTCTGACATTTGTCTTTGTATGTAAGTGTATAAATATATACCTAAAATTTAAAATATGATAGTAGAATAGAAAAAGAAATCTTTTAAGAGAGATTTCGGACATAAAATTTTTAACATAAATTTTACAATCTATTTATAAAAACCCATTTTTATGAATAGATTGTTACAGATTATAAATAGATTTTTATAAACAGATTACCCATTTTTCACATTTTAAATATTAAAAATATGAATCTATCATTTCATAGTTACGTTTTATGACATTAAATTTATACCTACTAATATTTTCTAACAATTTCCTGCTATATCACACTCATACATTGGTTATTTTCAGATTTAAACGATTAACTATAGTTGTTTAACACAATTTAATTGTGAAAGAGCTAACCGCGAATTCAACTAACTGAGGAAGAAATCCATAAACTTATATTTTTTCATGTTTGGACTATTTATAAATTGTCTATTAATAAACTATTTAACATTTCTTTAATTATATTTGTATATGCTGTTACCTGGTGTAAGAAGGCAAACAAGAGGTCTAAAAGTCTCCTTCGCATGAGAACATCAAAACTTTCACCTATTCAACAACCATCTGCCTCCTGAAGGCACCTAAACAATTAACACTAGATTTAAGGGCCGAGCCAATTTGACTTATTAAAAATTTGATCACTATACGTATATAAAACTTTAATATCCCTTTTCTCAAACATACGTTGGTTTTTAGTTAAGTAATGAAATATATGTAAACTTTCATTCCCCTTCCCCCCTTCATTTCGCATTATCAAATGTGGTACACCTATTTTGACGGTCACGGTTGTGAGCCAATTTCACTCATAGAATGTATATGGAAATAAATAAATATAGTAAGAAATATAGTATAAAGTAAATATAAAGTATAAAGTATAGTATAGTATAAAGTAAATATACAGAAGAAGTCGAGAATACTTCCATTTTAATGACAGAAATTCATGCTACTGACGCACGGAAGAATAGTCAAGTTCAAAAATCATGTAAAAGAAACAGATGTAGAAACCATTGTTCTAAATGTAATAGAAATGTTTGCGGGAAATGTGTTTCAAAAACAGATTTTATCTGTAAAAAATTTTTCCATGGATTTTTTGATAATAAACATTTTATTTAAATTAATATGGAACTATTTTCTTTGCAAAAAACTTCAATTTTCTTCTATGAGTCAAATTGGCTCACTGCAGTAAAAATAGATATATGATCAACATTCATAAATCTAGTGTAAAGAAAATGAATGGAACTAGCTGAAAGGGAACACGAACAAAAAAAATCCCTTTACCCATTTTGAAATTTCATGTGTTTTAAATGTCCACTTCTGAATCTCACTCGGTCGATCCCCGAACCTGCAACACTCCAGTTAAGAGATCGTTTCCATTGTCTTCTGATCTAACACGGCTCCCTCATTATTAATTACGCTAGAAAGTATCGGTACTCATTCAGCAGGATGGAATTTGGATATCTATATTTCTATACTCATAAATTTTTAGTATTATTAGTAGTAATAAGCAAAAAGGTAATTAATAAATGTCATAATAAATTCAACTATTACTGTAACAAACAGTAAAATTTTTGCAAATAAAAAGTTTCGATGCTTTCTCAGAGCAAAATATTTCTATTTAATACATATTTGGTATATTTTGTGTATCTCAAAGAATTATATCACTTTGAATATTTATCACTATTTACCTTATAGTCTAATACCGGAACTTATATATGATATATATAAATATTTTCAGCCAAGTCTATACTTTAAAAGAATATAGAATGAGTATTGTGAGTAATTATGAGGAAATACATTAGGTAGGAATGAAAAGTTATAAGACAATTATTTTTTCGTTATATATTATCCACATAGGGCTAAATTTATTATAGAATTGATATTGTAAATACACTTTTTAATAGTGTGCGCTAAAGGAATGCGTATAGAACACTTTTGATTGCTTGTCTTTCGAACCAAATTATAATTATTATTTTTAAGACTATAAGGAATAGTATCTCTTGATTACTTAAGATGCTAATGCGTTTTTGTACATTTTTGATTTTTTTTGGGTGAATTTGCAAATATAAGAAGAATAAATAAAATTAGTTTTAGTTATATTAAATAGTCCGTTAGTAATAGACGTACTTATTATTGCTTAATGTTAACATTTTCAATGCATTTAGCGACTGTCTTATATTTCCTATCAACGATATATAATTGTTTCTTATATATTACACCTACCCCGAGAGATTCAAGATAATGTTGAGAAAATTAAACCACTTTTGCATAAATATTTTATTTACAAAATACAAAGTTCTATAAGCAGCTCATCAACAGTTTAGATTTTTTTAATTTTCTCTAAGAAAAAGCTTTAATAATGGAATATTTCCATGTCTAGTTTCCATCTCAACGAAAAAATCCAATTATAAGAAACATTTGTGTTTCTGAGGTGGAACAACCTTGAACGTTACGTTTGAAGGATTTCTAAATATCGATTTTCAATAACATCTTCGTATCGAGACTTTTGACACATTTCGAATCAGTATTTTCCTCCAAACCGACATTTCTCCTTAGGAATCATTTGCCTCAATAAATGATAAATGCTTAAATATCTCAGTATGGTACACAATGTGCATCTCCCTAAAGAATTATTATAATATTCTAGCCTGGTGAGTGGAAATTATTATTAAGAATGATTATCTTAGAAAGGGAGTAAAACGCTTTTCAATTTGTCAATAGTATTAAAGAAAGCTATATATAAAATTCTCATTTTAAACTCTAATTGTATTAACTACACAGTTTTGCTTCAAGCGACAGGAATCTTAATTGAAGTTTTTTAGATAAGTTTGAGACCTTTATCAAGTAAAATAATTTGCTTTTTCTTGGCTTCATATTTGTCCAGGTAGGGCCAAGTAGGTAAGATGCTATCTTTTGAAACTGGCTGTCGTGAGTGTGAATCCAACAGCTGAAATTTATATTCGCTTCTATTCGTTTGAAAGTCCTCGTGTTTGAATAAAGAATTTTAGTCCCAACAACAACTTTCTTTAAATTATCATTTAACAACTGCTGGTACGAAGAATAACTGATATTATCCCCATACCATGTCAATTAATAAATTAATACTGTTAGTGTCATCAAAACTAATTTCAAAATGTTAATTCCCTGGCATAAATAATAAGCTGGATTGTAGCAGTTAAAAGAAATAGGTCCACTTATCTAAATATCGACCATGCCACTCTGTAGCAACCCTGCAAAAATAATAAATTAGGAGATAAGACGTCACAATAAAACACTTTTAATTAACTTTTAAATAGCAAACTTTCGATCGGACAATGTCCAAGATACGAAATAGCTGAATAGAAGTAGAAAGTTGAAAATTTAGGTCTTATGTTAAGTAGAGGGAAAACTATGAGCTTCTATGTTATGTATGCTGCAATTTTTCAAGAAATTGTAAAACTGAGAGAGATATATAATGGAGACTTATTGAAAAATTGCAAAACTTAGAGGGGTATATATGTCAAGAGGTGAGGAAGTCTCATCTTTGTATATAACTAACCTCTGTTATAAAAACAAACATAAATCTCTTAATAAGTTGTCACACAACAGAAATAATCTACAATATTTCTTTTTACCCATTTGGAAAAAGTATACACATTCTTTAACAAACACAGTAACTCATATATTTGTAGTATTTCTAAATAAAACACATATTACAAATTGTATTAAATGCTATTATCTGTTGAGAAATACGGCTGAATACGGACTCTCAAAATAACATATATTGTTTTTAATAGATTTGATTACAAATGTATTGGTATTAATAATATATTTAAGTAAAAGTAATTAAAATTTAAAGGTAAAATATTAGATTTTTTTAAACTATTGATTATTATCTGTTTGAAGATTAGCTTTAATAAAATGCTCCATGCGATCCCTTTTAGCCCTTTTTGTTAGATATCTTTTAAATATTTGTAAAAAAGTTTAGTTGTTTTCTTAATTACCTACTTAAAACAGAAAAGTTAATTTAAAAATAAATAATTGTGAAAATATTCGGTTTTCTTGTAGAAATGTTTTTAAGTATATACTGAATATATTTTAGATTTGTCAAATTTAGCCTTTCTTTTATATGTTGTGAACTTGAAATAGTTAATAATTTTTTAAATGGTTATAAGGAAAAAAGATACTTAGAAATACCAATGGAGATTTTTTAAATATTCAAAAAGAACAACATTTGGTTGTAAAATAATTTTAAATATATATTTTAATATAAAATGTAATAATTGCAACATTTATCAAAGGGTAATGCATATGAAAAACATATTTTACTCCCCATTTTTAGTTTTACATCAAAATTAAATCAGAGAAATATCAAATTCCTAAGCATACCCCTCATTCTGCTGCATAGTTAATCAATTTTTCTGTTTTTAAATATTAAAAGACATAAGTTGTTTGGGAATGTTTATTTACAGCTCATAGTATATTTTTTATTTTCGTAATATTTCTTATACAAAATTTTGGTTTCGCTATATTAGCCATTTATTGCCGATTATATCCATATGCTAATATGGTTTCAAAGAAAGCACTAGGGAAACATGGATTTTTATTTACACTAGAACCGATGGATGGGTTATTTTGGCCCAAACACTATTTGCGTTCAATTTTCTCAAAAAGTTACTAACGAAATTGAAATAAACTTTTGACTTTCCATAATTTTATAACCATACAAATCTATGAATATATATTATTGAAGAATCTGTGGCTGTGCGAAAAATTATTAATTGCTAAGCTTCCAAGGGAAGAAACAAAAGATATTTGTTCTAACTGTATTATACCGATGTGTAGAAAATGTACATTATATATATATATATATATATATATATATATATATATGTATGTATATGTATATGTATATGTATATGTGTGTGTGTGTGTAAGAAATCTATGCAACTGCTGTACAAGGTAATTAAAACCTAATTTAGAACCAAAGGTACAATTCATGTCTAAGAAATATGTTATGGGTATTAATTAGCTGAGCCACTTTCTGGCTCCGGAAATCGCTTCACCATGCGAGACAGTCTCCGACTCATCTTTTTCTTTGATAACGTGTGGACGTCAAACACCATATCGTCTACTGCTGGTTTCAGCGTCATTCATCCACTTTGCATAAATACTAACAACTGTAGATTGCAACCAAAGCCCAAGAGTCGTGCAACTTTGGAAACACTTGTTCCGAACCGTCGAGCCAATATAGTCTGCCCTCTCTCAAAATCGCTTAGATCCGCAGCCTTTCCCATAACACACAGAAGTAAATGAAAGAATGATTCTTCATATTCTAAAGCATCAGTTAAATACCACTTCCACCTGATCACGTGCCTTCTACGTCATGCAGGCGAGTTTATTGCAAAATGTAGGGGTGGTCATAATGTTTTGGCTCTTGGGTGTATTTGTATTATCAGAAGTGTTAAATTGTTTTTCTATGTGACTAAATTTGTATATCGCTCAGTGAAATACCATGTAAAATTAGTTCCAATATAAATAATCCAATAAAAAAGGCTTAAATTATCTAAATTATTGTTAAAATTAGTTACTTTAACAGTCTTCACTAAATGCCTCTTTATAGACTCAACTATGGCTCACGAGCTTAAAAGTTTCTTTGAATTTTATTGTATTTACAAAGCGTGGCAGCACTAAAACCTTTACAGCAGCCGAGACATTGAGAGCCAAATGATATACACACGGATAACATACTTTTCTCGCAGTGTAAACACAGAGAAACCCAACTCAATCAATAGCACTCAAAAATAGAAGGGGAACACCGAAAGAAAGCTTTTTATGAGATCTGGGAGCAAAATAGCCGTCTAACGTGCTACATTAGTGTTCTTTGAAGTAAGAGCTGACAGAGTCATAGCAACGCGATCTGTTTCCCACAACTAATTTCGAAAACGAAAGGTAGAGAACAGCAAAACTTTTTATCTGAGATTAGAGAAAAGAGAGAGAAAGGTATAAGGTTACTTATCTAGGATAAAAAAAAGGAACTACTGAGGGAAAATTGCACGTCTGGTATTTTGATAGAGTTTCTTTAGCACTACCCTGACATTTAAAAAATAGGAAATATTTTACAATTTTGTTTTTAGTGTATATAGTAAGACATAATTTCAAAGTTTGGAGCATTAAAAAAGAATTGAAATATTACCACGTCCTAGTCAAAAATTTGTATATGTTTATTTTCATGAATAATGTATTAAAATGAAACTAACAGCAACTAAAAAGGCATAATTTCTAATAAGCAGCTAAACAGTTTTAAAGGTAAATTTAACAATATTTCGCTTTATTCACAGGGGTATAAAACGTAAGTTAAAAGAAAATAAGAAAATGCTTATCGGGAATAAAAACCCTTTAGCTTGCAAAAAAGTGTCCAAAGCAGTTTTTAAAAGAATTCTTAAGCTTTTGTTTTCAACGGAAAAAGTAACTGTTAAAAGTTAATTTTTTTTATTTTATTCCGAAATTTTTCATTTTCCCTTTGTGTAAGTGTTTTTAAAGTAAGGTTATTTATTCTACGGTATCATTAATGTTTATGATGTTTCTGGAATTTCTCTGAAATATTTTTGAAGACTATTTAAGATAGAACTTTAACATTTCTCATTCTTTTTATCTGAATTAAACATTATTCTTCAATTTATAAAATATAGAACGGTATATAGATATATTTACATTTTATTCTATTATAAAATACTATAAATTAAAAAATTATTATAGATCACAAAAAAATATTTTGTATTGTATATACTATTTACTTTTATGTTTTGTAAATGTTATGTTTTCTAATATGTTTTGTAATTCTGAGTTCAAATTATTATTGTTTTGAATATTGTTAATTTTAATATCTAATAAGCAGATAAATTACAGCAGACATAAGACGTTCTTTAATATTTTATATGTATTTTTATATAATAATTTAGATAACTATTTTGTCAATTTATATAATGATATTTAATATCTTTCAATTAACAATATTTCTTTTCTTTTTTAACAAAGTAAATATTCAATCATGGCATGTAGATTTTCATATATGTATTGAAAAACATGGAAAAATAGTTTAGTTATCATTTACATAACTTTTCAAAAATAATTTTGACCCCATTTAAATTATTTTTTAATTTATTAATTTTAGTTATTTTTTATATTAACTACATTTTTTTTTAAATTTTAGAATTTTGAAAGCTATTCGTTACTTAATCATTTGATTCGCTTCAGGCAATTTTAGAAAAATTTAGTTTTATGGGCAATTTTTAAACAATTATCATTTCTAATTGTAATATATTATCTTTAAAAACTTAAAGTTTTATTTTAAAAATTAATGTGTGCCATTTTTTAATCTAATATAAAGTTCACTACAACATAATTAAAAAAATAGTCAGTTTTGTTTAAATATTTAAATATCTAATCTTTTAATGGCTGTTATGTTGAATATAATTATTCGAACATGACTGAATTGTTTAACTACATAAATAATAATTTATTATGCTATTAAAAATAAAATGTTTCTGAAGAATGTACTTATTTCTTTTCGTATCCAATGGAAAAACATGTATTTTTAATTAAGTACATTTTGAATGAGTACATTTAATTAAGTACATTTTGAATTCCTGTACTAAATTAATACGTCTTCAATATTCCCTCCCAATTCAATATGATTCTGATAAATATTTAAACATTTACAGTTCAAGCTTCGTTTGCCTTTTAGACTTTACTTTATATCTTCGTAAATCCCTTCTATTTCACAGTATGCAGTTAGATACATATCTCTAAAATTACTATTGAAAGAAAACTGGGAAACGCTAACAATAAAATTTCAGTTCAGAATAACTGAACTTTCATTTCTTTGAAAATTAACCATACATGTTTAAAATTTCATTAGATAAATAATAATTCATTTGTAACCAGCAAAAAAATTCTATTTTAACCAAGGTCACACTATATCCCAAATTTTATACAGCCAAGTTTAGACTGCATTTATGAAATAGTTATATAAATACTCTTAAAAATAATTTTTCTTAAAAAAGCCCACAAAGACTCATATTAGTGTCTAATGGTGTTTTCAATATTCTTTCCTTCCCTATTTTAATACACATCTATTTTTAAAATAATATATTTCTTTTGACATCTCGTATTAAATGTAACTTAATTTATAGCTAATTCTTTTTCCAAAAATAAACTCACTTTTATTTAGACCATAAACGGTTAAAATGACGTTAGATAAAAAAAATAATTCATTTATGACCAGGATAAAAAGTCTATTTTAACGGAGGCCATACTATATCTCAAATTTTATTCAGCGAGGTCAGACTATATTTATGAAATAAAATAAATATTCTTAAAAATAATTTTCATAAAAAAAGCCCACATTGACTTATATTAGTGTCCAATGGTGTGTTCAATATTCTTTCCATCCCTATTTTAATACACATCCATTTTTAAAATAATATATTTCTTTTGACATTTCTTATTAAATTAACTTAATTTATAGCTAATTCTATTTCCAAAAATAAACTCCGCTTATTTAGACCATAAACTTTTAAAAGGACACTAGATAAATAATAATTCGTGACCAGCAAAAAAAGTATTTTAACGTACGCCACACTATATCCCAAATTTTATTCAGCGAGGAAAGACTATATTTATGAAATCAAATAAATATTTATAAAATTAAATTTCTTAAAAAAGACCACATTGATTTATATTAGTGTCCAATGGTGTGTTCAATATTCTTTCCAGCCCTATTTCAATACACATCTATTTTTTAAAAAATATATTTCTTTTGACATCTCTTATTAAATGTAATTTAATTTATAGCTAATTCTTTTCCAAAAATGAACTCCACTTATTTATACCATAAACATTTAAAATGACATTAAATAAATAATAATTCATTTGTAACCAGAGAAAAAAGTCTATTTTAACCGAGGTCACACTATATCCCAAATTTTATACAGCGAGGTCTGGCTATATTTATGAAATATTTATAAAGTAAATATTCTTAAAAATATTTTTTTAAAGCGCACATTATCTTATATTAATGTCTAAAGGTATGTTCAATATTCTTTCCATCCCTATTTTAATATACATATATATTTTTTTAATATATTTCTTTTGACAGCTCTTATTAAATGTAATTTAATTTATAGCTAATACTTTTTCCAAAAATGAATTCCACTTATTTAGACCATAAACATTTAAAATGACATTAGATAAATAATAATTCATTTAAATCAGCCAAAAAAGTCTATTTTAATCACACTATATCCCAAAATTTTATTCACCGAGGTCAGACTATATTTATGAAATAAAATAAATATTCTTAAAAATAATGTTCTTAAAAAAGCCCACATTGACTTATATTAGTGTCCAAGGGTGTGTTCAATATTCTTTCCATCCCTATTTTGATACACATCTATTTTTAAAAAATATATATTTCTTTTGACATCTCTTATTAAATGTAATTTAATGTATAGCTAATTCTTTTTCCAAAAATGAACTCCACTTATTTAGACCATTAACTATTAAAATGACATTAAATAAATAATATTTCATTTGTGACCAGCAAAAAAATTCTATTTTAACGGAGGCCACACTATATCCCAAATTTTATACAGCGAGGTCTGGCTATATTTATGAAATATTTATAAAATAAATATTCTTAAAAATAATTTTCTTAAAAAAACCCACATTGACTTATATTAGTGTCCAATGGTGTGTTCAATATTCTTTCCATCCCTATTTTAATACACATCTATTTTTTAAAAAATATATTTCTTTTGACATCTCTTATTAAATGTAATTTAATTTAGAGCTAATTATATTTCCAAAAATGAACTTTACTTATTTAGAAAATGCTGGGTGAAATTCTTTAAAAATTCTCCAAATAATCCTTTTTTCTTCTGCCGTCCAGGGAATAAATCCTAATGTCCCCAAGAAAAACCAATTATTCACGACGCACGTCAACGGTAGTTTTGCGCTTTTCAAATCAGGGGATTACAGACTATAAGATCGTCTTGTTTGACCCACTTGAACTTGAGTTTTTTAATCACATTCATGATTTTGCCTTCAATTTTAATTTAAAAAACATTATTTAGTTGCATATTTAAGCTTCACTTGGAGATAAAAGATATTTAGTTAATGATATTAAAGAATTCCTCAGGAACATCTACTACTTGGGAAATAGCAAAGTTATTTGGAAACTAAATTCCATTAAGGCTGAAAAATCTTATGCGAATATCGCATTCTTCCCAGTATACTGATTATTAAGTTATAGACTATTTAAATTATAAACTTTTTACTGTATGATGTGTCAGCAGAATTATCATTTGATTAATCCTTTCAAGATTCAAAGCCATTTTTGCTTCTCAAGATGACTGTGTTGTCTTTGTAAAACTCAAACGAGCGGCTGTTGGGCAAAGCCAATACTAATATCCATTACACTGAGATATATTTGCTGCATAAATATTTCATTAAATATCAAACATTTTCACAATTACGATGATTTAATTACTCCGCTTCAATAATTAACGAAACAGCATTTTCCTAAAAAAATAATTTTTATATTAAAAAAAACAGACTTCAAAAACATCATTCCAACTGCTTAAAACTGTTTCAAATGTATGTCTTTCTGTAGTATTATTACAGAAGGATAGTGGTTAATGTCCGTTACACTGAGATTTTTAATTATATAATCTGCTGATTGCAATCAAACAGAGTAGTGCCCAAATAAACATTACAAAAGTCCAAAATCCTCTATATAATATTATCTATCCGTTAGCCTAAGTTATCTATCCGTATGTCCTCAAATTTATGAAGCGGTTGGACCTGGAATGGATACAGGCATCCATATAAGGCAAATTGTCGCAACGTCACGAACTACTATAATGCCCTTCCCATTCATTTCCATGTTTAGAACAGCCAATAGACAAACAATAAACTGACTTTCTGTTTGAAATTAAAGCCAGAATTGTCATAAATTGAGATTTACCTTACTTTTTGAAAACGCCTTATTGAATTTTAGATGTGGTAGGTTTAGCAAAATTAAAAGCGAGTAAAGTCTTCTCCTAAACTATATATCCGATTCTAAAATAAATTTGTATCAATATGCTTTATATCACAGCAAAAAATACTATCTTTCTTAAAACGTTCGAAATCCACGCCTTTCCCCCCTTTTCGAAAATTTAATGTAATTATTTCAAGCCCTATTTTGCACAGTTAAGAGCAGGTGATTAATTTTACCGATTTATCGCATAAGTAAGTAAAAATAACATTTTTTAGCATTATGAAGTCATTCCTTTAACCATCTCATTTAATCATTTCTTACTTTAAATTATTTAAATATTGCCTGTATTATTTTCTTACGTTTTATCACTGAACTCAGATAATACGCAAATAAGTTTCTTTTATATTAGGCTTAAATAATAGGTTGGATACATATGTGATAATTTTAAATTTAATCATCGATTATTTTTTGTTGCAAGGAAAATTATATCACCAGTATTAATAACATTTTTTTTCATAAAAGTCTACGAGTCTATTTCAAGAACTAATGAATATCTAGCGTTTAAGTTATCAGTTTAATTAAATGAATTCAAGGTTATTCTAAACTGCATTCACAGTACCGGGAGACTTTAGAGGACTTTTTTACCTGCCTCATAGGGTTACAATTCTAGAAAATTAAAAATTATACTAATCCTGTCATATGACGGGCTATATGCTAGTATGAAACGTTGTTTCAAAATTAATACTTATTTCTTAGACATGAATTGTACCTTTGGTTTTAAATTTGGTTTTAATTGCCATCTTATGTATCTGACTTAGTTTGCTTTTTAGCACTGTATAACGATTTTCTATACCCTTTTAATACTTTTTATTTTTTTTTCTAAAGTGGGATTATCTTCCTTGTCGGTTCGACGGGTTGTTTTGGCTGTTCGTATATGCTCGGGGTTATCATCTCCTTTCTTCTTAGATTCAGCGGTTTATAATCTTTGAGTTGGCCATGGAAAGGCGAGTTTTCCCTCCAAAAAAAAAAGAAATTTAAACATTCCACGGTTAATTGTTTTATATTTATGCTAGATACTACGCACATACAGTCGTCACGATAAGTATTTAATTCATTGGTGGTGAAAATGCGTAGTAAAGTATCAAAGTTAAGATTTCCTTCTATTGTTTTCGAAATGTCATACATCTATAAATGTTTTTGGGAATGATATATAATAGATATTTCGGTTTAAATCTGAAAACTGGAAATTCTAGCTATTACAATATTTTTTATTCCACACAAGGGAGAAGAAAAGATAGGTAGGTAGATTAAGACAATGATATGCTAAATAACTATTGGATAACTCATAAGCTGCTAACTTTATAGGTGATAGATATTTCGGTACCCTGCCAATGGGTAAAACTGGCTTCCCTCGTCTGTTCTCTCACACTAACTACTAATGGTTTGATTTGGTTAGTTATGGTGTACTTTTTGCAACTCGAGGGCTAATGAGACTGGTACCGACTGCTGAATGCCGATTTAGAACGTCTACAAAGAACTATGTGACAGTGGGATTTGCCCCCACGAACACCAGTACCGAAGATAAACGCCCTAACTATTCGGCTCTCGTTCCTTTAACTACTAATGATTTATAAACGTTACACAATTCTTTAACATGTTAAGACACTTTTGAATCAAGATATGAGATTTAATATGGAGGTATCATGAAAGTTGACAGTCTTCACATTACCTCGGATGATACAACATCGTTAATCATTGTACTTCGTTCTGCTTCAGTTGAATAATGGAAACTAATTTCTAATCATTCTCTCACTCATGCTTCACAGCTGTAAAACTCATGAGTTTCCTTAATTTTCTATAGTATTTCTTAGTCAATTCAAAATGCGAATTGCAGGACTCATTTCACAAATATCGGAACATTCTCATCTTAAACATTTTTAGGACAAATTTTACACACTTCAGTTTTACAATATTAAACTTTTACTATTATGACACTCCGCTCATTAGGAATTCAATATTATATTCGGAGACTAATGTCAATTGCTATTGCAAATTATTTTTTTCTTAATTAAAAATCCTGAAAGAAAAATTTCTACCTAAAAGCTAAATAATCTTATTTAATTACTAATTAATAGCTTAATTTTTATGTAAACAGCTTTCAAAATGTTCTCAATTAAAATGTATAATCGTAATTCTTAGTTATAGCTTGTATACATATGAAATATATTTTGTTACATTTAGTAGCTAATTAGAATACATACTTTTTCACTTATACACTCTTTTTAAGTAGAAATCACTCATATTAACTCAGGTATACAAAAGATAACCCAATGCGCTTTGAAATATCGATTTTGTTTATTTTTAATTTACTAACACTGCTATGAATTACAGTTTTTGAAATTAAAATCTATAATACATATTTATTACTATATCTATAAAATAAAGTCTCACTATTTTGTCTGCTTCTAAATTAAAACATAAAGCTTCAAATTATGTAGATATCGCACAGTGAAGAAATGAAAACTATATTTTTTTAGTTTAAAACTGGATGTTTTGTTTAAGAACAATTTTCTCCTTGGCATTTATAAATTTTAAGTAACCTAGACAGTCATTTTATAAAAAAGCAAAGGTATATTTAAATTAAAGAACATTAAATAATTCTCATTTATCTCCTATTTAAACTGATTCTTTGTTTGAAAAACATTTTAAAAAATTTCAGGGGTGATTAATTATGCTTGTAAATTTTTAACATTTTTTTCTACATAAATAATTTCCCCGCGTGCATTGTACATTTTATGTATAAGAAACTCTACCGGCATAAAAAATAGAAACGATGTCAAATGTTAAAATGCCTTCCTTTTCCGAATTTCAGATTCGTCACTGACGTTTAATAAATCAACCTTTTTATTTTCACTGTCCCAGCTTTTTCTAAAGGATTGGATGAACAAAAATAAGGCTTTTTCAAGCAGAATAATGAAATGAAACACAAAGTTTAAAACCACATACGACGGGTGAGCAAATAAAATGAAGTTTTCTCAAACACACACAATCAGATGAGTCAGCTAGCGGTGCCTTTTTCTGGAGATTTTCTGAGATACGCGATCTTGAGTTCGAGACCTTCCTTAGTAAGCAATGTTGCCTCGGGCTTCTGACGTCCTTTTAAAATTGGCAGATAAAAGAATAAACCAAACATTCTCTTTTTATTTCAGAAGATTTTTTTTTCGAGAAATATTACTGTATTCTAAAGAACAGCTGAAAAATAATCTCTAAATCGAAATTTTGTATATATCTTTGATGAAAATAAAAAAAATAGATTCTAGAGATGATATTTGCATGTCTGGCATTTTCTCGTAGTCATATTTTCTTAGTTTTTATTCCTTTTTTTAATGAAATACAGTATTAGCTTAATATAGGTCTTATTACATAGTTATCACGTTAAAAATTTAATAATACTAATTGTAATATATATAGGGCATCTTTAGATACTGTTTTAAACCCATTAGCCCATTAACCCCTTAATGCAGTTTTTTTTTAAAAAAAGGCCGACCAAAAAAAATTTTATGTAAGAAACACAATTTAGAACGTTGTCTTCAAATTTTAAATTTAATTAAATTTTATGAAATTCATTTGCTAAAGACTAAATACAAATTTTTCATATTCCCTTTAAAATTTTATTTAAAGTGACTTTTAAGTGAATTTTTTATATATATTTTGTATATATGGTATATTCTTTTGTTAGATATTTTATAATGCATTCAAATGTCTCTGTTAAATATTATATTTCCAACGTATAGAAAATTTATAAGCTTATCTTGATTTGATATCAGTAGATTATTATATTTCTACAAAGTTATATCGGACAATTTAATAATATTAGTTGAAAACGAATATTTTATTACAAAAAAGAAAATTATAAAAACACAAGAATAATCAAAACTTTAGTTGCAATTTTGGATTTTAATAACATTGCAGACAATAGTCGTATATTGTAATATTATATACACATTGACTTTTTTTATCTTTCTTTTCGAATTCCCATTTCAGAATAAACATTATTCACATTGTTATTTTCCATTATCGATTGTATTCGAGTGTGAAAAATTATAGTAACATAAAGCACAACACCGCTCAAATTATCTTGAGTGTGCATAGTTTAGCGCGCTCGAGTTAACTCGAGTGTGCACGTTTAGGGGTTAATGTCTGGTGATCATTTTTGAGGACAGTTAAAATAAATTTTATAGCCATTTTTTTTCAGGGAATAGTTTATCATTTCAGTAAATGTAGCAACCACATTAACTATCTAAATTTCAATTATTTGCTATTATTAATTACATTTTATTTGAAACGGATTTTTTTTATCTCGTACATAAATTTACTTTTTTAGTAAATCCTTCGACTTAAATCATAACGAACTGTCAAATCTATTATGAAACTTCTATTTAAAACTGTCCACATATGATAACAAATAAATCTTTTTTATCACATGTGTTTACATTGTTATAACATATCTTCATTTTATAATATATCTTTCTTTAGATTTCATTACAATTTCATAAGATCATGTAATATTCATACGTTTTTATTAAAAATACATAAATATTTCCATCAACACTGCATTGACATCAATTTAGATAAATAAATGCGCCAAAACTTTTGTTTAAATATTGTTCTAAAAGAATTTCAAATCAACAATTTGCAATAAACCATTAAAAAAAACTTTTCACTATTTCTTATTTTTCCTTTTTCAGGGAAAGCGGAGAAAATGCATTTTGAAATTGCTTTTCCAGTTGAATTATCTCCGCGTTTTTTATACGTCCAAAATCTGTTTCACGAAAGATTACCTTAAAACAGCAAAAAAATTGAGTCTCGTGTTTTTTCATCAAATAAACTACAATATTTCAAATTCCCCGCATATTTAGACTTAAATGAAGTTAAAGTTATATTCACTAAAACATTTTTGCTAAAAAAGATCTAATTTTTTTAATTACTGTTTCATAGAAATATCCTTAACTTTTTATCCATAAACATTTTATGCATAAACCAATTTCTATGCACTATGCATATAAATGATTGTAGTCATAAAATATTTATTTAACGATATTATTTCATGGTGTAGACAACTTACTAAAATCGGAAGTATTGTAAAGTATATTTGCTTTATATATAAAAAATATATTTATATATAAAGAAAAATGATTAAAATCAGTAATCATCATCTTTAATTATCATCTATATTGTTGTAAAAATTTATAGTTGAATTAAATTACTAAATTTTGCAGGAATATGTAATAATACTTAAATAATGTAATGTAGTTTAATAATGTAGTTTATTAAATATAATAATCTTAAAAGAAATAAAAATGTTTCCCTTGTGATATAACTGTTTTAGGATAAGCAACATTTATAAATAATGATATAATATACAATAAATTATGAATTCATTCTCTTTATATATATTAAGAAAAATTTTATAAATAATTGTTTTAATCATTATAAAAATTACAGATTTAATAGTGTGGTTTTAATACTATCATTTCAATATCCTATGACATTTTATAAGAATGATATAAGCTTTCCGGAATTAGGTTTCTAAATATAGCTGAAAAACTATTTAGAAAATTTTGTTAAAAAATCCTTATAATGAAAAATTGTATATTTATTGCATAAGTATCCCAATACATACACACATACAGCATATTAGAATAAACATAGTCACACAAAAATATCATTTCCATTTTTCCTTTTTAAGATTCGAAAGTTGTTCAATAGCAAAATATTTCAATCCTTCAAATGTATAAAGTTAGACGCTTCAACAATTACCATTGGTATTCAAATTTATTTTTATTTATTTAAATTTCTGTTTGGAAATAACTATTTTAAATATCTGTTTTTAAATTTTCAAAATTATGTTATTTTTTAATTTAATGAAATTCATATGCTAAAGACTAAATACAAATTTTTCATATTCCTGTTAAAATTTTATTTAAAGTGAGTGTACTAAATTTTTTATATATCTTTTGTATATATGGTATATATATTTTGTAAGATTTTTTATAAAGTATTCAAATGTCTCTGTTAAATATTATATTCCCCAAGTATAAAATATTTAAGTTTATCTTGATTTTATATCCCTAGATGTATTACATTTCTACAAAGTTATATCGGACAATTTATTAGGACAAAAATATTAGTATTAGAGTTGAAAAGGAATATTTTATCGAATGAAAAATACACACATATATATATATATGCACATATATATATATATATATATATATATATATATATATATATATATATATATATATATATATATATATAATAGGCTTTATAAATAATTCAATTATTAATAAAAATGAGCATTTAAGTATAAATACAACTTATTTTTAATTATGTATTAAAAATTTGCATAAAATTTACAACTGCTCTTACAATCTTTATTACATCTTAATTATATCGTTATTATTCCTTATATAGATACTTTACATAGAGTACGAAAAGGGTTTTAATATCAATAGAAATATTTTTGTGGTATTAAAGAATGATTGTTCAAAATTGTGTTCTGTGACAAACAGCGTGTATAATAAATAAATTTGTATAAAAAACATATATACAATCATGCATAGAAACTTACATTCACTTATATACCGAAATTAAAAGTAGACTATAAATAGTAAGTAGTAAAATAGAAGTTAATATATAGTAGTAAAATAGAAGTTTCAGTTTCTTAATTAAGGAAATAGTTGCTGTTTATCTGCTAGTATTAAAATTTAATATTTCTATATTATTTAATTGGAAAATATAGTTCAAGAATAACTGTTTCTAAGTATCTACCAACCTATAATAATTATAGTTATTAACCTAACATACAATTCAATTATTACCAAAAATAATGAAGTTTTGTTAAAACTTTCTTATTAACTTTTGCATTTCTCCGTTAAGTAAAAGCAACAGCCTTACTGTACGGTCAATGGGACAGTTTGTTATTTCAAAGTGTTTCAATAGAACTTTCGATAATAGACCAAGGACTCGAAACAGCTAAATTTTGATTATATGCTTCCATCATTAAAACTTTTATACACAAAAATTTCTATATAATTTTACTACTTAAGAATGTTCTATAGATACATATATAAACTATTTGCAAAGGGATACAATATTTTCGTATAAAATGATCTCAAATGGTTAAAATGTGTGTGTATGTGTGTGTGCGCGTTTGTTTTAAGATATCAAAATTATTTCCCTTAAATTTCTTCAAGTTTCTCTCAATTCACGTTCTACTTTTCTTAATCCTAGCTTTCTCAACCACACAAAACGAATCAAGTACGTGATTTATTAAGATTGCACTCTTTTCTATGCTTCTCAAAACTAAACTCTAAATAATAACTGATGCATATATCCCTTCCTTCCACTTGTGTTTCTATCAAGTTAACTGCTACCAATTATGTTAATAAAATAGCAGATCCTTCGAAACTTTGTGCCGTTGTATGCAATTATCCCGCCACGAATGTGTTTAGAAGCTAAAAAAGAATCATTGTCTTAAGCCTTCGTCGTGATTATAGATTGATGAACTTGAATTGTTGACGCTTAGGACTTATTTCTTTTCACAATGACCTTGTGACAATAAAGTAAGGTGACATTAGATAGGAGTGTGTTTATATTATGGTGCTTAAAGAGTTCACATGACAAAATGGGATGGAGCAATTATATAAGTTTATAGCTCGTTTTTTTTAATTTAAAACCCTAGTAATTTCATATAACAGATGGTTTTTGAAATTACAAATGTTTACTTCAATTTTTAACTTTAAAATTGCTTAGTACATTAATTTTTTATCATGTTGATGAAAAGTAAAATAAATCGGTTACTTATTTTATTATCACCTTAATCCTGTTAAATTGTATATTTAAGATTTAAAATTTTTTTTAATTTTCCTAAATTTATTTTCATTTGATCACAATAAATAATTTCTCTCTTAAATGTTCAGAATAGTGGTTATTTCAATGCGTGTAAACAAAATACTTGAAATAAGAAAATTCTAAAAATTGTTAGAACTATAAAAATGTATTATGTTTAAAGCAGACTTGTTAAAAACCATGTAATTTAAAATAAAGAAAATATTTTACGCCTTTTGCCAGCCCCGTTTTTATGTGTCTAAGAACAAAATTAGAGGATAAGAATAAATTCTCTCCTGCAAACTGTTGTAGTATTATGAAATTTGTAAATACTTTTAGGAAAACAAAATTTCTAATAAAAGTTCTCTAGAATATTTAATGTCTTCCAATCAATTTATTTTTTTAATTTCACGATTAAACGGCTAAATAATTTTATTTATTTTTCTACTTCCAGCTTTTAAAGAATTTCTTTCTCAAATATTAAACTTAAATTTTTGATTAAATTGGAATTTCTTGTAAGATTTTATACACAACCTTATTTTATTTTAAGGGTTAAATTGCTTAAACATTTTGTACTATTAATTTAATAGCATTTGATCGTTTAGTTGGATGAATATTTTACAAAATTTTCAAAAATTGTTTTATACGCTAATTCAAAAACTCGTTTATTAAATCTTTATTTTTTTGCTTAAGGTATCCGTCTACGTTGAAAACATCATGTTTTGCCAAAAATCGTAATTTTTTTTATTTATTGTAAAATTTTAACTTTTAGGCTTCTAAATCTGTTTTTGATTGTCTCTACGGCATTTTAAAGAGAAGTTACAGCTGTTTAAACATCAGTGACAGCTATCAAAACAAAACGGAGCTAGCGACTTCAGAACCGGAATTTGTGAATTTAAAGTCTTTTAAAGAGTCTTTTAAAGTCTTTTAAAGTCATTTTTTGGACAAAACTTTTTAAATTTTCGTGAAGATTAATTTAAACATTTTTCTAGTATTTTTAATAATTAGCAACTTGGCAATTAGAAAATTTTGAAGCAATAAAGTGTGGGGTATTTAAAAGATGTATTTTAATTATTTAATTGTTAAAACTCCTTTCATAAACTTCAAATGCGTTTTTCTCAGAACTGTATTTTTAATAAAATGTTGAAACTTGAAATATGATTTCTCAAAAAGTTCTTAAAATATTTAGTTGAAACTTATTATGAATGTTTTTGATGGTATTTACTAGTGAATGATCTAAAAGCTTTAAATTTGGATAATTTTTAATGATGTTGCACTCACAGTTAGATATAAAGGTAATGAAAATTGGATAAAAATTCAATGTGTATGATTTTGAAGGACCAAAATTTTTTACCAAATGTAAATTAAGTAAGATTTTAGGTGATTCCCTAGTTCAGTGTGTTCCATCAAAAATTATTGAAATAATTTAATTTAATTAAAAAAATTAGACCTTTTGAAAAAACCCGATGTTTTTACTAAATTTTCTTCATTTATTAGAATTTTTATAAAAACTTCTTCAGGAATAAATTTAAGTGCAATTCTCAATGAGAATATAAAAAATAAATCTAAAAATGTAAAAACATGAACTAGTTTCTATGTTTAAAGAAAAAAAGTTCTCCGAACGTAGTTGGATACCTTAAGTTTTACACTTTCAAATAAATTGATTCTGTGTTGTTTTCATGCATGAATTCTTTATTAAAATATTACTAAATGATTTCATGAAAATTTTGTTTTAAATGTTTATTTGGAGTGAATATTTTTATTGAAATTGAGAGTCAATTGAGTATTGAGAGTAAATATTAAAAATAATTCCTAATATTGGAGAATGATGAGGACATGAATATCTAAGGTATAGTAGGGTATAGTAAGACAACATAATAAATTTCCACCCTATTAATGAGAACATAATGTATAAAAGGACAACATTTTTGTAAGAATATTTTGTTAGCAGAAAAAGAATGAAGAAAAGCTAACCTTTTTTATGCACTAATATGTAATGTCACAGAAACGAACTGAATTTTTGTCAGCATATTGTTGCTGCGCAGACCCATATTGATGGATGACATTGATAGATTGTTGAAAAAGAATTTACTGTCCATATACAGCATCTGTACAGTCTAATGGCAGTCGGAGGTAAATGTTATTTACAGAAAAGAAATGCGAAAAAATATTCTTAGCGGCTTTTCATAAATGTAGGATGTTGTAACATAAAATATATATCGGTCAATTGCTCTTAGTCTGGCGGTTAAATTGCATATGGACTTTTCCAGTTCTCGGACCAATTTACAATCTGTTCTCTACTCCTTGTACTAAATCTATTACAGGATTGGTATAACGTTATACTTACTGTATATTTTCATAAAGTTGAATGATGAGAGACAAAGGTTAAAATATGTCACTCAACTTCTCTAAGACTGAATTACATTTGGTCTTTCCCAATTCTCGGACCAGCGTACACCATCCATTAAACATGCAACAGGATTAGCATGCCATTTCTGCTTAAATTCTTATTTAGTTAGCAATGGCCATGCTAGTTACAAAATATGTGGAAGCACTTCTCTGTAACACAGGAAAAAATGTATATTGGTTTAAAAATTCTAAAAAACTTGAATAATTTGTAAACGAGAAAACTTTTTTAAATATGGGGTTTAGACAGGATGGAAGGAAAATAAGCCAATTTTATATGACTATTAAACATCCAAATACTTCTGGTGGTGAGCAATATGTATGTTGTATTTGTAATATTTATTATTGACAAGCAAAAGTTAGGTTCAAAAGAACAAAGTTATTTAGGTAAGGGTAATCATGGATTTCGAGTACGTTATTTGATACAATTTTTCTTTTATATCAAATTCTCCTTCTCATTAATCCACATAAGAACCTACCACCAAAATCCCATTCTTACCAACAGAAGTGTTGTAATATTATTTTTACTTTTGTTACACAAATCTCATTTTGGTTCTTTTTAAATCATCCGGTACATACATGACACCTCCAAAATTGGAGCAAACCATTTTTTATCCTTGTCCATTTTCAGGTCATTCGATTTTAATAACCGGATCACCTGGCATACATATAATATATGTGTGTGTGAGTGTTATTTATATATATATATATATATATATATATATATATATATATATATATATATATATATATATATATAACCAGGTAAAATATTTTTCTATTAAATACGAGAAGTTAGCCTCTATTAACTAGTTTGCCCAGGGATTGTGGGACAAAAAGAACTCCTAGTCGAAATACAGTAGGGTAATTCCATACCAAATCAACACAAGGTTTCTACCTGACCCCCTCCAATTTTGATTAAATTTGGTATCGTAAGTAACTTTATGGTAATAAAGAAAATCCCCAAATCTTATGTTCAAATAATAATTGGTTTGGGAGTTATAAGGCTTTAAAGTTGCCAGATTTGTCTTAAAAAATACACTATCGGCATACCTTTAAATTACACTTGCTACTCACCTAATTAATCTATAGATATGTGCAAGGTGTTATTTTAAATCTTTTTAATGGGCTTTCATATGATATACAACACATGATGATTTGAAAATTTTTTTAAAAATTTAAATTTAAATTTAAATTTAAAATTTGAATTTCTCAAACAGCCAAGTTTTTAAAATTTTGAAAAAAATCTCAGAAATTGCTCATATTATTGTTAATTAATCCTCAAAGTTTCATGTTGGGATCATAATGGGATCACAAGCTACAAAAAATTTTTGTTTGATATATTTACTATTGGAATAACAAAAATGAGAACATTCATTCATTACTTTTAATCTCAGCTGTATAGGATGGCATTAATGTTTACACACTACCTTATCGACATATACTCTAGTAAATAGTACATATAACATTTGTGAATATTTTAGAATGAAGAAAAATTATTAAAGTGCATTACTTTTGATGGATGATGCTACTTATTTAGTTGAAACTGGTAGAAAGCTTTATGTGTTTTGAGAATTTCTACTTCAGAAAGAATATACATTGGTCCTGTTCGAGTTAAAGGATCCACCTAAAACGAAGTCCAGAATGGGAACATCATGTTTATTCAGGATTAAAACACACCAGTCTACCATCTGTCTGAGCAATGCAACAGTTCTTCATAGAGAACGTCAGTAATATACACATTTGTCGCTAATGTCGAACTGAAAGCAACCGAATCACGTGATTAGTTTCCCATAAGACATAAGGTGGATCAGCATTTAAAGAAAAGTGAGGGGAATTAACTAAGGTGAATGTTAATTTAGATCCGAAATACACATGCAGAAATTTAATTATTCCAGAAACAATACCATTTTAGAGCTGAAAAATGTTTCCAATGGAAAGAAATTTAACATTACAGAGTTAATTTTAGAAATGGGTAAAGAAATTTATGTCAGAGAACACTTCTTTATCCGACGTTTTATAGCTGGGAAATTAGATGTTAACAACTGATATGGAGAAATAAAAAAATTTAGAAATTTATTTAAGGGGTAATAATTTTGATGTATATATATATATATATATATATATATATATATATATATATATATATATATATATATATTAGTGACACTGCCGTACTGATCTTGTACAATCGTACTGATTGCTACTATATCTCAGTAATAGATCATGGTAGAAACTTATTGGATATTTTGTTTTCTTCCATTCTATAAACTTTTTCTACGTTGCTGTAATAAAAGATAACTGTCTTATATGCTGTTGCTATAGAATTTATTATTTCTATATAATATCTCTTCTGTTCTATCTCGAATAAATATGATTAACGTATGTGTATAGATACTGTTTATACTGTATGTGTCAACACAAGTCATCCGTATAACTTCAGTAATTTTTGTTATCTCACTCTATTTTCATTTCCGGCCTTAAACATTTACTTTCGAGAGCTTAAGTTTCTATATTAAGGCTGACACTATATTCTTATAGTTGGTAAATACACCTAAGTATCACGTCATTCATTATATTTTGATTTTTATGGATGGCACACGGTTTAGAAACGTTTTGTATCTTGATACAAGGAATTCCTGAATATTGTTATTTACTTTACATTTTTATTCAACATAAATCATTAAAATATTTAATTCGGGGGATAATTATTCATTTATGATAGCAGTTCCTAATAATCCCCTATATAATAATAGCCTAATTTATCTGTCCATCTGTCCTCCAATTTATGAAGCGGTTGGACCTGGAATGGATAGAGGCATCCATTCAAAGAAAATAAAGTTTATCTTCTCCTAAACTATCGATCAGATTCTAAAATAAATTTGTATAAATATGCTTCATATCATGCAAAAAATACTGTCGTCTTTAAAACGTTCGACCTCAAACCCTTCTCCCATTTTCGAGAATTTAATGCCATTATTTCAAGCCTTATTTTCCCCGGTTAAGACCAGGCGATTAAATTTATCCATTTATCACTTAAATAGGTAAAAATAACAATCTTTCTAGCATTGTGACGTCATTCCTTTAAACATGTCATTTAATCATTTCATATTTTTTGAGCTATTTAAATATGGTCTACACTATTTTAGTATCTTTTATCACTGAACTTAGATATTACTTAAATGATTTTCTTTTATATTTGGCTTAATTAATAGATTAGGTATATGTGTGATAATTTTAAAATAAACCATCGATTAATTTTTTGTTGCAATGAAAATTTTATCACCGGTATTAACAATAAATTCTTTTCATATAAGTCTAGGAGTCTATTTCACGGACTAATACATATCTAACTTTTAATTTCCAAAGTGTTTGACTAAATGAATTCGATGTGATTCTAAACTGCATTACAGGATCGGGAGACTCACGAGGAGTATGACGATAAATACATTATTGAGAGTGAACCAGATAATTCTGAGCGAAAAAACAAACTATTTTTAAATGCCTCATTGGGTACTTAACAGTTTAGGAATGTTAAAAATTTTACTAACCCCTTCATATGATGGGCTATATGCTAGTGTATCTATAATATTACATTCACATAAATGAGTATATGTCTTTTTTCATGGTTAAGTACGCTCCAGTATCAACTCTGTATTGAATATTTGATAACATATTTTTATCTTTGTGAAAAAACTAGTTTCTTTTACTGTCATAATATTCTTATAGGGAAAAAAGTACATTGCTTTATTATGAAGTTTTTGTGTATTAATTGGGTTCTATTTCCTTAAAAAATAACAGTTGTTTCATTAAGTTTCTTTAAAAGATATAAATTTATATTTAAGGCTTTGAATAACTTTGCATAAAAACACAAAAATTTCTATTAAAAGTCTTAACTTAAAAACTTTGATATAAACTTCCAAACTATTTAAACCTATTTAACTTACAAGGTGATTAAAGTTTCAGTTTTTTTTTCCAATTTTATATCCTATAATTAAGCTTCACTAAATTTTCCTTGGAAACCGATAGCTGTACTATGCTCTTGGCACAGTTAAAAATGCAGAATGATTAGACATTTATTTTTAGTTACAACTAAATGTAAGGAAAACTCGTCTTCTAATCACTTTTGACTATAGTGTGAGGATATCTGCACATACGTAAGTTTGTGCACTCAAGCTTCCCCAACGATGTATAAGCCAGATAGTAAAATGTAAATAAATTATATTTATTTACTTCCTTATAATTTTTTGGGGTACTTTATAATTATTTAAACCCTTTTTAGTAGAAGAAAAATATTTATTTAGTATCCCATAAACAAATTTAAGATTCTATTTCAATCAAAAATTCTTCGGTAAAGCAATCGAACTCCAAAAATTATTGAAAAATATCTAAGATTTTAGTTCCTAAGTAGTTAATACCTTAGAATTTCTGCTATATTTCCTTCCTCGAAATTCAGTTAAAACCAAAATATTACTTTCAGTATGGATGTTAAAATTGTAAAGAGAAAGAATTTCTAGTATAAGTAAATATTGTGAATTCAATTATATACCTGAAATATTTAAAACCAGTGTTCTGCAAGTAATATATTTTTGCAGAAATGTGAGCATACTACTTTATTTTTCATACACTAACATTTTAGGGATATATTTAATGAAAGTAAGCGTACAAACATATGCTAGACTATTTTGAAAGATACCATATTTTTCAAGAATATTAATAAAGAAATTTAGTATTTATATTCGTATAATTATATCAACAATCGAAGCGTCGTTTTTGTCTCTTGTAAAACTATAGAAGTTCTATGACAAAAATTCATAAGTTTAGAAGATATAAATTTTCTGATATACTTTTTTAAAAGATAAGATACGCGTTGCAGTGAGTTGCATTTGACTGTTTTGGTACGTGATTCTGTAAGCTTGTTATCAGCCGAGGTGTGTTACAGGTGGACGTTATGTGTATAAATACATCGATAATTTATCCAAGTTACCCATTATTTCTTCAACGTTGAAAATGTTTGGTATTACCTTTAGAAATTTGAATAGAAATGAATAATATTGACTGTCATTGCAAATTCATTTGTTATCTACATTTAATGCACCCATAAAAACTATTAACTTTCCTCAAAACAACTATCGCAGTCAATGTTTGATTTCGCATATGAAACTATCATATTGAAATATATTTTGCTATTATCTGGCAGCTTATTTAGGATTTTGAAATAATATGCTGCTAATATTAAGTAAACAGATTTCGTGACACTATTCTAAATATGTAAAGTCCGTGAAACAACTTTTAAAGTAGCACAATGCACGTAAGTATTAGCTAATTCAGATTAGATTTGTTGTGTATAATCTACAGAGCTTCATTTATTTTCAAATAAATACTGTACTATTCACTACTCAAAACCTCTTGTTATTTGGCCATTTCTAAAATCTTTTGGAACTCAAACAAGAGTAAAATGTAAACGCAACGATATCATTCTGATATCGGAAAAAAATGCCAAAAATCACACATACTCATTTGACCCCTGCCATAAAATGTAGGCTTGCATAGAGGTAGCTTATAGTAGAGATATTTTCATCTTTTACAAGAAAAGTAAAATCAGGCCTTCAATATTACCATCTTGTTCTATAAATAATGTTGGGTCAACTTCCTCAGGTATTTTAAAATGCTTTGGACTCGTTACATTAAACTTGTTCTGGAAGCATTGTTGTATGCAGCAGGTATCAATTTTTAGATATTTTTTATGTTTTTCAGTAACTTTGTCATCAAATTCAAATTTAGAATCTACTAATATCTGGTGCCGAAAACCTGGGAAATGGCTCCAACCGGCAAAGCTGATAGAATGACTCAACTACTTAGACAACGGCAAACCGTACGGAGCAATATTTCTCGCTTTTCAACAGAAATGAATACTTTGAAAGATGATTTTTCAGTTGAGGACGTGGAATATATATGTACTCGCTTAACAACTGCTTTAGGTGATATGAAACTCATAGATAACGAAATTCATAATTTTCTTTCTGACTAAGAATTTGAAAAGGATAATAAGGAGTGTGAAAACTACATAGATACTGTTGAATGTAATAGAAGAATACAAGCTTTAACTGCTCTTGGCGAAAATATTGAAGCATACGGTAGAATTCTAGTACCAAAAAATATACGTGCTTTCCCCAATGATATTTGTTGCCGTTGGATTATCTATGCCAAGCTTGAAAAACTAAACGAAGGTAATATTACTAGACTGATGCAGTTCTTGGGAGAAGAAGTGGAAGGTGCAGTTACAGCACAAAGAGTTAAAGGTATGTCTTTTTCTAATCACACCGTAAAGTGCACAGTAGACCGATTGTTCATGAATATGGAATCAAAGATGATACTGAGGAAGCTTTAACACCCTCGCACTTCCTCATAGGAAAGAAATTAACTACTATTCCTTCCAGCCCTACAAATTCTGAAACATCTTTAAATCTTATGTGGAAAAATCGTCAGCATTTAATGGACTCCTTTTGGAAAAGATGGCAAAAGGAATTTCTGATGGACTTGCGTACATTTCATCAAGTGCGGAATCCATTTGAAACAAATAAGATCCGGAAAGTGGATATTGTCTTACTACAAGAAGATGTTCGACCTCGCCACACCTGGAAAAAGGCCCGTGTTGAGGAGTTAATCCTTGGACGCGACAAGAAAGTTCATACTTGTGTACTACGCACCAATGGACGCACTATTACTCGACCTGTGCAGCTGGTCATCCCCCTGGAGGTTGACCAGGGTGGGGAGGATGTTGCGGCGAATGAAAAACGTGATAGTAATAAATAACTATCATTTCACTTTTTTATAGTGGCATCACTTGGTTGTTGTATCATGTTTTTTTTACTTGACCTTTACTTTTGATTGTAGTTAGATTGAAATAAATACTTGTGTTGAAATTACTATCTACTAATAGGTATCAATTTTCAGATATTTTTTATGTTTTTCAGTAACTTTGTCATCTGAAATATCTCTGTTTAAAATTTAGTACTGTTCAATTACGTATTTTTTCACTAGAGTACATTCACTAGATAATTTTATTTTTAATAACCTGCAACATCAAGTCTAAAGGCATAAATAAATAATGTAAATACTTAAATTTGTCATACATTTTTGAAGCTCCTCAAAATAAAGTCTTAATGTAATATTTTGTAATTCAATAGCAATTTTAAGATACAGAATCAGAAGAAAAATTTTCTATTGCACATTTTAAGAAAAAGAAATTTTCACTTTTAAATTTAAATAATTTTGTAGGCTCTGCTGCATTTCACAGCACTTTGGGAAAACAGAATAGATGAGAAAATAGTATCACAAAATTCATTTGACTGGTTCTTGCGTTATCTCATGTTATAAAATGATTTTTCCCTTTTAGACATAGCATAGCGTGCTTCAAGGTTATATGGAAAGGTATAAATATAAATGTAGACATGAAAAGTATAAAGGAAAAGTCTAGAAAAAAGTGATACAACAGTGGCTTAACAGTAGAGAAAAGACTTCAAGAGTAGCGTAATATGTAACTAAAGTGTAATGTATATATTCTACTTGTGTTAAGAGTGATGTTCACTAGCTACTATGTATTTGAGAGACTGCTGAAAATTGTTCTTCACGTATTTGCAAAATTCATTATATCGTTTATATTAAAAGTTTTCAAGCGATGGGAAATCTAACTTACACATTAGCATGATTTTCGTTGGCATAATTACTTAATTTTTTACTTTAAAGAAAATTTAAAAATGCCACAAAATTAAATAAAAAGTCAAAAGAATTACAAAATTTAATAAAAATTACAACTGTATGATTTTAAAGAATTATCATATATTAGCATTTTCTACTCTTTTTCACATAAAGATTCATAAACAGGAACTACATATATTTTTGATGGAAATGAGCCAGGTTGTTTTTGAGTGACATTGAAAATTGTGAAAATATTTTTTTTATCATGCTGTATGCTTGTCAGCAGTTCTATCTCATTTTCAACAACAATTATTCACCTATTCCACTCTTATAATGATCTAGCTGCAGTGTACTGAAAAAAACGTAGATTTTGTATATTCTTCATGCAAAAATGCTTCAGTTATGAATAAGTTAAAGTAAATGAATAAGTTTATAAGTAAAAAATATACACTTAATTAAACTACCATTAATTTAATATTGAAAATATAAAAATTTTCGTTTGTTTCTTCTTCTTCTTTTGATCTTTTGTACACAAATTATATTTATTTGAATTATCGCTTAATAATTATTGAGTTTTAGAGCAGTACAACAATAAAAGGATTAAAAAATGTATTAGAATAATAACCCTGTAACGGAAAAATGCTTCAGTTATGAATAAGTTAAAGTAAATGAATAAGCTTATAAGTAAAAAAATATACACTTAATTAAACTAGCATTAATTTAATATTGAAAATATAAAAATTTTCGTTTGTTTCTTCTTCTTGTTTTGATCTTTTGTACACAAATTATATTTATTTGAATTATCGCTTAATAATTATTGAGTTTTAGAGCAGTACAACAGTAAAATGATTAAAAAATGTATTAGAATAATAACCCTGTAACGGAAAAATGCTTCAGTTATGAATAAGAGAAAGTAAATGAATAAGTTTATAAGTAAAAAATATACACTTAATTAAACTAGCATTAATTTAATATTGAAAATATAAAAATTTTCGTTTGTTTCTTCTTCTTGTTTTGATCTTTTGTGCACAAATTATATTTATTTGAATTATCGCTTAATAATTATTGAGTTTTAGAGCAGAACACCAATAAAATGATTAAAAAAAGTATTAGAGTAATAACCCTGTAACAGACATCTGTAGTTGTATTGCACTCGTACATATATGTAAAGAATAAATGCTGTGCAGATAAAAAAATGAATTCTCGTTGTGTTTTTAATTAACTAAAACTAAACTCCTCAGTGCGACAGCCCCTAGGACGAGTAGATCGGGACAGCCAATTTTGGGTGCTTACACTTCCAGTAGAAAATTGCTTGCTTCTCAGTTTATTGTAAAGGACAGTAAATAGCCTGAATTATGCATGAGAAAATTACTCATTGAAATATACTTCAATATAGTACTTTAGAAGCATATATTTTTCTATCAAAGAATATTCAAGAAAAATTCTCTTTTAATCTTTATTAAGTGAAATAATTATTCAACATTGCTGTATATTTTTTAGAGGAATAGTAAAGTTTAAACTTATGAATATTCTTTGCTAGAAAAATGTAAGTTATTAAATTATTATATTGTTATAACATTTTTTCAGAACAATGTTTTTATCTCTAAAAATCAGGCTGTTTACTGCCCATTATAGACAGTTTGAGGTATGAAGTTTATAATAGCAAAATTTGATTTTAAAATAATAAAAAAGATTTTAAAAAATTTGACAGTTAAAAATAAAAATCAATTATAAAAAAATATTAGAAATAAAATAAAATATTAAATTATAAAAAAATAATAAATATTAAAATAAATAAATTTATTACAATAAAATATTAGCAATACTAGAACTTCTCAAGCTCATTTCTTAGCAGAAATTAATTTAATAAACTTAAAAGGACAAAAGCTAAAAAAAATAAAAGTAAAAAATTAAATAAAATTCAAATAAAAAGAAGAAAATTGATTGAAAATATTGTCAAAAATGTAAATAAAATAACTGTCCAATTAATTGAGTAGTTTTAGTTAGTATGTTAGTGAATAGATGGCGCCAGTAAGCCAATTTTCTACCGGAAGTGTAAGCACCCAAAATTGGCTGTCCTGTTCCACTCGTTCCCTAGGGGGCCAGGGCCTACGGTGCCAATCTCCGTTTACTTGACCAAGGGCCCTGGGGTGCGAAGCATATGTTCCGGTTAGGTGGTCAGTCTTACACTGAACCTCCAGTGTATAGTTCCAAAGCATGCTTGGTCCTCAGTCGAACCTCTGACCTGTCAGATCGAACCTCTGACCTGTTTCGTGGGAGCTCTAAGTGCTACACCAACGACACTGGGCTTCTTTTAAATTAACATATACGCTAAATATGCTAGCGCCACTAGAATAATACACTTTTTAATAACGTGTTTGAATTTTATATGTCTATAGTATATATCATATAACATGCAAAAAACATAAATAAAATTTCCTAAGGAAAGAAAATCTTTAAAGGTAATAAATAAATTAAATATCATCAATATCAGAAAATACTATTAAACCTAGTAATAATAAATTTAGTATGTGTATTTAGCAGTATCTATATAAAAACTTATTTATACAGTAACAATGGCAGTGTAAATGTAATGGGCTTTTCTTCGGAGCAATTTTTATTAAATTGTTGCAGGATTGTTACAAAAGAATTTTAGTTACGTCTTTGAAATTCTGTACCCACATTAGCATAAAAATAATAAATACAATTAACTAGAATTATACAGTTGAGGAACAGAATTAATTCATTGGTTTTAAAACTCCGAGTGGAACACACCGATTTAAAAAAGTCTCCAAAAAATACGCTAAAGGTTTATTGTGTCAATGGCCAAAGCGTTCTATGATTTTTTACTTCACCCTTTGTCGACTAGAATGGAATAGGGGAAACCCACCCTCGTTACTGTCTCTTTACTTCCGGTTATAAACAGATATATAAATAGATATTATAGATTGTTAATTTTTAATACACATAAAGCTCGTTATGTCTCGAAGATCATCCCATAAGAAATAATAGATTCTAAAAGTACGAATAAAAATATTCTTTAAGAAAATTATTTATATTTTTTTACGAAAGTTATCCAAGATATTTAGGTGGTGCAATGAGAGATACATCTGTTACAGCAAACGAAATACTTCGAAATAGAGATTTACAAAGCCATGAGAAGCTATTAGCGTCTTTGTACCTCAGGGAGTAGGGGTGCATCCCTCAATAAATGTCAAAGAGGGGTGAATTTCTAAACAATCGACGTGACCCTCCTACCTAAAACACTGGCAGAAATGTACATTACATCCCGGAACGTTTTTGGAGGTCGAAAATTGTACGTGACAACCGCTTTGAAGACATCATCGGTTTGGCGGAATTGTACGTGAGAACCGCTTAGAGGGTTAATTGTATGGACAAAACTGAGAATAATTTTACATGATGAATACTCTTTTAGCTTATACTAAATTGGGCTACAAATACTTTACTTAATTATTAATAATGCATAATGATATGCTAAATTTAAAATAAAACTTTATTTATAATGTGTTAGACCAATCATGAGGACAGTAAAATGATATAAAGGATACACAATATATTTTGATAAAATTAATTTAAATTAAGTTTTGTAATCAAATGTATTTTGAACAAATAAATGTTTTAATTCAAAAATCCTACATCGTGAATTTGAGATTCATACATTCAAATATCTGTATCAAAACAAATCTCATTTGTGTCTGTTATTTTGTATTAAGAACTCTGTAAATTCGTACTCTCCTCTAAATCAAAAATAAAGATATTAAATAAACATTCCAGATCACACTTTTATCACATCTGAAATCAAGAAGAAAATTCATTCTTTAACCCACTGAACGGATGCGTCGACGGGGGTTCGACAGCGAATTCCTGTTCGAAAACGGACCTGTCGACCCCTTCTCGTTCGCACTCGTATAACACACTTTTGAGAGAAAAAAATATTGCAAAGCGATAATAAATGAAAGAAACTAATTTTGCGTAACGGAACTCCTTTACCTTGCAGGGAAAATAACTTAAAAGTAGCCTGACAACTTTTAAACCGGCAACTCTAGTATGGTACTGTAAGTTCCGTCTGGAATTTACGAAAAGGGTGACTGTTTTGAAAATGATAAGGTGGGGAGGGTAGTCCGTGGATGGGTTAAGTAAATAAAATAGTCTGATTTAAATTTAAAATATTTTTTAGTATACTTTATGCCGGTGCTTCGCAACCGGTGTGCCGCGGAACACTGCTGTGTCATGAGCCAGATACAGGTGTGCCGCAATCAAATACATTTTACAATTTTTCATCATGTATTTGATACACAATGAAATTTTTTTCATAAGAATGTCTATTTTTCAACGTTTTTATATATTACACTTGGTGTGTGTGCGTGTGTATTAAATGGTTTTAAAACCCCTTCCTTTAAGACTTGGAACTCAATAACATATAAAATAGTTTTTAATTATAGTTTAAAAATAGACCATGTAGGTTTCAACTAGTTTTAATTAAAAAATAATAGCTTCATAAAAATTTTTTTTCTAGTTTTTTAAAATCAACCGATCAAAATTGTATACTTTTTATTTTTTAACCCTTATTTTTTAGAAACAATTTTTTTTCAGAACTTTAATGTCCATTATTAGCTAAAGGAAATGGTATTAAAAAAAAACCACACAAAATTTAAAAACGCTGTATAAAAACTTGATTTTATAATACAATTTTTCTAAATATACTTTAGAATAATTATTATAACTAAATAATTATTCAATGGTCCCCAGGTGGGAACAGTTGGTTTGGTTTTGGAGTGCTACGGTCTACTTTTTGCAACACGAGGGCTAATGAGACCGGGACCTACTGTTTAAAGCCGATTCCGAACGTCTACGAAAATCCATGCCATAGTGGGATTCGAACCCACGAACTCCGGTTCCGAAGGTTAGCACCCTAATCATTCGGCCATCGTTCGGTTGTGGGAACAGTTGAAAACTGCATAGTGTGTTGTATAAACACCAAGGCTCACCAAATACAACACACCCCGGTGCCCGGAACCTGGTATTCCACTCGGCCTGTGATTGGCTGGTAAGTACATTGGCAGTGATTTCTAAAATTGGCGAAATATCTTGGCGATACTTTCTAAGATTGATTTCTTATCCATTGATTTAGATTGGATTTTTCTCCATTTATTTCTCTCTATTTATCCATTATTTATTTCTTTATTTCGAAGGATTTGGAGTATAACAATCATTCAACTAGTGACGATTGCACACAATTTCATAACAACTTTTTTTTCATTTAAAAGATAGTGCATATGTACTGGAACATTTCAGGGAGAGAGAGAGAGAGAGCATGAGTGAGTGAGACGGAGATGAAGTGAGAGTTTGAGAAGGGAGTGAGAGAGAGAGTGAGTGAGTGAGTGAGTGAGTGAGTGAGTGAGAGAGAGGGAGTGAGATAGAGAGAGGGAGTGAGATAGAGAGAGGGAGTGAGATAGAGAGAGGGAGTGAGTGAGAGAGAGGGAGTGAGTGAGAGAGAGAGGGAGTGAGATAGAGAGAGGGAGTGAGAAGGGAGTGAGAGTGAGGGAGTGAGAGTGAGAGAGGGAGTGAAAGGGAAGGAGTGAGTGAGTGAGTGAGTGAGGGAGTGAGAAGAGAGAGTGAGAGAGGGAGTGAGAGAGAGGGGGAGTGAGGGGAGTGAGCGAGAAAGTGAGGGAGAGAGGGAGTGAGTGAGAGTTAGAAGGAGAGAGAGGGAGTGACTGAGCGAGAGAGTGAGAGAGAGAGGGAGTGAGTGAGTGTGAGCAAAGAGATAAGAGAGTGAGCGAGAGAGTGAGAGACAGAGGGAGTGAGTGATAGTTAGGAGAGAGAGGGAGTGAGTGAGAGTTAGGAGAGAGAGGGAGTGAGTGAGAGTTAGAAGGAGAGAGAGAGGGAGTGAGGGAGAGAGAGAGGGAGAGAGAGATTGAGTGAGCGAGAGAGAGGGGGGAGAGAGGGAGGGGGAGTGAGGAGGAGAGGGAGGGAGGGAGGGAGATAGAGAAGAGGTTGGGTGGGTGAAGGTGATTTGAGTTGAGTGAGTAAGAAATATAATTGTGTATATGGTTGTGGTGGAGAGAGAAAGAGAGAGCGAGGGGAAAAAATTTAGCGTATCACTAAGGGTAAGAGAATCCCCATTGGCTTGGGAGCAGTCGTGAGTAAGGTGGTCGGGAGAACAAAGATCAGAATTATGTAAAAAATAAATGCAGTTTATAACAGTTTCTGAGGTGAAAAATCCGTATATGATTGCTCATGTGTGTGTGAACCCATCAATAAGTGTCTTAATGGTTAGTCATGTGATGAAGCGGACAAAGCGAAACTAATTTTATAAAGAGTTACATAAGAAGAGCTGGTGGAAACAGGAATTAATTTTGACTTAATTGTACTCACCAACGCTTAATAAAGAACAAAAGATATTCTCCAATATTTGCCATTAAAGTGTAGAATGGCCCAAAATAATTTAAGGTACTTATAATTACGTTGGTTAGCTTTAGGTTAAAATATCATTACACACACACACATACATACATATATATATATATATATATATATATATATATATATATATATATATATATATATATATATATATATATATAATATATATATATATATATATATATATATATATATATATATAATAAAGGATTTAAACTTAAAATAATTAAAACTCTACCAAAATGAAATTAATATATTGATAAATTTCCTCTTCTATGTAGAATATTGATCGAAATATCTGTTTCCAGACGAAGCAGGACACGTTACGTAAGCAACAAAGATCTCAATTAATGTGTAGCAAATATCAATTGAGCTGGGATAATATTCAATTCAAATTACATTTTATGACCGTCTTTAAAATATGATAGACAGTATAAAAAAAAGAAAACTTAAAATATATCTGAAATCGGTAACCCTTCTCATATTCTCTCACTCAGAGACTGATTCTTCGATTTTACAAAATTATATTTAGTATAATAAATAATTTATTAAATTCTTGTTACTCGAGTGAAAGTCAATCTAATTTATAATGCTTGTGATTATTTCAATATATTTGTTTTCTTTCTATCGTTTGAAAATGTTTTGTTGATTTTTATCGTTATTTTTGTCCTTGCACATCAAAGATTGTTTAAGTTTTAATAATGATAGTATAGATTTTTGTGATAAAGTATTTAATGGCGTCACTATCAATCTATATTGTTGTTATTTTTCTTGTCAGTTCATGGAAGCTGTGAAATTCGACAGTTATGAGTTTGTAAAGAGATAATTATGACGAATATAGACCTGTTCTTGACAAGCAGTTCGTACCTCTGTGATGGCTACTTATATCCAATAAAGATATAATCGAAAGAATTATGTATTGAGTGCGTTAATTATCATGAAATGTTTATAACTTACAATAACTTGTAAGGAAGCGTTGAATTAAACATCGTCCCCAAAAAGCTGTACAAGATGGAGGTTCATAAAGTGAGTGTAGAAAGTTTTCTTACAGACGTAATTTGTTCAAAATATAGAGAGTTTCATAGGAATTCTAATAATTTATATTTTCAAAATGCATACACAGGTAGAACACTTTTTATTGAAAATAACTGAATTAAAATAAAATGAAAAAATTGTGGAATATTTTTAGTAAAATGGAATTTACAAATAGAGGAAACTGCGCATTGTGATTAAAGTAATAATATACTGAAAAAATGCGAGTTTAATCTTGCTTTAGAAATTTGATCATATTTTCTATATTTGAGGAACTACTCCTCGTGTGGGTTATAAAGAACATTTAAGTGGATTTTTAAATGCGATAGAAAAAGTAACTATAGAAAATAGGTCAAAGATTGGGAAAGAAATATTTCTAAAATAAAAATAAACTTAAATCTTTGTGAAGTTGGAAAATTGTACTATTAAAATTTAGCTATAAATGGTAGATCAAGATTAACCTTGATCTTAATCATTAAAAAACCTTATTAGTACCAAAAGAGTGCTCAAATTCAACCACCATCTGTACTTGCATACACTGACAGACGTTGTTTCAAACTTTTGTACTATTATAATCAAAATGAAGTTCTTCTGACATCGCATCATAATTAAAAACCATGGGAACATTTTTATTCGTCTGTGCAGTGCAAGACGTATGTCGAGAGAAAGGCTTTCATGGTCATTCATCGAGGTGAATTTTTTTAATATTACAATTATCAATCGACATCAAGAGAATGGTATGAACTAAACAAAACTCAGAGGTTCATCTAAGAATTATACTACAGGTAGGGACATCAAGAGTGACATGGTATGAACTAAACAAAACTCAGAGGTTCATCTAAGAATTATACTACAGGTAGGGAAATAGATGAGAGGAAGCTGATTTGGGGTTGTATGGGTGCTCTTTTGACATCGCACCATAATTAAAAACCTCGGTAACATTAATATTCGTCAGTTCAGTGCAATATGTATGTAGAGAAGAAGACTTTCATGGTCATTCATCGAGGTGAATTTGTTCAATATTACAGTTATGAATCGCCAAGCAACACGTGAATGAATAATTCTGAGAAAACACATTTTTAGACGATAGTAAATTTAATATTTTGTAGGTGGGCATCAAGAGAATGGTATGAACTAAACAAAACTCAGAGGTTCATCTAAGAAATATACTACAGGTAGGGAAATAGATGAGAGAAAGCTGATTTGGGGTTGTATGGGTGCTCTTTTGACATCGCACCAAAATTAAAAACCTCGGTAACATTAATATTCGTCAGTTCAGTGCAATATGTATGTAGAGAAGAAGACTTTCATGGTCATTCATCGAGGTGAATTTGTTCAATATTACAGTTATGAATCGCCAAGCAACACGTGAATGAATAATTCTGAGAAAACACTTTTTTAGACAGTAGTAAATTTAATATTTTGGAGTGGGACATCAAGAGAATGGTATGAACTAAACAAAACTCAGAGGTTCATCTAAGAAATATACTACAGCTAGAGAAATAGATGAGAGAAAGCTGATTTGGGGTTGTATGGGTGCTCTTTTGACATCGCACCAAAATTAAAAACCTCGGTAACATTAATATTCGTCAGTTCAGTGCAATATGTATGTAGAGAAGAAGACTTTCATGGTCATTCATCGAGGTGAATTTGTTCAATATTACAGTTATGAATCGCCAAGCAACACGTGAATGAATAATTCTGAGAAAACACTTTTTTAGACAGTAGTAAATTTAATATTTTGGAGTGGGACATCAAGAGAATGGTATGAACTAAACAAAACTCAGAGGTTCATCTAAGAAATATACTACAGCTAGAGAAATAGATGAGAGAAAGCTGATTTGGGGTTGTATGGGTGCTCTTTTGACATCGCACCAAAATTAAAAACCTCGGTAACATTAATATTCGTCAGTTCAGTGCAATATGTATGTAGAGAAGAAGACTTTCATGGTCATTCATCGAGGTGAATTTGTTCAATATTACAGTTATGAATCGCCAAGCAACACGTGAATGAATAATTCTGAGAAAACACTTTTTTAGACAGTAGTAAATTTAATATTTTGGAGTGGGACATCAAGAGAATGGTATGAACTAAACAAAACTCAGAGGTTCATCTAAGAATTATACTACAGGTAGGGAAATAGATGAGAGAAAGCTGATTTGGGGTTGTATGGGTGCTCTTTTGACATCGCACCATAATTAAAAACCTCGGTAACATTAATATTCGTCAGTTCAGTGCAATATGTATGTAGAGAAGAAGACTTTCATGGTCATTCATCGAGGTGAATTTGTTCAATATTACAGTTATGAATCGCCAAGCAACACGTGAATGAATAATTCTGAGAAAACACTTTTTCAGACGACAGTAAATTTAATATTTTGGAGTCGGACATCAAGAGAATGGTGTGAAGAAAGCAAATCTCAGAGGTTCATCCAAGAAATATATTACAGGTAAGGAAACTGATGGGAGAAAGCTGATTTGGGTTTGTATGGGTTATTTGTGATTAGTCACTACTTGTCGCTTTAAATAATCACCAGCTGTATAATTTTGCTTTGAAAACAATATCATTATATTTAGGCAATAATGAGTTTATATGATGTTTATGACTCCATGCATGGTAATGATCCCAAGTTCAAATTCTTAAACACTAGATTCTGTTATATAACATACCAAAATTTATAAAATTTCTTCCTCACGTCCCCTGACCTTAATCCTGTTGAACATTTATTGGAAACTCTTCAACGACATTTTAGATTCAGGCTCATTTAAAAAAGGGAATTATAATGATCCCCTATGAAAGAAGGGACTCAATTATAGGTTCTAAAAAAATCAGTGCCAAATAGATAGAAAATCTGCATTAAATTTTAAAAGTACCCTACAAAAAATTGACTTGAAAGTTTATTTCTAAAAATATGAAATATTATGCAATATGTGAATACTTTTTTAAACTACGCGAAGATGAACTATTTGTGTTATATATATATTGCTTGGTATGTTGTTCTTTTTATTAAAAATTTTCCGTAGAAACTGTAAAATGGTCTCTGGTAAATATGCATTTCTTAATTTCAATTTTTCATTCATAGCATTTTTAAATGAGGCATTTTATATCATAATGATTAATGTAAGAATACAGTTTGCAATCACTTTATATCTGTTGAAATATATAATGGCACTCATACTTGACGACTTGGCCGATTATTGTTGTATATAAGTAATAGCTTTCTTTGACGTACGAGGTTTCCTTTAGTTGATCCTTTTGTGTTTTGATTGGCTGTGTTTAATTAGTTTTTGCCTGTAATTCGTTTGCTTGGACGCAGGATCTTAAAACTATAAAATCCCAATATACCTCGTATTTCTTGTTTATTTTGGTGTTTTCAATAAAAGGTGTTTGCGATCTGCGGCTTTTCATTATGCTTCAATAATATTGAATCGTACCTGTCAGATTATATTATCTTCATGTATTTCAGTTGATGACCTATGCGCGATATTGATATACTAGCATATAGCCCGTCATATGACGGGATCAGAAATTTTTTTTAATTTTTCAGCATTGTAAAGTACTCTATGAAGCAGGTAATAAAATGGTTTTTGTTTTGTCTGATAATTATCTAGTACACGCTCAATAATGTGTTTATCTTCATACTCCTCTAAAGTTTCCCTACATAAGGCAATTTGTCGCAACGTCACGAACAACTATGATACCCTTCAAATTAATTTTCATGTTTACAACAGCCAATAGACAAACAATAAACTGCCCTTCCGTTTGAAACTAAAGCTAGAATTGTTCTAATTTGAGAATTTGCCCTACTACGTGAAATAGCCTTATTGTGAATGCAGTTTAGAATCACGCTGAATTCATTTAGTCAAACCGTGTGGTTATGTATAAAAAACAAACACACAAACAAACTTCTTAATTTTCAAATATATATATAACTTAAACGCTAGATGTTTATTAGTCCGTGAAATAGACTTCTAGACTTTTAGGAAAAGAATTTGTTGCTAATACTGGTGATAAAAATTTTATTGCAATAAAAAATAATCGATGAATAAATTTAAAATTATCACTTATATACTTAATCTATTATTTAATACAAATATAAAAGAAAATTATTTAAGTAATATCAAAGTTCAGTGACAAAACGTATGAAAATAATGCACGCGATATTTAAATAATTTAAAATAAGAAATGATTAAAGGTTGGTTATAGGAATGACGTCATAATGCTAGAAAAATTGTAATTTTTACTTATTTATTATGTGGATAAATTTAATCGCCTGCCCTTAGCCGGGAAATCCATTCCAGGTCCAACCGCTTCATAAATTGGTGGACAGACGGACATATAACTTAGGCTATTATTATATAGGGGATTTGGACTATGCAATTATTACAAGTAGTTATTATAAATTCCACTTTTAGTTAACGCTCCATGAAAGGAAATGTTAAATTATTGAAGCCAAATGTTTGCCGTGGGCAAAATATATTATACTGATGCTCGTCTGTCGAGATGTACTTAAATCATTCTCTTCAAATATTTCAAGCATGTGATACATATGCAAATTTCATAGCATTTAGTTGTAAGAGCATAATTAGCCTTAAATGATTTTTAAGATATTAGTTTATATAAAACAAAAATAAAAAAAATGTTAGTTTGAATGTCGATTGCATATAACTTCAAATAGGTAAATTGTCGTTAAAATCAAGTAATATCGTAATAATATTTTACAACATATGCATCTGATCCATTTTTATAAAACTTCTTCACAAGGAGAAAGCTCAACAGCTAGCAGTCATAAAAATGCAGTCAGACCAACATTGAAGAAAACGGCACTAGTCTAATTGAAACTTTATTCCAGAGCAGTTACAAAGCACATCTATTCTACAGAAAGACAGACTCAGAAAAGCCACAGAGATCACTCTGATCGTACAGAGGTGCACCCAAGAGCGAAGACAGAAAGAATTTTCCCACAGTAAAAAAAAAAACTTAATAAGCCAATTAAATGCAATATCAGCAAAAACGAGAAATCATTGCCTTCAACAGCTGGGAAACGTGCTGAATAGACAGAAAGTTTACATTTTTAGGATAGAAAACTTTGGGAATAATGTTAAGTGTAAATACTCCTTTGATTAAACTATTCTGAGGAAGAGAAAAAAATTTAATGGAATTAGAATGGGAGAGAGGAAGTTTTTAAGGAAATATTAAAGTTAAATAATTTTGATATATTACATGCATAAAAGATCTTTTTATTGTAAGCATAGGACTCTAGATACATAATATCGATGAATGTGTTTCTGTTTTACTCTTTATTGTGGAACAACATTCTAAAGAACATATTTTCTCCATTTTCTAAAAAATGCGTTGCTAGTCATTGATTAAACTAGTAGACATATAAAAATTTATCTGAAATAATATCAAGTGCATTTCTTACTGTCAGTCAAAGTTTCAATGCTAACAAAGGTGTAAGAATCTTTAAAAAGTAGTTAGAGAAAAATGAATAAGTTTTATATTTCATTTTTTTCTGTCATTCTTCAAACAGGACATTTATAGAGAAAATATTTTGTAAAAGAGGGAAAACTGGAGAAAAAAATTGAGTGGGAAAGGGATTTCGTGAGAGATGAATGACTATATCGATGAATTGCTTTTAGCCATTTATCATTCAGAATGATGACTAAGGATTTATATCAATACCATCTATTTTACGTCTTTATTTCCTTTCAAAAAGTATTTTCGTAGCTATTTCATTATAAATGGTTTATTTTTATCACAACTCTTCCGTAAATGTATAACTTAATGTTTCAATTCATCCATTTGGGAAATAAAAGATCATTTGGATAATACTTTTTAAAAGTCATTTTTCAAGCTTGAATCCCTCTAATTTGTAGTTTCCGAGTTTAATTTTCTTTAAATTGTCAATTGTTTGAGCCTTGGCTTAAGATGGGAATCTAGGGCAAGTTGACGTATTTAAAATCAGTAAACTAGTATTTTGGATATCTATGCAATATTTTTCCATGCTCTGCCACTGAATACTTATTTACCTCTCTTTGGATTAAGCCATATTTTCTATTTAATACCTTAGGTATAAAAACATTTAAGATGATTTATAATATATGATTTATTTTAAGATATATGATGATTTATAATATATGAGTTATTTTAAGATATATGATGATTTGTTTTAAGAACATTTAAGACCTTTTGATTCCTTTTTTTAGAATACCGACATAAACGTGCAATTTTAAAAAATAAGGGTTATTGCTAAATAACCTGTAATAAATTAGTTCTAATTTTCCAGCAGGTGCAATAATTTTTATTTCCTGAGATGCTAGAAGTTTAAAATCAGTCAAAGTACTAGAGATTTATCTTAACACATATTAAGATGATTTGTGTATTCATTTTAAACTTCTTGCTCAGGTATTAATGTTATTGCCGAAATATTTTTTCAGCATTAATCCCGACATTCCGTAATCCGACGAACAGAGTATTATAGTAATATGTGTGTGTGTGTGTGTGTGTGTGTGTGTGTGTGTGTATATATATATATATATATATATATATATATATATATCAATCAATCAAACACGTTTTGAAAAAACAGTTTTGATTCATTATTAAGACCCGAATGCGTTTATACTGTTGTTGTGATAATTTATTTAGGTGGACAAAAATATTTGGATTTTTTATTTAATATACATTTCAAAACACAGTGGTAGTGTTTATGATATACATTATTTCATGTACGAAGTCCAATGCATATTTTAAAAGTTATCAAAAAAATTAAAAAAGGAAAATATAAGTTGCTTGTCGAAAGGGAATAAAAACGTTATTTATTATTGGGGAATTTTATAAACTACATGAATGTTTCATATGATGTAAATTTTAGAATTAGTAGAAATAGGAACTCTAAAAAAATTATTATGCATACTTTGAATTGTATGAAACTTGAAGTGAGAAAGCTGAAACCTTATAAAAATTTGTTATGTTTTATTAAGTTAAGTGCCCATACTACTGTGTTTAAAAGTGTTGAGAAGTTTAAAAATCCGTTAATCAGAAAGCAAATGGGTATAGGTGCGATATTTACGTTCCTGCTTTTGTCGCCAAATTTGGCAGCTTTTTTGAGCGTTTTGCAGGGCGAGGACTATTTAGCTTTTACTACCCTGACATGTTTATTAAAATGTGTGTATGTTTTATGTATTTATAGTTGTTGTAACAATATGGGGGATTGAGGAGTGGAACCCCCTCCCCCTCAAATATTTTTAATTTGTTTTAAAGAATTTTGTAATTTTTTTTAAAGCCATGTGGTGCCGTCCATGTTTTTTTTCTTGGGGATCATTCATAAAACGCCATTTTCTGTGTCCATTTTTGTTTGGCGACTTTTTTTTTCCAAGATCGCCAAGAAAAAACATGGCGGCCAGAAGAACGTAGATATCGTATCTGTTCCAAGCGAAGGTCCTTGAGGAAAATTTAATTCCTTTTTGCTTGTTTTGGAGCCGAATTTACATTTCAGCTATTTCAATGGTTTTTCAACGATTCTCAATTTAGGTCCTTCATTTTTTAAATTTGAATATTAAGCAAAACTAGGTACATTTCCACAATCTTCGAAAGTTTAAGCGTGAGCGAATATTTTAAAGTAATTTTATAAGTTTTCAAAACAACTGTTAAAATTATATCATGCCACCGCAAAATAAACATTTCATCCTATAATTGATTTAACTCTACAAAACCAATTCAACCAACTACTTAAATCACTGTGTATTATGCAACGACACCACACTTTCATCTTCCCCAATGAAATCTCTGACAAGCCGGAAAATATAAATTGAATTATCTACGCGAGAATGCATTTAATTTTGCTGTTAAATCTTAACGCAACCGTCACTTTGGATAGGTAAACGGAATGTTATTCCTTATAACGATTTTCTACAGCTATTGGAAGCTGAGGATCTCTGAGTTAGATTACACGGTTGCCTAATTAGACTTTCTCACTCCTTTTATCTTAATTGAAAAGCATGTCAGGTCGATTTCGGAAGATGCATCGAAGTGATAATGTCTCGGTTTAACATTAATTTTCAAGATGCTTTATCATATAATGAAAATATAACTGGCAATTTTGACACCTTAAAAATCATTTCCGAGCCATAGAATTTAAACTTCTTGTAATTACTTTATGAAACATGTAAAACCCTTTTCCAATTGTGTTAAACTTAAAAGCATTCAGAATCGATCTTTTAAGATATTAGTTTTTATTCTTCTATATATATATATATATATATATATATATATATATATATATATATATATATATATATATATATATATATATATATACCATGTGGCCATAATTAAACTGACAGTGCTCACAGTGTTCTGTAGCGCGATCTATTTGCGAGAATGACACCACATTTTGTGGGAAGATTAAACAAGACGGGGTACAAAAGATTCCGCGAAAAAACAAATTAGTTCCAAAAGTCACTGTTAGGGGAATATTTGGCGCTGTGTAGTAGAAAATAGAGTGTTAACACATGCAAATCAATACGGAAATTACCTTTTATTTTGCATTCAAATGAGGTTCAATGTGGCTGCCGTTGTTTTGGATCACATATTGCATTCTGTGCACAGAATGCACAACAGCAGAAAATAACATGTCTGCAGGAATCTCCCGTACAGTCCGTGATATGTTATACTTCAACGTAGCCAGGTCCTGGGCCATTCCTTGATAGACCGTGGACTTAAGGTAACCCCATAACCAGAAGTCGCATGGGGGAAGATCAGGCGACCGAGATGACCATGCAGTTGGATAGTAGTGGTTAATGACTCTGTTGTGAATTTCTGTTGTAGCAGCTGTTTAACCCGTACAGCAACGTGTGGAGGGGCTCTATCATGCATGAAAATTATTTCCCCCAGGCGTTATCTTTTCTGAAGTGCCGGATTGACAAAGCTGTTCAACATGTGGCAATATTTCTCTTCGGTAGCAGAACAGGTTTCCGGTCCTGTGGGGGTTATATTCTCATAGAAGAATGGACCTACAATAAATTCCGCTGTGAACCCACATCAAACAGTTAAATTTGGTGAATGTAAAGGAATTGCTGTGACTGTATGTGGTGATTTGTCATCCCAAATTCGGCAGTTCTGGGTATTCACAGTTCCATTCAGGTAAAAATGGGCCTCGTCTCCCCATAATCCACGGCCAAGCATCATCCACCTCCATTCTGGCAAGAAAGGTGAGAGCAAAAGTCAGTCGCTTATCATGGTCGGGGTACAGTAAATCCTGTACACGGTTGATCTTGTACGGATAGAAGTTGATAATCTTTCGTAAGATTTTCCATACCGTACTGTAAGGCATATCCATATTCCGAGCTACTCCACGAGCGCTAGAGGTGGCAACAATATTGTCTGGTCCTCTGTCGACAATCGCCGTGGAAACTGCTTCGATTGTATCCTGTGGTACAGGTTTTCGTCCTCTGCCTGACTGAACCTTCAGAGAACCTGTTTTCTCAAAAGCCGCAAACATTGCTTTTAGCTCATTAACTGACATAGGACCGTTACCTTTACGCAATTCTTGTGCGTTCTAAAAGCACGAAGAGCGGCTGATGCGTTGTACTGTTTGAGGTAAAAGAATTTGACCAGTAACGCACGCTCGACTAAAGAAGGAGACATTGCACATAAACTTTCAATCCGATTGATTCGAAATGTAACACATTGCCTTTTAAAACCCAAGAAGCTGAAACACTGCCAATGGATGTAACGTGAAATTTGAATAAAGAACTTCTTCTTCTGCTCAGTATACGTGATATTGCAGATCACGAGACTTTATCGGTGTTTATGTAGATTTTACGCTTTTCTAAAAGTGTTGCACTATTGACTAAATGAGAAAATGTGCATGATAAAAGGTAATTTTATTACGTATTAATTTGCATTTGTTAACACTCTATTTTCTATAACACAGCGCCAAATATTCCCCTAGTGGTGACTTTTAGAATTTTTTTTTTTTTTTTTTTTTTTTTTTTTGTGTGTGTGTGTGTGTGTGTGTGTGTGAAATCTTTCATCCCTCGTAACTTTGAAATAGGAAAATATTTCTACTATGAACACCAGATGACTTTCTTGTATGACGATTTAATTATATGCAATTTTTTATTTTGATTGTGTGTGAATAAACCATTGGTTCTAATTTCCTTCCTGACATAGATATTCGGAGAAATCTATGAGTTGGATGTAAACAGTAAGTCCCAGTTTCTTTAGTTCTCATGTTGTAAAAAAACTGTCCGTTGTGCTTTGAAACAAACCAAAATATACAAATTTGACCAAATATACGAATTTTTGTGTTAATTGTTTTCGTCAGAAACACTTCCCCTTTTCTGTTTGAAACCTGTCTCCCAGTATGACGTATTTTACCCTATTACTAAATTCAATATATTTTATCTTTTATCCAAATTTTCTTACATTGTATATTTGAGTGTTTATCATAAACCTGGGTGTATTTTTTTAACATGAATTATTTTGTTGAGGTACAAAGTTTGAATGTAGTGAAGTAACAATAAAAATCGTGTAAATAAAATGTCTATAAAAAATTTATGTTTACTATAAGTGAAATTCTATACCTAACTGCATTTTATTACATGTGATAAACTTACAGTAAACAAGCAAGGAAATAAATAAATATGTACTGCAAAATTTTTTAAATGTTGTCGAACTTCTAAATCTATAAAAAAATTCATATTTACATGAAAAAATGAGATTTGGATTCCACATGAATTCTTTGTACGCCTATTCAGTTATACATATTTTTATCTTTGATATGTTTATCTTATATATTTTTTATCTTATTTATCTTTGATTTTTGAATGCTGTGTTATCATAATTATTGTATGCGCAATTTTAAAGTTTGGAAGTTAGTTTATAGTACTAGTTTTATAGTCAGTCTTATCGTAATATTAAGGTGTGTCTAGAGCTCAAGTAATAACATCTGGAGGTACTCGGCATCTTTAATATCCGATACATTTTTTCCTCTGTTTAGATGGTTCACATAAACCGAAATTTTCTGAGATTACCAAAATTTTTTACTGAGTATCAGGTAATAATAAAACAATAAAAATTTAAATTAATTTCTGCAAACGATAGATATTTAATTGTTTTTATTAGATTTAAAAAGCGTTGTTTTTAAGCTGCATCTGAAACCTTCAATATCTATCTGATGTATTCTTATAGAACTCAATCACTTCCATTGGGTTTAGATCAGTTGCTTTAAAGTCTATCACATTGAGAATTGTTTTATTTATAAAAAATATAGTATACAGTCAAAATGGTAGGTACAGTGTATCCTTTCTTTTTAAGATAGTTCGGCCCAGAGGTTCAATTAATAGATGCTATGGAGTCTTAAGTAAATTTCAACATTTTTCTGTTGATCGTTTTTTTGGAGTTATGTGAAATACGTACGTACGTATTACTTCAGGGGAAGACGAGTTAAAATGTTTATTTAAAGTGTGAGTTAGTTTCATCTTAAAGTTTTAAGAAGTAACGAGAAACTAGTCATAAAGGATTAATATCACATTATATAATGTTTAAAAGGGATTAAAACGTGATCAAAATGGGTATCTCCGTTGAAATATAAAAGCTAAAGTTTTTCGTGATTATAATAATTCCATTATTTTATTCCCTCATGTAATAAAAAATGCATTCATTGATTCATTTCATAACTTCTGAACTTTAAGTGATAATGTAGTGTAATACAGCTTATTTTAGTGTTCTAGAAGTTTGCTTAGGATAATAAAACAACAGTGTTTATATCTGAAAGTTGGTGTAAGATAGGGCACTGTTCTTTGGTACTGAAGTTCGGGAATTTGAATCCTGCTATTGGCATGGATGTTCGTAGCCGTTTGGAAACATCTTTTAGAAGTAAGTACCGGTCTCATTAGCCCTCGTGTAGCAAACTTTAGCACCCCAAACCAATCAAAACTAAACCAAGAGTATTTATAATTATGTGTACGATATGTAAGTTTAGAATTCTAACAAACCTAACATACACTTATCTTCTAATTGCAATAGTTTCAGGAATTATTAAAATCTAAAACACATATTATGGGTAAAACAATTTTTTAAAAAAAAGAAACTATATTAATCTAATTATAAAAAATATCCTATGAAAAATGTCATTAATATATGATTCAGTCAACATTTTTTTCATTCAATATGATTTAAAGTGTACAATAACTTTGCAAGAATGCAGTAAGAAATATTTAACACAATAGAGCGTTATTTCTATATCATTCTTTTCATTTGCTACAGAAAAGAAAAATAAATCGACGTGAATTTAATCATCTATAAATATATTATGAAAAGAAAAGATCAAAATTTTAAACTAAAAGAAGCATTATTAAAAAATAATGCAAATCTGATTCCAGAAAAATCCGAAAACCATTCATAGAATGATTAAACAATGATACATAAGTAGAAAAGCAAAATCTTTTATTCTCATTGCATTTGAAAACTATAAAGCTTATGAAATATTCATAAGTTTACTTGTAAATTTTCTGTTGTTGACATTTAAAGGGAATAAGTAATGTATATAACGAATGAGACTGAGAATTAAAAAAGTATTGCACTGCGTCGTTGAAAACTTATTTTTAAACATCAAAGTAAAAACTACAATTTCAATAACCAAATCAAATGTCTTTTAAAATAGTTCTATTTTAATATTTATCTTAATTTTAAAAGAATATTGTTCGAGGCTTGTTTTAATCTTGTAATTTATAATTAATAAGTAAATTCAAGAAAAGAAGCGTGAATTCGAAATATTTCATGAAAATTTATACTTCGGATGATTTTCATGGCACGATAAATTTTTGATAAGTGTGTAGATAATGTTAAGGTATTAATATAAAGGGAACATTTATTGAATTTTTCAAATTTTGACTATTAGAATACATTCTTTAGTTATATCGTTAAATACAAACGTCTAGTTTGTTTTTCAGTAACAGTATAAAAATATTTAAAGCTTTACTTTTATATTCTCCCTATAAATTGTAACTATATTTTAAAAATAATTTATAATATATCTTATAGAAAAATCCTTCTTTGATCGAATACCATAAACTAGTGTAACTATTCAAAGCAGATTTATCATATTTAAATACTTAAATTCATCTGTTTTAACCCTCCAAGTGGAACACGTCGAGGAAAAAGTCTCCAAAAATACGCTAAAGGTTTACTGTGTCAGTGGCCAAAGCGTTCTATGATTTTTTCCTTCACCCTTTGTCTACTAGAATGGAATACGAGAAACCCACACTCGTTATTGTCCCTTTACTTCCGGTTATAAATGGATATATAAATAGATATTATAGATTGTATTAACAATCTATAATATAGTCTATAATCTATAATCTATAATCAATAATCTATTTTAAAACACATAAAGCTAGTCAAGTCTCGAAGATTATCCCATAAGAAATAATAGATTCTAAAAGTAGAAATAAAATTCTAAGTACAAATAAATAAAATAATAGTATTCTTTGAAAGACTTATTTATATTTTTTACGAAAGACATCCAAGATGTTTAAGTGGTGCAGTTACCGCAAATGAAATACTTCGAATTAGAGATTTATAAAGCCATGAAAAGCTATCAGCGCCTTTGTGCCTCAAGTGGTAGGGGTGCATCCCTCAATAAATGTCAGTCAAAAAGGGGTGCAGTTCCTAAACAATAGTTCTGACCCTCCTACCGTAAAAGCACTGGCAGAAATGTACATTACATCTATTTTCAGAGCGTTTTTGGAGGTCGAAAATTGTATATAACAACCGCTTTGAAGACATCATCGGTTTGGCGGAATTGTACGTGCAAACCGCTTAGAGGATTAAGGATAATTAATGCAAACAATATCAAGAAAAGAAAGTTGAGAAAAGTAAATTATATTTACCTTAATCTAAGTTTTTTGGTTTAAATAACTTCCTCAGGTCATTCTTATTCCGAAACTCTGGAAGAAAGCAAGACATGAATTTAATAAATATATTAAAAAGCAATAAATTACAAGTAAAGATTTATACTAAACGATGTTATATACTTGATTAACTATGCTGAAGAGCACATTACGATTCTGATATTTATACATAAAATCTAAAATTGAATTTTCAACTATTCTCTTATTTGCTTGATATCTTATGAACCCAAAATACCGTACTTATATATTCGAATCAATTCAATGAGTTATAATCCTACAGTAGATTAATACTTTTGACTACATCACGACACGTTACATGTTATTTAATTTTTCTACAGTGCCTAATGTATGTCTTGTAAACCTACATTCTGTCCAGAGTATCGAGAGAGATTATTTGGACTGAAGCATGTTATTGCAGATTATAGATACCTCTAGAATCCTAGATGAAAAACTAAGCTTTGTATGTGAAGGGAAACTTGAATGCTGTTTAATTTTTTTTTCTCTCAATTATTTTAATCAAAAAGATTTTTCGCATAATAGATCGATTATTATATATAAGGGGGGCCAACCTGCGGCTCGCGAGTCACATGCTGCTCTTTGAAGGATAATTTGTGGCTCCCGATAAATGTACCCGAGTTCCTTTTTTTAATTTTGAGTTATATTTTTAAAAAATCACAACTGATGGAGCTCCGGCAATGCTGGGTTAAAAAAACCGGTCTTGTTATCCTTTTAAGAGATGATTCTCAAATTCCACAATTCATGCCAATTCCCTGCATAATTCACCAAGAACATCTCTTTAGAAAATATTTAATATATCCTGATGTTATGGAAACAGTTCAACACATTGTAAGTTATATTCGCACCAATGCAAAAAGTCATCAACAATTAAAATAATTCCTTGAAATATTAAAGGATGAACTTCTAAATGATATTCGTTAAATATAATTTCTGTAAAAAAAATTAATACCTTTTTGCATACCTTTTAAATACATATTTAATTGCGGTTCTCAAAAAATTACAAATTTTGTAAAATGGCTCGGACTATCAAGGAGTCCTCCTTGTTATATAGCATAAATTTCGATACCAACAAATACTCAAGCATAAAAACAGTTTTAATGAAATAAAATAATGTCATACCAAACATATTACATGGTATCTTTTCACCACCTAAAACAATATAAAGATACAAAATCGAAATAATTTTACTCACAGGGAATAACTGTAACCCTTTACACCATTAGATACTTGATTCAATATCATATACTGTTTTGCTCATATGTCACCATATAGTCGCCATCTTACGTTATCCAGAAAATCGGCGCATGTAAATATTCCTGTCTTCTTTTATTTCTTTTATTAACCATTATTCTATTTTTCCTGGGATCTTTGTACTTTCGCTACCATTATACAAAAATTGCAATTGTCATCTTTGCTTATGTTTCATAATTATTTTTATATATGTATTCAGCAGTTAGAAATATTTATACCAGGGTTACCGTTATTTTATGCTGTTACTTTTTATTATAGTTTAGTTTGTTTTTACCTTTTCTTGTCGTGTTCTTTTCTTTAAGGCAAATTTGCGGTCAACTTTTGTTCTTTTACTTATTAATAGTATATAATCAAAAGATATTTTGAGCTGAAACACAGTATGAAATTATATTTCATGGTAAAGGTGCCGTATTATATTTACCCTGTACTAAGTATTAGTTATTTACATTGAAAGTTTTTTTTGTGCTATAATATTTTTCCCATTCATTATTAATTAAGGAGTTCTTTTAACTTATTTATATGTTAATCTTAAAAATTAATTTTCAGATTTTCACATTCACCAGCAAATTGGTTTTGAACAGCTATTAATAGAGAAAAATATTTGATATTTTTACAGTTTTCCTATTAAATCTGCACTTTAGGATGTAACATGTTATAAAATATTTTTATCATAGCTTTTATCAAATTACTTTTATCAGATATGAAAAATAATTCGGTGTTGAATTACTGCATGTCTTACTATTTGTACCATTAAAATATAAGAATAAATGCCATTTACTTACAAAGTCAAAAAGCTGAAAGTTTTTTAGTTTCCACTTCAGCGGTTAATAACTCAAATATTACTAATTGTGAAACTGCTTTGTTATTGAACTTGTCGATATGAATTCAATAGACTGAAATAGGATTTTTTCCATCATTCTTTATAGAACTCTCAAATACATAAGCAATTGTCTTCCTTGTTTTCTGTGAAGCCTTCTTATATGTTATGCTACGAACAAAATGTTTGACGTTGTTTTGTTTCTTTTTCTGACAATTATTATAAGGAAAACAATTTCTCATATAATTATCTGATTACGCTCTATTCAAAAGTTCATTGTTTACAAATGTTCAAGCATAAAACACATTCATTCACTAAGATAATGTGTCATATAAATTAAGTACTGGGTAACTAACTCATCAACATGAAAAACGAAAGATATTATCAGGTGAATGTATTAACTAAGTTAGAATTAGTTGTAAATAAAAACATATATAAATGACGATAACCATTTTAATGACTTTTCGAGGCAATTACGACATCAAAGGCTAGAATACTTCGAATGAAATAAAATTAGCGTCAATCCATGACGTCAAAATATTTGTTTTTACGTTTAAAAGATGCACAATTTCTTTTTCTTTTTTAATCAAAGTTTCTTTGATAATTTACCGTTATTTTTTTAAATTCATTTTGGAGAATATAGAAAATATTTTAAAAAGTCAATGTCACAATAATACGATAAATTAAAAATTGTAACTTATGAAAAGTGTTATCTTTTCTTGGATAAGCATTATAAACGAATGACATGAACATTCGGAGGGATACGAAGGGAAATAATGCTCTTAGAAAATTTTTAAGAAATAGAAATATTTGAATTTAAGACTAAGACATTATTTGCAACATTTGGGAATATTTGTGTTAACTCCATTGACTGTAAAAAGAGCTTAAGCATACTTTATAAAATTCTAAGTTATATCGCTTTTTATTAAATACTTGGTGAAATTTATTTTCCTGTGCTGTACAAACTTAGTTCATTAAAATCTCTTAATTAAGAGGGCATTCAAACTGCCAGATACAAGACGATAGCTAAATGGTCAAGTTTGGTTTGGTTTGGAGTGCTACAGTCTACGTTTTGCAACATGAGGGCTAATGAGATGGGGACCTACAGTTTAAAGCCGATTCCGAACGGCTACGAATATCCCTACCACTTTTTGATTCGAACCCACGAACTCCGGTTCCGAAGGCCAGCACCCTAACTAATTTGCCATCGTTTGGAGCTAAATGGTCAGGGCAGTGCATTTCACTACTAGAGTCCATGAATTCTTATTCTACTTCTGATATGGTAGTTCGTAGCCCTTTATATCCAAAGGGGGATGTAAGAAGCAATTCCTAGTCTTATTAGCTCTCGTGTACCAAGGAACTGATCTTAGTTCGTTAAATCAAAGCAAAGTCTACATACACTATCAAAAATACGAATTTGTTCGTCACCAAAACATTAAAGTAGAAATACACAATATTGCTGTCAATTTTTTTAAATTACTTTTCCCTTTTTTCAAAAGAAACCCTACTACTGAAATGCTGCTTAAATATAAATAATTATTTTATAAACATTCTACTTATCAGGAATAAAATGTGGTACCCTATTATGTTTCAGTTTATATAATAAGCATATAGTAATAAGTTAATGTGTAATGTACTAGAAACATTTATGCAGAACGTTGTTGAAGAACTCAATTTTTAGGAACATTTTTCATATTCAAACTGTAAATATAACTTTATGCAATTAAATTTTACACATTTTTATTGTATTATGTGTCATAAGATTTAATCTTTACGCCCTTGAAAGTTCAGACATAGATTCACCTGTTAACTGTGTTGTCTGAGAAGAACTTAAGTACTGCCATCTGGTAGCGAATAGCAACAAAATAGATGTTTTTTGCTATATAGATATTTCCTAATAAACCAAAATATTTCTCGTTTGCAGTACTACTTTTACCCAGTGTCTGTCAGGAAGTGATAAAACAGTAATTCAAAAAAATTTTTTCTGGAAATACTGTTTTTGTATTCTAATAATAGATTTATGCATGCACTACACACTTGCTTTCTGCAGCTATCTCTCTCTTATATATAAATATAAAATCTAACTGCTTTTGAATCCATCGATACCTCCTAATTATACAGTTAAAATCAACCTTTTGTCTGATACCGATGGCATCAATATCCTTTATACTAAGATTGTTTCGGAATACACTGTTTAGATTGCAATCCAAAATAGAGTTGCAGAACTGGAAGTTAAAATAAATGTAAACAAATAAATTCAGAACTCAACAATTAATATCGTTATTTTGAAGTTTATCATTGTATCGAGTATGGATTGCTAATGAGAAGATATATGAAGAATTATGTTATAACAGTTTTAGTTAAAATATTTCATCCATTTATTCCTAATATTTTTTTATTTATACGAGATGTGCACCTAAATACAGACGCCACGTAAAATAGATCAAAAGTTAATTGAGGAATGGTTAAAACGTATATTAATAGTTTCAAGTTTCCTTTTGCGTAAGTACATAGACGTAAATAGAAACTAATCAAATATGATCCAAGTATAGTCCAAATGCGTATTTCCATTCAGATTTCAACTTTAAAATTTCTCGCGATTACATAGTTTCTTTACAAGGAAATCAAAACTATAGAATTTACTGCCTTAAGTAACATTTCAGTTCTTTCGTCTTCTACAATTTCATACATTTTAGATAATCGCCGATTATCTTTAATCAACAATGCTAAATCTGCAGGGATAGAGGGTCAGCAAGTCGCGCAGCTGTTCTTATGTAATTTAGGTACGGAGACGAATCACACCTACACGTGTAACTTACGTCACTGTAACAGCGTGCTGCCTTTGTCTTAAAATATCTCCATTTGCGATAATAACATCGCGGGCGAAACATAATATCAAATCATTTTTTTCCATCCATGTTCCCCGTGCATGATTGCCTCAAGACACGCGACTCTAAAACCAACAATAGAACATGGACACACAGAGATTTAGATGAGTCTCTTTTAAGACTTTTTTTTTTTTAAACCAACCTCGGTTTTATGTTTTTCGCTTTCACATATTGGCCTTTAGGAAAAAGTATCAAACTGGTCCTAATGGTGGTGCTTTCTACCGAGAGTGGTATTTCCTACGTGTTTAATATGGGTGTTAAATTCGTCGGATATTTTTGTTTTGAATGTCCCACGCGGGAGACGTTCCCCGTTTCTCGATAACAGTTGTTAAAAATGTTCAAAAGAATGGCCTATTTTCATCGCAACCTGTCGAGATCTGTCAGCCTTATACTTGTAGCATGAGCGTTATTCTAGATAAAAGTTGGCCTTTAGATATTAAGTTTCAGACGTTTTTTTTTTCTGCTGCGACACAATAATAGATCGAAGATTAAGTACCCATACATAATCAACAGTCTTAACATAGCAATCTTAAATAATATTTCTATAAATTAAATGCATATATTCATAAGGAATGTTCTTTTTAGGCTTCTTTGTACTAGGAAAATGAAGCAATGAAAATGTGTAATTTGAGTATCTAAAGGAAATAGATGTCACATAATCTGGAAAGGTTAGCCATAAAATCTCCTTATTTCGCAATATATTGCTAAATTTAACAATAAAATTTATCCTCTAATTTTAGCTTCCTCTCGATAAAATAAATATAATGTAAAAAGTAAAAAATACCTATTTCTATACACATATGTTTATTTTTTAGCTCACTGTGTTTTAAATCACATAGTTAAATTCTTTTCTCTACAAATTATAAAACAAAAAATACCTGAGTTGTGTATAAAGCCTATCCTAAGAGGCATATATATACACATATATGAGTTATAATTATTACATCCTTAGTAATATATAGATATCTATACAGGGCCCGTTGTGGCCTGTTAGCCACGTACAAGGTAGTATTTCATCTCCCCTATTCTTGCCTGCAATATAGTAATTACCCGCCCCATTTTCAAAACATATACCTAGTAGATATTCTATAGACCGCTTTAAAAATAGGGTCACCAGAAGGCATGTAAGCACAACACAAAAATTTAACTATATATTTTTATTATTTTCCTAATACAGGTAAGCCCATTGATAGGCGGGAAGTATAAAAACATATGTATAGTATAACAATATAATATATATTTGTGTGTCTTCATATATATATATATATATATATATATATATATATATATATATATATATATATATATATATATATATATATATATATATATATATATATATATATATATATATATATATATATATATATATATATTATATATATATATATATATATTATATATATATATATATATATATATATATATATATATATATATATATATATATTTATATATATAGGGAAAGAGTAAAAATTAAACTATTATAATTAAACTAAATACAGTTACATAATATGAAACGGATGAAGGCTTTAGAGAAGGAAAGTTATTTAAAACTTTTATAGCGTACAGTAAAAAGTTAATACAAAAATGCACTATTCTAATACGTTTATGTTCTTTCGTATTTTTCCCGCTACTGATATCCTATCCATCAAACTGTCTCTCCAATAATCCTTCGGAAAACTGCTATTGTAAATTTTCTTAGCAGGTGTAACGCAGCAGAAATAATGTCTTTCAATTTCCTCTACTTGTTGTTGAGTTCATTCAATGCATCCATTCATCTTTTTTGTAACAGAACGTAAAATACTTCAATAAATAGTATTAAGCCTATACCCCTAGTCACAAGTATTTTAAAGCCTTAAAGCCTCTACAATATTGCTCACTTTACACACCTTAAAAGCGAATCCCACTGTTACAATCAATTTTCTTTGTCGTTGATCAACGGTTTTAATCAGTATGTCTTTATCTAATCAGCCTTCGGAGTCAAAATCTAACCGTTGCAAATCAAACAAAGCAAATCCAAATCAAATAAATATTTATAATTTAATATTTCTTAACTTAGTAACATCAAAAAATCAAATTTTTCTAAGTTTGGCTCACAGTCCCTGTAAAGCTGGGAAATCTTACATACAATCTAACTAAGATTGTTGAAATCAATGATAAATCAGTATATCTTTGTCAACATTTTAAAGGGTAATGTAAAAACTCAATACCCAACATCTTAAAATTCCATTTACTAAGAACCCAAAACATTTGGCTATCAAAACCCGCTTGTGGCTATTATACAGTTACCGTACTTTTTGCTGTAACATAAGATAACCGCACATTTAAGACATCAGCACTAGATTGTGTGCTTTTCTTGTGTTACAGCAAAAAAAATGCAACCGATTTATTTATTTTCTAGTTGCAGTGTGATTATGTCTTTAAAAACAGGAAGTTTGGATAAATTGTTTATACTTAAATATCAACACACCAATTATTTAGATGAGTATGTAAAATAAATTGGTTTAAAGAAAAACTTAAACTTTAAAATCTTCTCAATTTTAGGGAACATAAAAGTATGATACATTCATTTTAGTGATTTGTTGAGTATATTTTACGTGTCCCAGTGTGTTCTAATCTTTTGGGATAGATGGGACTTGTTCTACGATATTCATTGATTTAAACTCTTATAAGAGTTACATGTTTATAAGTTTTCCCTAACATATTCCATATATTTTCTATAACATTCAGATGGGAATACTTTTCCCATTGAAGAATACATGGATTTCTCATGTGAGTATTACCAATTTTCAATGAATTAAAACATCAAAAAATAAAACTATAATATATTATTTTTAGTTCGACTGACTACACGTGCATTAAACAATTTTATCAGGTAAAGTTTGTAGATATTTGTATTCGTAAAAATGTCTATTCATTGTCCTAGAATTGCGTTTAACCTAATATGTATATTCATATCTTTATAATAATTGTGCTTTTGATAAAAATTTTGTCTTTCAGCGTAATTTTATTTCTTTCAACCTAAAATCGTTTTATAAGAAATATATTTGTAAAATGAAAATAAGGTATGAACCCCTTTTTAAAATTTAATTCTTTCTTGACCATGCACGTACATGGTAATTTTCAATTTTCAGTTAAAAGCATGTTGCCAACAACAAAATCTATTGAGAAATACTTAAAATCAAAATTTATGCAGTTTGAAGCTAACTGAGTTTCAAGAAATCGAAGCTGTTCGACAATCACTAAAGAACACTCGTTAAATTCACCTTAGTCGGCTCTATACGCTCGCAACTCTTAAAACGCGTGATAAATGTATTCCAGAAATAATTTCTCCCACCACGTTCGCAAACGTGGTTTTAACTACCCTACACATAATGAAGCCTGTGAAAATTCCAACCCTGGTCTAAGTATTTTCCCTTAAATATTTAAAGGTCAATTTTTCTCAATTTTCCGAAGCTTTTCTTCCACTTCCCATGGGAAAAGAAGGGTGTGCAAGCAATTTCGATGAGGTGTTCGGAGAATAGTTTTTAAGGTTCTTCGATCTTAACCTAGAGTGGCCGTAAAATTATGAGGGGAATTTTCCGACCTACGTGCTCTTTTCTCTCGATTCGGGATTGGACAGGCATGGATATAGAAAAACACATCGGTTAAATATTCAATAGAGTAAACACGAAACTATCTTAACCATCACGTTTTTCTGATATTTATTGGCAGTAAAATAATGTTTATATTTTATTCTTTATGTAATTTAGCTAAGTAGTTGGTGTATTTATTTTAAGCTTTTCATCGAACTGATACACGTTGATTTTATTATGAATTCTTTATTCTATTGATAATCATGACAAATAAACACTACTGTCATAATATTGTAAAAAAATAAATGTGTATCTTTAATTTTTATGCATATGTTTTAGAATTTATAATTTATATAAAAATTTTCTAATGAATAAATTCTTAAATTTAAAAATTCATTATTTTATCTCTTTCCGGTGAGATAGAACATAGTTTATCTTTTCTTCCATTTCCTATAATACAAGACTAATATATTGTCCACTTTATTGTAGTACTATGTATTAAGCAAAATTCCTGATCTAGTAACCCATTTCAGCTGTTTTTCCTGCTGATTATGAATGACTTATTTTATCTTTATTGGGTAATTAATATAGATGCCAAATCTAATAAATATTTATTTGGTAATTTGCTTCAAGAGCCGACACAGGATTAGGTCTGCTTTATTTTGGAGTGCAACGGTCTACGGTTTTGTAACATGAGGACTAATGAGATCGGGACCTACGGCTTAAAGCTAGATTCCGAATGGCTACGAACATCCATGCCACAGTGGGATTCGAAAGCATGAACTGCGGTACTGAAGACAACCTAACTATTAGGCCATCGTTCGGGAGACATCCGATTAGAAATGTTGATGTGTAACTTCCATTTAATCATTGAATAATCGAAACGTTTGTGGGTAAAACATGTAAAAATAAATCCGTTTTAATATAACAAATATATCAGTAAATCTTTCTGGTGTGAATTGATAAACCAACAAAGCAAGTTAATTATCCCGACGTAACATATTATAACCAGGGTCGGTTGTGGGATATTAGCCATCTGCGTGTAAGTTAATATATGGATGCCCCCTATTAATAACACCCAGGCAATCTATCAAACACCCTAGAAATTTGACCTCCAGCGTGCATGTATACACTGTACATCTACTAGCTCCGGGCCTATATATATAGCACTACTATAATACTAGAATTCATTTTTTTTATTTCCTGCCAACTATGAGACTGGAAATTTAATGCCGTATGAATAATCGAAAAACATATTAATTAAAATTCGTCATTAATAAAAGATAACTGAGCCACCGTAGTTTCAAAAAAGATTATATCCTTGAAAACTGACAAATCTACTGTTTTCCTAGTTAAGCTATACTACTCCATTGGTATCAGAAATAAAACGGATACATTCAAGTTCATTCGAAAACTAGTTGTATAATATTTTAGAACCTGGAACATAAAATAGTGTAGCACTGTTTAATAATATTATTGATGAACATATCTAAAAAATTCATTTAATATTGCATATAATTGCACCCGATGCAATTTGGAAAGAGTTTTGATAAGCTGTTAAAGACACAATTGTAACACGAGGGTTAATTAGACCAAGTAATGATATTTAAAATCTTTTTAAAGAGCCACTAAGATTCATTTAAGTTCTTGAATTCGAAACAATGGATACCTACACCAAAAGAGTCCTATTTGACCTTGAAGTTTAAATTATTACAATACCTTGTATGCAAGTAACAGAGGTATCCTAAAATGAAAATGCAAGAAAAATTTTAAAGGATGGCGAAAAGAATTTAATCTGACAATACGAGAAGACTACAAACTGTTAATAATTTAATTGTTGTTTTAATTTTTTATTTTTAATTGTTATTATTTAAGGAATAAGATTTATGAGCAAATAATTTTTCAAATGCTGCAAATGCTGTGACCATACTTAATTAAACTTTCTTCTGTTTTTCAAAAGACCAAAATAAAATTTCATATTAAAAAATAATAGCTTATCTTTTTATAGATTTTTGATGGCTCTTTTTAATCCAGCCTTCCATGTAAAGCTAAAGTTAGTCCTAAACCATTATGGAACGTCTACTAAAATCCGAACGTGAGCAGCAGCTTCTAGTACCTTAAATTAGATATAATCTCATCTAACTAATAGAAAAAAATGGTAAGACAACATTCATCGCTTCATTTCGGCTCCAAACCTCTGAATCTTTCTAATGCACAAATTATTTATTAATGTACAAACTACTTATAATATTTTGAGGGACACATTACAAATTTATCGTAATTCTCAATTTATTTAAACTAAGAAATTTTATGTAAATGTTAAACAGCGCACGAAAAGAAAGTTAGACTCATAACATGTATTTTTGCTTAACATGTTGACTACGACTCCTAACCTCGAAAAACAATGTTCTCTTTTTGATTATTAAATATGTAATTATGACAGTCAGTTTAGGTTGTACTATAGAAGAAAAAATAGATAAATTATGAACATAAATTTTTGTAAAAGTAATAAATTTTAACATGAAAAAATAATATTTAAAAAGCTTTTACAAATGATGATTGAAAGATAAATTATTAGTTTCAAAAAATAAAATTTGATAAATATTTGGTTATTTACACAGTATCCCATTTATTACAAAATAAACAGCTTCCAACAAAAATACTTTGACGCCATATCCGTGAGGAGAAAATCATTATTTCTATTTGTAACATGAAATAAATTCAGGCTTTTTTGTGAATTTTTACAAGACTGTTTAAAACATTCGTCGTATTAAATAAATATCCTTCAACTTATTTTTATTAAAAATATTGTTTTAATGTCTATATTTTCTGTTCCTATTAATGTATTCACTTTTAACGAATGTCAGCTTTGCTATTTTATTCTCTATACTAAGTTACGTCGTAAAATAAATCGAAGCAACGCAAAAATGGTAAATCAAAACAAATACGAGATAAGCCGTAGAGGACTTGTTTTGATACAATATAACTTAGATATGTATTACGTGTGTATGAGTAATATTCGAAAAAAAAACTCCTCGGTGCAACAGCCCCTTGGAGGCCAGGGCCTACGGTGCCAATCGTGACCAAGAGCCCTGGGGTGCGAAGCATATGTTCCGGTTAGGTGGTCAATCTTACGCGGAACCCCCAGTGTTTAGTTCCCAAGCACGATTGATCCCCAGCACATCTACCCTCTGAAGGGATGAAAGGCAGAGTCAACCGTGCCCAGCCCGGGGATCGAACCTCGGACCTGTGTCGTGGGAGCTCGAAATATTTGGAAAAGGTACAATAATTATTCACTGAATTTTATATATTTATACTTAGAGAAATGAATGCATATTTGTATAAATGTATGTTTTTCAGTGACAAAGTTATTTTCAGAATTGTACTAAATTTTTTTAGAAACTGTTTAAAACCGTGAACAAACGTCAATATTGAAATATCCTCCGTCATATGATATCATCTATTTGGAGATATTACTTAAAAGTCGACGACAGATGGCGACGCATGGGTGATTTCTTCATCTAAAAATCCGTCTCTGTAGGTGAAAGACGAAAGAAATACCGACTTTAAGAAACTTTCAGTTGAATTATATGAGAATGTTTTTATAACCTTTAAACAGTGTCGAGGAAATCACTCTCCCTTTCATTTTATTACTCGAACGATAGTCGTAAAATGCTTTAATTTAGTTTAGTTGCAGTATGAGAAATGATTAAGGACAAGATGGAACAATAATGTCATCCTGAACAGATTCGATTAATTAAAGGCAACATAAATTGCCACTCGTGAAAAATCGAAGCAAGTGGATAGTTTAAGAACTAAAGAGTGATTAAAATCATTAAAAGAAGTGTGAACTATTTTATAGTATGTTACAATTTACCAAGTATTTAATTTTTGAACATGTATATTTTAGCAGATGTGCTTCATAAGTGAGGAGAATTTTATGTGATCTTACAAAAAATTTTAAGAAAAATTAAAAAAATTTCTTCTACAATAGAATTAAAATTTACTAAAGATACTTAAGTGTACAGATCATGCAAGATATATGAATAGATCATATTCTATTCCGCTGTAAAAAGTTGCTCACAACTTGATACCTATTCAAAAATAAAAGATTTACTTGAAAATTGAAATATACATTATTTATAAAAAAAGGTAACAATTGATTTGTTTGATAAAACTGCTCGATTTATGAAGTTAACAAAAATAAATCTTAAGATCGTTTTGAATTATATGACATACTTTATACAAAAAAGTAGAGCTAACCTAAAGAGCTATAAAGCAAACATTTTAAATAGAAATGAATCAAAAATCAGAATATTGATTTTATTAAATCGAGTATTTTAATATAAATGAATAAGTAAAGCATATTTTTGTAAGTTATCTGTATTTAATTTATAAATACAGATTTAGGATAAATTAGGTAACCTCAAAAGTGTTATATCCTAAAATCAACATAAAAATATTGTTCTTCGTGATACCAAAAGAAAATCACAAAATTTTAAAGTAGACACATGTTGGAAAAAGAATCGAATTTATTTCTAGAACTCACACTGCTTGTATTACGGCAATTGCATATAGTGCATTAATTTTATCTAAGAGAGTCACTTTACAGAATGTGAGTGCTTTTCTACATAGGACAATTTGCATTCCTTTCGTGTGAGTGCTGTGGTCAAATTTTATTTTACTGGGTCTACCTATGTACATATATGTTTAAAGCTAATTTCTTGACGGCTTGATTTATCTGTGACATGTGCAGAACAGTAACTGAATGGGAAGGGAGATGCTGTTCGGTACCAGAATTTCTGGTTCGAATCTCACTGTAGCATGATTGTTCGTACTCGTTCAGAAATCAGCTTTAAGCTCAGTAGATCCCGGTCTCAGTCGCGAAAAATGGATTGTAAGAACTCCAGACCAAACCAAACCAAACCACCAGACAATCTCTTCCATGAAGGATGGTATTAGATGGATACGTTTGTCTATTGAAATTGCACAAATACCTGCTTTACAGCATTTCCTCTAACACAAAAAATAAGTAACGAATCAAACTATATGGAACAACAAATATAGTAGTAAAATTTAGTATTATTACAGATTAAAAATAGTCTAAAGTTTACAGTATTTTTACACTGGTATATAAAATATATACTTTATAGATTCGTCTTTATAATGCAATGTAATCAAGTAAATGTCCAGAATAACTATCTATATACTATAGAAATAGTAAATAATTTGTCTTGCCATAAATCCCAAACCTATGTAGATGTGTAACGTGCGTATCATAATTCTTCTCCAGGCTGATATATCAGATGGGGGAGAAATTTTATTCTTATATGTAAATAATTTGTATATTACGTGCAAAATAATAAAAGTGCATATATAAAGCACAAATAGAGTGATAAAACTCAAATTTATATTTTAGCATAGGCTTATAGTCTACCGTTGATGCGTTTATAAAAAATAAATAGATCATGGGAATCGAACCCATCAAATCTGTAAATGTTTACAGACAATAACTTTAGACATTTGTAATTCAGTAATTTTATTTACTTTTCTGATTATTAGGGAGCAAACACTATTTCTGAAAACCGCATTTTTTAAGGGCACATCCTTTACAGAACTTCAACAACAAATTGCTAGTTATGGGGAACATGTTAACACAATAGTTATGGAGGAAAGCGCCATTTGCTGACATTATATATATATTTCTCAATGACATGCAAAATCATTTTAGTGTGATATATCTCCTCATTACATTTATTTCCTTCTACAGTAGTTTTTATATATTAATCCTTTCTAAAGCTGGAAAATTTTGATGAAATTGTACATACACACTCTGTTAATAAATATAAATAATTTAATACTAGGTACAGTAGAGTCGCTTCTCAGATTAAATAAATCACCATTCTCTATGTGCGAATCGTAACTCTTTAAAAGGATGGATTTTCAGTCAAAAAAAAAACATTTAGAGTAGGGTTTCTTAAACTTTTTTTTGAGGGGGGGGAGCTCTATAACACTTACGAGAATTTTGTGGGATTTCTTTAGAATTGTGATATGCGTGTGAGTGAAACTTTCATTTTTTCACTTGTAATGCAGTATACTATTGCTATTCTAGATCATTAATTTTAAGACAAAGAATGATATGAAGTTTTTAAATATGTACTAAACTCCTCGGTGCTCCAGGGCCTGAAGTGCTATCTCCATTTAAGTGACCAAGGGCCCTGGGGGCGAGAGAATATGTTCCGAGTAGGTGGTCAATCTTACGCGGAACCCCCAGTGTTTAGTTCCCAAGCACGCTTGGTCCTCAGTTCATCTACCCACTAAAGGGATGAAAGGCTGAGTCAACCTTGTCCAGCCCGGGTATCGAACCTCGGACTTGTGTTGTGGGAGCGCGAAGCGCTACTCCAACGCCACTAGGGCCGAACGGTGGCCGATTGGTTAGGGTGCTGGCCTTCGGTACCGGAGTTCATGGGTTCGAATCCCACAGAGTCATGGATGTTCGTAGCCGTTCGGAATCGGCTTTAAGCTGTAGGTCCCGGTGTTAACAATTTAGCCCTCGTGTTGCAAAAAGTATCATTAGCCCTCGTGTTGCAAAAAGTAGACCGTAGCACTCCAAACCAAACCAACGCCACTTGAGTTTTAAATATGTCACGTAATTAAAAATAAAATTCAATAATAAAAGTATATTTAATTATTTCGGTAAATTCAAATATTATGTATAGTCTGTCCATTAAGTGTAGGGACCCGGAAGCTTATTACTGAGAAAAGACTACTCCTAATGGTACTATTCGAAGATTAAATATCAGTGGGAAGGGAGGGCCTCTTTATTTTTAAGTAAATTATCAAATCTTGGAGTCTACATCACAATAGTCGGCACCACAATAGGAAACATTTTATCATTCTTTAGATTTGACCAACACTGATATTATTGTGGATGAAGACAAAAATGTCACTTTTCCTCAGTATTTAACAATAATATTTTTTATTCAGAACTCATGCCATTACAAAGATTTGAATACAAATGGCTGCTCAAAGCACGACTTTTGATAAAATTTTGGAAATTGTAAAATTATTATAATTTAAAGAAATATCAAAAATTGCTAAAAACTTTAGCGACCCCCTGCAGCAGGTCACATGACTCCGATTTTGGCAGAGACCTGCTATTTAACCCCTTCCGGTAAAATGACGAGTCTAGCTCGTCATTAGTTTTTCATTTCATACCGCACAATGACGAGCTACACTCGTCATGCGACTAAAGTTACTGTTAAATATGATAATTAATTTAGTTTAAAATTTCTAGTGTACTGAATTTGGCAACACTTTTATCACTTGTGAAAATCACAAGTCACTATTGCATATTGTTTACTTAGAATTTCTTGGTACAGGTCATTGCCAAATTAATGAGTCAGAATAAAAGAAAACCTACTAAGAAATGCCGTGTGTGTTACAAGAATCAAATTAAAAGTGAGACTACTTGGCGGTGTAAACAATTAAGAATTCCTTTGCACTTTGTTTTGAAAAGTACCACTAGCTTGAAAACTATTATCTGTATACCTTATTAATGTTTTGCTTTGATATTTTCTTAATTTTACTGTTTCTGATATTATTTAACACTATGTAAAAAGTTGATTTTAATTAAGAATATGTAAGAATTGTAAAATGAAACAAGTTTTTTAAATAAAAATTAAATGGTTATTTCATGCACAGTTTTTCATTATTAAATCATACCGGAAGGGGTTAACCCTTTATCTACTGACGGTACTTAGAAGTACCAATCACTTTAATCCTTTATCTACTGATGGTACTTTTAGGTACCACTTTGATTAATTAGTTCTAATAAATTAAATTTCGCACCGGGGAGATTTTATTTCTTGTACATTCTTTAATTATCAATATGGCAGCTAAAAAAATATATTTATGAAGAAATTTTCAGTAGATATTTATAATGCAGTAGATAAAGGGTTAAGAAAGTCTCATTTAGGGAATCAGTTACTGGGATTTGAAAAAAAACATCCTACACTGAAAATACTATTAACAGACCAGATACCCAGACCAAAAAGAAAAATAAAATTTTAAATCTAGGAAAAAGTTTCGAAAAAATGATTCCTAATCATCTAACATCCACATAAAAAAAAAACTTTATTTTAAAAATGTTTTGTACTAAACAACTTGTTTAAAAATATCACATTCAATTTTGTCTTTTGGATTGGAGGATTAAAGTCGAATTAAACGCAAAATATCTCAGTTTTGGTCTAAATATAGACAACCATTTTTCAGACGAAAAACAGATAATAAAGCTGGATTCGGTTAGGATTTGATATGAAGGAATTTGTCTAAAATCATGTAGTAGTTAAAACTAATTGGGGAGCTTTAATTCCCCTTACGAATAAAGAAAAGAATTAATCGTTACAAAACGTAACACAAGATTATAAATGACTAGAAATGATTGGGTAACTTAACCATCTCCCAGGGCTGGACACAAGAATTATTTGGACACATGCACACCAAGGAACAGGCCTGTTTTCAAAAACTTTAACTTTAATGAAGACTCAGATTGAAAGAATAAGCGAATTAGCATACAGACCTTCTCGTCGGGCAATTTACACCTAAGTGATTAAAATACATAGATTTTCGTAATAGAAATAAAAATAACAAAAACCGCAAGTCTGATTGGCGCCTCACACCTCGGAATTAGAGTTCCGTTTTCGCCCACTAATAAAATAGTTCTGTATAAAACATCGACTGTTTAATAAAAATATCTGGTTTTTTATGAACAGTTTTAAACAATTGGAAATATTTTTTAGAAAATAAATATCTTAACCTACAGTTTAAATGCTATTATATAGAAATATTACTTATTTAAATAGAGAATCTGACAGATGTGAGTTATGGCAAAATTCTAGGGTAAAAATCGGCAAGAAAATGTGGTGATTGAAAATAATAATAGTAACAAGCCAAAATGAAATTCAATTGCTCAAAATTTGACGTAATAATAAATGTTTTAAACAACCACTTGTACTGTATTGCCCCGAAAAACATCCTAACTTACAGTGAAATCATGTAGTAGTTAAAACTAATAAAATAGTTCTGTATAAAACATCGACTGTTTAATAAAAATATCTGGTTTTTTATGAACAGTTTTAAAGAATTGGAAATAATTTTTAGAAAATAAATATCTTAACCTACAGTTTAAATGCTATTATTTAGAAATATTACTTATTTAACACTAGATTGCCCGCGATTTTCCTATATTGCCCCAAAACAGTCAAAATGACTGCATTGTGAAAAAAATAACAAATATGTAAAGAAATTTGTTTAAAATTAATTTTTAATATTTCTTATATTATTTACAATTAACCAACAAGTTATTAGTATATATTAACAATAAAAAAATTTACTTTAATTTAAAAAAAATAATTTATGCATTATTATTTGTACATTTTATGCAAATGAAAGTGGAAATCTTTTTATGTGTACATCTTCCGCAAACATACTTTTGACATTTTTCACGTATATTATTTGTTTTGTTGTTGTGGCAAAGTCGTACTTGACAAAATTTGCGTTTGTGAGAATGGGTTGCATTTGATGATGTTGTAGTTGATCTTTTCGGGTCTTCATGTTCGAATAAATTTTTCTGTCTTGCAGCTCTGTATTCGGTGGAAAGCTGTTCTGCTAATTGAAAAAAAGAACTCTTTTCGTTGTATTTGTATTCCTATCTTTTCTTTGTAAAGAATCCAAGCATTTATAGCAGCCAAATCTAAAATTCAGACAAATATTTGGATGGGCCATCTACGAGAACTAGCTTTTGCTGTATATTTTCTGGTCATTTGATCGACCATATCAACTCCAAATTTTGTACTGTTATAAAATTGAATTGATTCCGGTAACATTTTTTTATTACTTTTATCAATTTTAACAAATTTAGCAAAAGAAATAAAATAAACAACTTGTTAGAGCAACACTTTATAAAGATTCGAATAACTAGTACTACTTTAGCTTATTGAGCAACTGACACTTATCAAGTATACGCCCAAATCGACAATTTATCATGCATCGGTATGTTAGCGTAATCGAAAAAAAATGTTATTTCAATACAAAGCCGGACAGGTCATATAAAAAATTTACTCAATTCAATAAATAAAAATCTTTTGATTATTTAAAATTTCCCAAGCAGTCAAAATGACTGATTCTGGACAGTTTAGGTATAACACACACACACACATACATACATACATATATATATATATATATATATATATATATATATATATATATATATATATATATATATATATACGGAAATAAAGGAGGACGGAAGTAACTACAATTATTCATAAACACATTTATATGTTATAGAAAGTCATCAAATTCTAAGATATTGTGTCATTATATTTCATAATTGTTTTTTTAATTGAAATTAAAAAATAGTCAAAATGACTGCCTTCGGCAATCTAGTGTTAAATAGAGAATCTGACAGATGTGAGTTATGGCAAAATCCTAGGGTAAAAATCGCAGAGAAAATGTGGTGATTGAAAATAATAATAGTAACAAGCCAAAATGAAATTCAATTGCTCAAAATTTGACGTAATAATAAATGTTTTAAACAACCACTTGTACCGTATTGCCCCGAAAAACCTCCTAACTTACAGTGAATTGTCATTTAAATACAGTATTGTTCCAGTAAGGAGGTTGCAGACACTTTGAACGGGGATAGGAAAAAAGATAAAGTTTTGAATCTCTCCTGAAGTAATTGCAGGCTGTTTCGAGAGACCAGCTGCGTGTGTCAGAGAGCGCAAAGAAAATGCTGTAGAATTGAGGGTGTTATTTTTTTCCTTTCTCTCTTAGTACAAGTATTGTTCGTGTTTCTTCTTTTCCGAGCGGATCTGTCTATTGACTTATTTCAGGGGCAGAAAATGTAGTGCTGGAAAAGAGGGAAAAATTACTTTGTTAGTAGAGGATATTTCTAGGAGGAAAAAAGACGAGGTTGAATGTTTCTATCTCGCGAAATTTGATTATATCAGATTGAAGCACACTTTATTTCTTCTGTCTCGAGCATCGAACATGTTGAGAAAGATATTCAATAATTCAATTTAAAGACTGTATCAGCAATATGTTTGCCTTGAAGAGATAGAGTAGATGAACTTAAATATAGATGCTTCAGTATAGAGTGTTATACTTATGCCCTGAACAGTACTAGTACCAAATACTGCAAAGTCTTTTTTAAGTGTTAATTATATTCCTTTGATGAGCGTTATTTTTTTTGGGGGGGGAGGAGAAAGGGAAGGGTACAAATAAAGAATCAAAATGACAGGAACATCAGATATATTAGCAAAAGGTAGTATTATTACTGATTAAAACGAGTCTAAAGTTTATACACCCTTCCTCTTTTAAACCGATATTTACTACTCAGTCAAGTAAATATCCGTATTGAATATCTGTATCCCATAGACATAATAACTAATTTGTATTACCATAAACCCCAATCCATTTTAAATAGTTAAGGAGTCTATTATAATCGATCTAAAGGTTGGCACTATATCAGATGGAGGAACAATATACTTCTTAAAAATTAATTTCTTTGCATATTATGTGCGAAATAAAAATTATGACTGATAAAAACAATACTACAACATACATTTATATTCTTCCATTGAAGCATTTAAGAAAATAAATGGATCATGAATATCAAACTACGAATGCTTGAGTACAATAATTCAAACAGTAGTTTCGTGATTTGATTTCCTCTGATAATTACTAAAGAGCAAGCAACCTTTCTCGAGAAAGCACAATTATTAGATGCGCATCCACTGATTAACGTCAACAGCAGCAAAAATAACGTATGTATGGGGTAACATGTTATTAAAGGGAAAGGAAATCATCGACTGCTGGAAGTGTACATTTTAGAACAGTTATCAATATAAAATAGTACTTTAGTGTAATATATCCTCTCATTAATATTTTATCCTTCTACAACATAATAACATCGTTATTTTTCTAAACTTCACTCGTTTGCATTAGATTTAACATGTTGAAATATTTTTATATGGCGTAAAAATGCATTATAATAGAGGGTAATAAGATTCAATTATTTTATTAAACACCATAGAAAGGTTATATAACAAAACCATTCCAGATGATAACTTAGATTGATTCATACACATGTTTATGTAACAGAATTTTTCTTTGCATTAAACACATATAATGCATATTGAAATCAAAGCACCTACTATTAGTAGTGATTATAATGAAACATGAAAAGTGTCTTTTCTCAAAAATCTCTACTCTCCCAAGAGGATATCAATAACAATGTTTGAACATCAAACAAATTTATATATGATTGCTATGATTACTAGATATGTTTTACTGCCACGCATAATAGTTCTCTAAAAACATCTAAAATGTTCGAGATTAAGAATCAATAAAATGACTTATTTGGTTTTTGAGAGCAGTTGTCTACTTTATGCACCTGATGAGACAGTCTCATTGAAAACAACTTATTTAGAGAAAGCAGTCGCAACAGTCATGTTGAATGCCTACTCAGACGAAAATGCAGAATTCAAAAACAGTATTTTCATATTTTTAGAATATTTTTTAGGAATGATTTTGGCAGATTCAATACATAATCAATGTTTTAATTACTTCATTGAAAGAGCTACAAATACGTATATCTTCATGAGTGTTAGTAAAGAGAATCTACTGCTTAAAGCTAACATCGTTCCTTCTTTGGATATTCATTACAAGAGTGGAATTTATTACCACACATTTCCCTGTAAAAAATCGGTACCCAATCCATTCGGCCATCGTCCGTAAAATCCCGTTAGGTAACGTACGTAAATACCCTAGTTGCTGGTGGACCGCGTCCAAGATAGGTACATATGTATAATTTTAAGGTAAGATAAACACAGTAAATTTTACATTTTAATGACATAATACGTACTATAATTATTTGACATAAACATAAGGAATGATCTCACAAATGAAAACACAGAATTCAAAAATATATTAGTTATTGATTTTAATAGTTGCAATACATATTCCATACTTTCTTCGTAACAAAGTAAAAATGAATTGCATGCTTGAGAAAATAATAGTTTACATACATACAAAATCAACGATTGAAACCAGTAAGAAGGTTTTATTTTAATTTTCATTTGTAATTGTACCAGGGCCGTTATTAGTTCCCATGGAAAAAAACTGGTCTGCTCTCATATCTCCATGTAGTGAGAAAATATGTAATCATGTTTTTTTTTTACATCATATGTACAGAATGTACTCGCAAATTTTTTTGTTAACTCTTAAAGTGTTCCTTGAATATCTATTTTTAATTTTTTCCTCTATTTTTACATTATTAATACTTAACAATATTTTTCAGCACTCTGAGGGTATGATTTTGCTGATAAAATGAAAGTTTATTTAAGGGGAATATTTTTTTATTTGTGCTTTCAATTTTCATAAAAATTAGAGAATTTATGAATTCTGATTGAAAAAAATTATAAATATAAATTTAGATTTAATAAGTTTGACCCGGATTTATATTAAGGCATATTAGGAGTGTTTGGTAAACATTTTGAAAGAATCTATAACAGGATAGTCCTTAAAACCAATTTAAAAAAAAAGAACATTCATCAAAAATTGATTTTTAAACTCATTGGATTTTATAATAAAAAAATATTTTTCAATTTTTTCTTATTTCTACTCTGACGAATCATCCTCTTTCGGACCCTATTTTCCTCACGGAGCGAAGCCCCTATGACTGAGGATTCCGTGGCCAATGGCACCTTTGGCTTACCCTAGTTTTGAACCTGATAATTCAGGTTAATACTTTAATTATACTGTCATTATTTATTATTAGGTCAATTGTTATTAGGCCAAATTATACTGCCTATTATTTTTCTACGAGAGGACTAACGCACCGGGATCTACTGCTTAAAATAAATTTTGAGCAGTTACGAATATTTATGCCGAGAGTATGATTCGAAACCACCAACTGTAGTGTCGAAGAGTAGTTCCCTATACATTCGGACAACCCTCCACCCGCAAGATGAAAATTGCCTGTCACTGTGTTTAGTAGTTTGGTACTTATTACGTATAACTAAGATGTATTACATAGACTATCTTGCTGATTAAATATTGAATTAAATCCCTTTAACTGAAATATATCTAACCTTATAAATGACATTCACTCTAGTCAAAAGATTTTTTTTTTTTTACTAGACAAATTTGGTGTTGTTTCTTGAATGACATTTACATTGTTTTGAGTAGAAGTTTAAAATCAGAAAAAGTTTTCAATGCAATATTTTCTTTAGAATACGGTTCACATAACCAAACTTATATGCGACAAAAGCGTTCAAGCATAAAAGTTTATTTTACTCATTTGGAATTCAATTCTAAACTTTAATGTACTAATTATAGAATTAAGCTTAAATATTCTTAGAAGCACTGAAGTGTAAAATAAATTACTAAGAATTTACTTCCATATTAGAAATCAAGCATATTCTGCTAGAGCTGTTTACATAATTAAGGTATTTAAGAAATTAATTCTCTAGACTTTTCTTTCCTAAATAATATTTGTTCTCAGATTTAAAAAACAAAAGTTTGAAATAAAAATCTTTTGAAACTTTACTGAAGTTTTTTTTTATTTTATGAAACATTCAAATTACTTTTATTCCATACTTGTAACAGAAATGTTTTTTTAGAAAACTTAGCTTTAAAATAGTTATATTAATAATAAACATTTTTAACAATAATTTTCAGCCACTTTAATATTTAGAAAAAGAAATAAACGTACATTCAACATTGTACAGCCTATTTAATTTCCAAACCTTGCCCTTGTTAAAAAGTTGAAGTATCTTTAAACTAATGAAGAAACGGATATTTTTTTTGTATATTTCATCACGTCACTGAAAACGAAGTGAGTAGTAGACATTACGATAGTGAAGGTATTTTATAAGTGAAGTATATAAGAGAAGATAGTTTTATTTAATAATGAAAATTAATTAGAATTAAATTCAAAATTAATGCAATAAAATATTTCCACTATTCCAGGCATATAGAACATATAATTAATCACCTACTTTCTTACTTTGAGACAAAAGAAAGTTCACAAAGACTTCAGATGATTTTTACATAATACAGACCAAGTAATAATGTTGTTTTATTTTCAGAAAAATTCTGACTTTTTAAATTATGATAGCCAAATTTATTGCCTGAGATTTAATATAAAAATAGTTTAAAATAACGGCTATTAAAAAATCTTTTCTTCCATATGGAACATGCTTGTAGATGTACAAACACAAAAAACCACTCTCAGATCGGAAGAAACGGGTTCTCAAAAAGAAAAAAGGGGTTAGTTTAAGAAATTTTTAATATGAACAGTACTGATATACATCACTTAAAACCTAAGTATGTCAAATTTCTACAGGGATTTTTCATTTGTATAAACAACAAACAGAAAAATACTTTTTATGTATACAACCTCTCTAAAAAATCTGGATAGGGATTAAAATTTGTTATATACACTTTTATATACACAATATACACTTTTTTTTATTCTTCAGATTTTGATCTAATATGTACGAGTCTCTTGCTATACATATGCTTTATAAGTTGTAAACTTATTTTAGTAGGTTGTTGCATAAAGATGTAAAATGCTAAAACAAAACACAGAAAGTCACAGAAATTAGATCAAAAATGGTTGCGTACACCTGTAGATTTTATTTCCATCATTTTATAGACCCATTACTTATTAGTAGCATCTTTATGCTTGATTACAGTATTCTACCTTTTATTCATTAAATTAATAAAATTAACTGGAGAGCTTTTTTTTTTCTTTTTCCATAACAGGATGTTTTAAAGTTTTCATATTTATTAAAATACAATATGTTCACGATCAGCTTAGTTGAGATGCATTCGACAGAATATCGGGTTAATTATTAATTTAATATTATGGCAACAAATATGTAAAGTACAAATTCCATATAAAAAAAATTAAATTGCTAAAATAATATTCTAATATTTATTACATGAAACCAACTTTCAAAATGGGAACATGTTCATTTAGCCAAATTTCTGATAACGTTGCATTAGAGAAATAGTTAGCAATTTCCGTTATCTGACAAAAGAAAAAATTATGAAAAATTTTACATATAACATTTTTAAGCTCATAACTTATTTAAAATCAAAATATCCTGCAAAAGTGTTTTCAAAAGCCACAATACGTCACTAGTTATGCATACCCCAGATTGAACTCTGGATGCAAAGCGACTAGTATTAAATTTAGAAAAAAAGAAGCTACAACTCTTTATTTCCACACTTCATGTTTTTTCTCATATGATAAGTAAAAAATTAATTCGATCAGTGTTTAATCTGCAAGTTAGCAAAGTAAAAATGGTTTCAGAATAAGAGTAACAAAATTTGTCAATTATTACAGACGATTTTCGTAAGCAAATGAAAATTGTAATAATTCACATGGTTTGGTAATCATAATCTGTTTTAATCATAAAATTGTTAAAAGTTTTTTTCGTTATATTTAATATTAAATAGCTATCTCCTTTTTAATTAAGTACTCAAACTTGAAATATGCATCTTCTGGAACTAAATATTAAGTAAAAATTAACGTACCATAAACATGTGTGTGATTAATAACAACTTTCGTCCCTTTTTATATTTAACGACCCACTTAGCTCTCGAGCAGCAAAAACGTAGAGCTTAGCTCTCCTAATCAAACTAAACCAAACTAAACGACCCGCTTGACTCTCTTTATCATTTCACAAGTAGCAAAGTATTCTACCTTTAATTATAGAAATCTGCTCACAAAAGCATTAAATTTCGTCTCTCTCTCTAATCATTTCACTTACAACTAAACTAGAACAATTTATGGCCACCCCTTGAGTAATGAAATAAAAAAAGAGAGATTTTCTAATCACTATTTGAACCTAATACGAGTATCATTTAAACTAAGCAATATATGTTATACTCTCACTCTCTCTCTCTCTCTCTCTCTCTCTCTCTCTCTCTCTCTATATATATATATATATATATATATATATATATATATATATATATATATATATATATATATATATATATATATATTCTAGAGGTTTCTTTTCGCTATACCCAATATTAACACAATTCTCCTTTATTAAGTACTGAAACTGGAATATGAAATTTCTAGAAGTAAGAATCTGGTACAAATTAGCGCCATATTAATACAAGAACTTGCAACTACTTTAAAATGTCAATATTAAAATATCTTAAATCTCTTTGTTATGTCGCGAGAGTCGATGTATTTTAGCTTTAATTAGTTAAATCTGTTCACAATTGCTTTATAGTCTTCCTTTTAATCACTTTAATAATAAACTAGATCAATTTATTTCCATCCCTAGAGTAACGAAATAAAATGACAGCAATTTTGTTATCACTATTAGAAATTAATAAATGTATTCGTTTATCCTAAAATGAAATAAATTTTGAAGGCTACATTTCTTTTTTATTTCACCTGCAAAGGCTAATTGTTGAAGTCCTTCCATAGATACATAATGAAACGAATTCGAACTATTTGAAAATAAAACATGAAGGAAAAAATTGGCTTCATAAAAAGAAATTTTTCAAAATGAATATTTCCACATAATAAGATATGACATAAAAATCCTTGTCTTGAATAAACAAACGTAAAAAAATACTAAGGAGTGCTTCAATCGGTTGAATAATTCATGAAAATTTATCTCTCTTTTACCCAAGGAGTATAGTCGATTATTACTCAATTTTCTTAAAAATTGACAGCCACACATAAAATTATTATTATATTGCATATATAAATGTTAGATAAATATTTTTATCTACAGTTTTTATACTTCTATTTTATGATTATTTTTTACACACAATTAATTCAATATGCAAATAGTAATTCAATAGTTCAATAGTACAACGTTTTTGATTAATAAAACTTAATTTAGAGTTTAAAAAATTATCTTTGGTGTTATGATGTAAAAATTCTTTTTAAAACCTTCAAATATTTTTTTCATGAATTTTGCATAAACAGTAGAAAAAATATTAAAATGCCATTATACCTTTGTCTGAAGTTACACGTTTAACAGAAAAATTAACAATGACGCATTCTGTTGGATAGAGTTTTTTTAATGGAAAACACTTCAATAAAACTGATGTTAATAACTTCATTTAATAATTCATGTATATTAATCTAAGCATAATGTTAGTTTTTGTATCCCACATCAAAATTTGCTTCTAAACTTTATTACCTTATAAACCAAATTTTACTTAGGGCTTAGGAAGTATTTATGTGTCAATAAGTAAAAATTCTTTCTAACTGTGCCTAACTATGGCGGAATGGTTAGGGCTCTAGTCTTTGGTAACCGAGTTTTTAGGTTCGAATCCCACTGGGACATGGATGTTCATAGCCATTCGTAATCGGCATTAAGTCATAGGTCCCAAACTCATTAGCCCTAGTCTTGTAAAAAAAATAGACTGTAGCTCTCCAAACCAAACATTTCTAACTGTGGATGTTGCTCTACGACATTTACATCATAACATCAAAATCCTACCTTTGAGACTTGATTTTACTATAATTATGCTTTTATATAACTCTAAATTTCGTTATAAATATATTTCATCGGATATGATATTATTCCAACTAACCAAACGTAAGAAATAAATATTGCTTTTTGATAAAAGTATGCCCCTTGAATCTAATACCCTAAAGTTCACATGGTGAGTAAAATTCACTAATTTGGCTTGGTTTGTTGTGAAAGCCGGTGCCTACTGTTTAAAACCGATTCCTAACAGTTATAAGCATACACACTAGTAGTTAAACGTTACCCGCTACTCTTTGAAAACATAATTGTACGATTTCCAACACCAGTTCAAAATCTGCTACATGCTTTACAGTTACAGTATAATACCTAATCATCAAAACTAGGAAAACTTTTAAATTTTAGAATCCCTTTTAAAAATTCAATACATGCCATTGGCTTATTTTCGCTTGTTTGAGCTCTGAGGTCATTTTTCCTTCTATTAGTCCTGAACCCACTGCAACCCATTTTTAACATCAATGTCAGCATCAAGATATGAATCCAGATACTGGTAATTAGCACTCTATCCTTTCAGCCAGTATTACTGCTATCTAACAAAAGAAGTTGTAAACATTGTAACGTCTTTTTTAGACTGAGTTTTATAAGTATGCATAAACATATGTCTGAACATTGAACTGAAATGCTTTGGTCACCTTAAGCAATAAGCACATTTATTCTCATCGAAATTAAAAAAACTTTAAATGACAGAAAATTTCAATTCAATTGTTTCAAATAAATTATGAAATCATCCTGCAAAATTTCAAATTCTGTGATGTAAGTAAATGTACTTTTTAAACTATTAACCTATCGTCTTTAAAAATTCAAAATTTTAAAGCTCTGCAATATATGAAATTACATTTAAATATGTCGATTTTTTTCCTTGTTGAATCATACATGTTCTTTGATCTCAAAAGTGTTTAAGTATGGAATTTTCTTATTAGTGGGATACAAGTATCTTTGTGGTTATAGAGCAAATTTAAAATGGTAGTTTTAGACGTGGTCAGTGCTTAAACACTTTTCATGAGAAAGGAAGTACAAGCTTTACCTGTCTCGAATGTAAGCTCTTTATTCTCCTTGTGGAGATTTTCCAATTTTGTACGGACGATCGACGTTAAATTGAACATCTAACGTTGGGGAGCTCCCTTTTACCTTTCGTTAAAATAGTTCATATCCATGAAACGAGATTGTGAACTTCGTGATTATGTACATTGTGGGATTAATCATACGCATACATATTCACTGTTAACATGGTGCAAATATTGCATGAATTTATGTTCAAAATATTCTATTTCTATTCTATTTTTTGTTCTAGTCGTTGAAGATTGGGGAATTTTTTCATTTCTTGGAGAGGAATTTTTTGACATTAAATTGAACTTCTGCCCTTCTTCTCTTTGCTTTGTGTGGTCCGGATAGTTAAAAAGTAAGTCTCAACGTATATCTATGATACATTAAAATGTGCATTTCATAGTATTACCTATTACGATGTTTAGACGTACCTTTATGTTTTTTTTATTTACATGGTGTCCATACTAGATAGAATTACCAATTAACTTCAACAAACACCGTTTGTTCATCTGGATATACATTCCCGTTCGCACTGTTTTAACACTAGATTTACCATCAATTTAAATATACATTGAATTGCAATTGCAAAACCAGTCATTTTGACTGGCTTCTTAAATCTAGTGTTAAAGGGGATAATTGCAACTATAGATGTATTGTATAGGGGGGGGGCATATTTATGTTTCACATTACATAAACAAAAAAGCATCATGTAAACAATTTTACAATATTCGGCCGGAAGTTGAATCCAGGACCAATGGAAATATTTCTTGCATTAATCCGCAGTACTTTGTGATGCCCTACTAGGTTGATCAAAACTATTTATATATTTAGTTTTCTGATTTACAAAAAAATAATCTGTTACAAAATGTTAAAGTATAATAAAAAAGAAATTTATATTACAAAATTTGTCAGCAAGTAAACCTTTTTGTTAGTTCCCTATGCAAAGTTCTTTATAAGCGTCAAAAAGTGACTAAACAGTAAATAAAAGGATTTTAAACTAAAGTTCACAATTTATTCATAAACTAAGAGCTATAATATATTAACTTAAGCTGTTGAAATGTTGAATTCAAATCGGATAAATTCTTTCGCTTAAGCTTCGAACATCCGTAACGTCTATATTACCATCAGAACTTGTAAACAAAGAGAAAAATTAATTAAAATAGTTCATTAATAATCTTCCCTGAACTCCTAATCAATAACACTCTCCAGAAATTAAAGCCTACAAAACAAACCCACAAAAATCATTTTCTTCCTCTCATAACCTAAGATATCTTTTCCGTGCAATTTGATGGCACAGAGAGTGCAGCTGTTATTGGTATTTCTGTTAATGTCTCAGCGCTATCAAAAGATTCACTTGATGCATTTAGAAAGCATTCACGTTGAGAAATGATTCGGCGGGAGAAGTGCTCTGAATCTCTGCATCAAATCGATTGAGCTGCAGGCGGCTTTTTGCTGAGCGCGAATCGATAAACACTGTTCATTTAGATTATTCGATTGATAGTGCAGAATTTATCGGTTGTGAAAATTTAATAACGTTTTCAAAATGAACACCAAACGTATATTTCCCTTTTGTTTTTTAATCAAAATATTAGAATTATTTTATGTACTTTTCACTTCGAAAGACAGAGTTCAACTGAACTACTATTTTCCTGTAATAGCCAATAAGATGTTAACTATGGTTCTAACTCCAAAACAAAGTTTTAGTTACCTATACTTTCTCTAAGATTCAGAATATCAAATTATAGCTCTCTTAGTCTTCATCTGTTCTAAATTAATCGCTATTTTACCCAAATTACAGAGGTAATGCTAATCTTAAGTATTTAAAGGACACAAGATTAACTTTTAATAACTGGAAAATAAGGTTTTGTTTTATTTTATGGTAACGCATATGAAAATACAACTTTAAATGTAATAATTTGTTTAATAATGCTCAAATAGTGATTATAATTTCTCCCTTTTAAGCCTGTTTACTCTACTTCAAGGTCTGTAGCCTTATTCCGTAGTAAAATTACAGAAATTCTAGGATTCTCTTTTAAAACGTCATTAAACATCTTCATACCAATGTACTAGATTCTTTTATTCGAAATATTATAATTATATAGGTTTTAAATTAAAATGAAAATGAAACATTTAGTGTGTTATGCACTGAAACTGGGATATGTATTTGAAACTATGGCTAACCAAAGGTAAAGTTTAAGACTTTATTGAGATGAAAAATAGTGAATTCTGGAGTCATTAGGTTTAATTTTAATAACTCGAAAATAAGGTTTTGTTTTATTTTTTGGTAAAGCATATGAAGATAGAACTTTAAATGCAATAATTTGTTGAATAATGCTCAAATAAGGATTATAATTTCTCCATTTTAAGCCTGTTTAATATACTTCCCGTTCTGAAGCCTTATTCCGTAGTACAGTTGCAAAGTTTCTAGAATTCTCTTTTTAAACTTCATTAAACGCCTTCATACCAATGTACTAGATTATTTTATTCGAAATCATAAAATGATAAAGGTTTTAAAATAAAATGAAAATGAAACGTTTAGTCTGTTCTTCACTGAAACTGGGATATGTATTTGAAACTATGGCTAACCAAAGGTAAAGTTTAAGACTTTATTAAGAGAAGAAAAATAGTGATTAAACTTTGACTCTGAGAAAAATGTTGGTTTTACTTAATTCAGAAGGAAACATTGGACAATGACGCATAATCTATGCATATAAATTTGTATAAGTTCTAAAAAGTCTTGATCGATCATAAAGTCACATGCGTTTGGATCAAACTGTATTATGTTGTAGTGTTCCAGAAATCATTTCCACTTGACTTATGCTAGATATTCAGTTTAATTATTTTTATTCAATCCCTAGGAAATTATGGTTATACTCCTTAACTGGTCATTTTTTTCAGTGTAAACATGGACCAGAAGTCATTTTTTTTTTCATATAATAAAACATAATACTTTAAAAAATAAGAAAACAGTAGCGCTTTTTTTTTTTACTTTTCATACTTTTAATTCATTTTCTTAGAATTTTTAATCAACAAATCCCCTATGCATATGCTTTTCCAAGTGTACACTGTATACATTAAAGTCTTTGAGATCCTACAAAAATTCCTCACATACTATAAATTTTGAAGCTTACGTTTCTCCAACTTATTCAGATGTCATTTTCCTGAGAACTGCTGTTTGCATCCTAATGTAATGAAACTTATTAAGTCGCAGATTAAATACTTAGTTTGTTTTTATTTATATTTCTTTTCTAGTAGAAAACGGCACATTGTCTTGCAAGTCTCAGTTTATTTTCTGTAAGAACAAGGATTCAAAAAAAAAGTATATCTGTCTGCTAATTTTAGTTTATATTTTAATTTTAACAAATGTTTAGTTTTAGTTCTATTTGCTTTTAAGATGTATCTCGAGTGCTGTTCCAAAAATTGGAATTTCACTTCATTTAATGTAATGTCCAATGTGCGCGGTACAGTTCAGTATTTTATATAGCAGAAAAAATTACCTTACTTCAAACTAAGCAATGCTTTGAAAAATATAAAGTACATATAAAGTTTTTGACTGGTTGCAAGAACTCGTTGCTGGATGTTCATATCGAAGTAATGCATGACAGTCCCAAAGAAGGAGCTGAATATTGCAAAAAGGACAACGACTTTAAAGAATTTGGTAAACTTATTGTCCCGGGGGTTGAGGAAAATAAATTGAATGAAAGTATTGAATTGTCAAAGAAGAGACACTTTAGTGATACGAGACACTTAAATCCAGGAATATGTTTACGTTATAAACTTACTCTTGACCTGAAGTAGTATGATAAAAGAATGTATTAATAGATCGTATGAAGTTTGAATAAACGGCCCACCACGTTCAGGCAAGAATTTCAGTGAGATCCTTGGGTGATGTTTTCAACAAACCGTGAAATAAATTATGGAATTGGTATGGAAGAAAAGTTAAATGTGCTCCTATCCAATGTCTTGGATAGGATATTTCCTAAAGATTTGGCCCAATTTGTATACATTCATAGCTGAAATTAAGGGAGAATCTATGAGGATTTGCTCTAAAAAATCTACGTGACTTCCAACTTTCCCATAAATGAAGTTTTCTCTCGCTGCCATACTAGTGGCACTGTAAGCGGGCTTTTATGTGTATGACTTCAGTTTCACACCTATGGTGATTTCACAACAGTAGGAAATTCCTGCTTCCTACAAGATCTTGAACATGCTATTAGAGAAAAAGTCCTCGACCGGTTTGGACGTAGTGAATTTTAATTACTAAAGCAATTTATCTATAACATTTAGAGAAGTGTACTAAATCTTTACTGAAAAATCGGGTACGCAAGCTACAAATTTAAAGTTTTGACGAAACATAATTTAAATATGATAGTATTTTTAGATTAAATATTTCATAAAAATCGATATCTATTTGTTATTTAATTTACCTCATTACCTATAAACATACTTTGAGAAATCTATCATGAATAAAATTTAAAAAATGGTAAAAAATCATGCAAAAACATTTGCCAATAAAAAAATTAGAATTCTCCAATGACTCATAGTACTGCACGGATGAACTTCTTTAAGAGTTAATACATGGAGGAACCTAATTGTATTGATTTAATGTCCAATAATTTAATTTTATAGGATAAACTGCAGGATTTACTTCAAAAAGTAATTAAATGTAAAGTTTCAGCCTTATCGATTATACTTTTGAATTTTATGTACAAGTTGCATATAATATTCCTTACACATGTAGATAACAGAATTTTTTCCATCTTGCAGTAAATCTTTATTCCTCATATGTACTCAAGTTTTTTCATCGTAACTGTAGTTTTAATGCCAGATTTTTATAGAGTTTGTTTTAAAATTATTCTAGTATGCCATTCTTTGGTCTAAGGCAAAAACTATTTGTTTGCTTTTTCAGCAATTACAAAAGTATCTTACTCTTTAATTTATTTTTAATTATAGCAATAATTTCAGATTTCATAAAGAAAAAATACAACATTTTAAATATGTTTAATTGCATTCACAAATTTATACTTTTTTATCGATATTCAAAACTCTGTTTATGGGGATGTTGATTCAAGAAAAGTAATTTGAAATAAAGATTTGAATTATTTTTTTCAGTAATTTTTCATGGTTGTAATAATGGATTCTGAATAGAAACTTTATCCCAATGCATCTCGCATATCATCATGGAAATTTGCCAAATGTTTTACATACATATATCACGTTTATATACACGTTTTATGGAATCTTCTACCTATTAAAGTTTTATATATGTAAACTATTACGACTCATGAAATAGTTATTATAATACTGAAAACATTACTCTGTGTCACCACAAATAACCTGTTTATCCCTGTTAATTAACACGTTCTTTTGAAATTACGAGCCCTTCTCAAAATGTCATATTATAAAACTGGGAAGAACAATTTGTCTGAAGACTCAGTAGCACTCATAGTTATGTATTAGAGGATCTGCACCCACCGCCGCTTTAGTGATTAATGGTATCAAAGGTCCACTGGGAGGACAGAGAATTTCAAGGATTTGTATACAACTTTTCCAGTTTCTAATTTAAAATATGAAATATGTGGGCTGAATCTGCAAGAATCTGTTAACTAGTATGATTCTTTTAATTCTGAAACTGTTGTCATAAATGTTAAAAGAATACATGCATATGTGTATGATGTACGGTATAGTGAAGAAATTTATTTTTCTTTCGTCATGTTCATGTACCTAATCAGACATAGGCCTACTGAATAAAAGTAACAGCGTGTGGGTCTTTCACAGACAAATACAAAAAAAACATACCAGAATTGTAGTTTGACTTACTATTATTAACCAATTGTGTGCGGGTACATTTCGGAATTGTATGCGGGCAGCGGAAATGTACCGGGAGTGGGCGTTTTGCGTGTAAATTTAGTTATTCAGTTAAATCTCAATAGATCGAAAATTATTTAATTTTTTAACCAACGTTTCGTATTTTATATTGAAATATATAAACAAATATATAAATAGACAAATAAACATATATATATATATATATATATATATATATATATATATATATATATATATATATATATATATATATATATATATATATATCATTTTCGCAAGGATAAATAAAAAGTTAATTTTAAATCTAAATTGATTTTTTAATCAACCTTCCCGTTCTGTGGTTCCGCATCGACGGATGTAAAATCTAGTTTTTATTTGTCTAAATATTTCCACAATCTATGTAGTAGACGAGAACATTCGGCTTCGTTTTCCTGTATATACCGTTATTTTTTACCCACAAACAAACCATATTTTTACACTAACCCGTACTAGTAGGTGACCCGCACTCAAGTATCAATCGTGAGAAAACGTACAAGTACGTGTCCCGCATACAATGTGTTAAGTTATTGAACTTATCTTGTTTCAAGGTTAGAGTAGACATTTCCGAACTAATACGGACTTAAAAAATTTGCATTAACTTACCTTATTGACCTTAACCTACCGGTTCATATTTCCTTTATCCTATCGCAATTCATATAGTTAAATTAAAATAGTAAAGTAGGTATTAATATAGTAGATATCTCAATTGCAATTATTTCCTTTAATATTACATTAGAATTTGTATCAAAACGATATATGATTGTTTGTAAGTCCATTATTCTCATGACATTATGAAACTTGACACTAAATGAGAAACAACGCGTTTTTTCTTTCGGTTAAAAGTTAGATTACGTAATCACAAATTATACAACATTTAATATACAAAGTTAGAAAAGAGATTTAAACATATAAAATTAAATCCCAAGTATCATTTTGAAAACACAAAAAGCTAATTAAACATTAAAAAATTTATTTTAAATGGTATTTTAAATGATTCGACGTTTGAGATCTTTAAGTATTTTTTGTGTATTATATGAAACTCAAAGGAAATATTTATACTTAAAGTCGTATTCTAGATTATTTAGAAAAAAATTGTTTAGTATAATCATATTAAGTTGTTGCTGTTTCTCATGCCACTTGGACAAAACAAGAACGATTAAGCCAGCAGGATCTCGTATTAAGGTCAAGGGGTGCGCCTTTCATTTTAATGAGCACCATTAAGGGGAAAGAACGACTTCGCTCAAGTAAGCCCTCGTAATTTTAAAGCAAGGACCAAGCGGAAGATCCATAGACTTGGCCTGCCGCCACCAGAGGTATTAATTGAGAACTTGGAGGACATTGTGATCACGAACATATTTTACGTGCCCCAGTCACTTTTAAAGAATACGGCGGATCTTAGGCCGGCACACTGTTTTTATAATTTAGTTAACTTCAGATGAAGAAAAATGGACAAAACCAAATTTCTTTTGCAAGTATTACTTCCTCATTTGTGCCATTTTTATGCATTCTATAAAGTTCTTTTACAACGAACACGCCGGATCTTAGGCCGGCTCGTGTTCCGAACCCGCAACCGCTCAGTTACGAAATCGTTACCTTTGCCGACTGAGCTACCGCGGGTCATCATACTAAGTAAAATTCAAAGACCCTCATAACTTGGGGGAATCTGCAAATTAATATATTTCTAGTTATTATTTGCAATCCACTAGGTTGTTTATACGATATCAACCGCGAGTTTCCAACAAATGGGCTTTCTAGATTTTGTTCTCCCAATAACGTTAGGTCCTTGGTTTTGTTGATTCATTGTAGGTAGTGTAGAGTTGATCACCTCTAACTATTGATGCTTACATTATAAACGGATTTACATCCGTTCAGCATAAACTGGGAAAGATCCTAACTCCCTACCAGATCAAAAGGGAAAAGGATATCTGTTCTTTATGAAATACGTCAATTAAACTAAGATTAGTAAGTTAACATTATTCCTAGAATACTATCCAGTTTTTATCAAACGTTGTTACTATTTTTACACTTATTACACATTAGATAAGACATTTTTAAAATATATATTTTAAAACAAGAAAAGGTAAATAATGCATAAGTTTTAATGTGCAATACATCATTTTTTAAATGAAAGATATTTTCACATTTTAACTTATATTTTACTTACAATAAGTCTCCGAGACGTAATAATAGCATTCCAGGGTTTAGAAATAAAATATCTCATTCTGAACACCTTACACAAATATTATTAAAAACTACAACGAAAAAACTAATGAATTATGAAGTCACATTTAGTTTTCTATTATGTCGGCAATTTATTTCTTTCAAAAGTATTTATTTGCTTTTACTTTTCCGGGGGAGGGGGAGAAGCAGAAGAGAAAATGATTCTAAGAAACTCAAATAGTTTTAAAGAAAATCCGAATTTGGAATTAGTTGCATTTAAGATTACAAGAAAAGTTGTGTGTGACTCTGCGGAAAAGTATGTGGAAGATGAAATGTCTTTTTCAACTAGATTGGAATACCAAGAATGAGCTCAATTCTGACTACTGACAAATAAAATAATCTGTGGAAGCTTTGATTTTTCTTCTTTTAACATACAGCGATTCGTTTTATTGTATGTTCGGGAGCATTTAATTTTGTCATAGTTGATAAATTTTTTTAACCTTTTTACAAACATTCGTTTTCTTCTTAATACTATTAAATCATGGAGTTATTTAATATCTCTGTGGATGTTTAGAAATAATTTATAAATTCAATTAACTTAATATTCAAGGTTTTTTTCTTTCTTAAATTAAAATAAAAATAATGTAAAAGTACGCATTTAAATTCAGACTGTAACATTTTCTCTCTGTCAAAATATTTAACAGTAAAATATAAAACATTTTTCTTAATTTAATAATGAAATTTACTGAATTGGTATCGATTTAAAATTTCAAAGAAATTAATTTAACACATTGTATGCGGGGCACGTACTAGTACTTTTTTCTGACGATTGATACTTGAGCGCGGTACACGTACTAGTATGGGTTAGTGTAACAACATGGTTTGTTTGTGGGTACAAAAATAACGGTATATATAGGAAAACGAAGCTGAATGTTCTTGTCGAATGTACTACATAGATTCCGAATGTACTACATAGTACGTGTATGTAGAATGTACTACATAGTACGTACTATATAGTTGTGGGTACAAAAATAACAGTTTATACAGGAAAACGAAGCCGAATGTTCTAGCCGAATATACTACATAGATTCTGAAAATATTTAGATAAATAAAAAGTAGTTTTTACATCAGTGTATGCGGAACCACAGAACGGGAAAAAATTAAAACTATATACTACTATTTCTATTTGATTTTTCATATTTACTATACTATTATAAATTCATCTACTAAAAAATATATTTTTTGTTTACAAAAATCTTATAGTTATTATTTATTTATTTATTTCTATTTATATATTTGTTTATCTAGTTCAATATAAAATATGAAAAGTTGGTTAAAAAATTAAATAATTTTCGATCTATTGAGATTTAACTGAATAACTATTTTTACGCTCAAAACGCCCGCTCCTGGTACAATTCAGCTGCGAAATGTACCCGCACACAATGTGTTAATACAAAGGTATCAAGGGTTAGCAGACACTTTACAGAATCATGCATATATTTACCATTGTTTTTGTGCATGCGTGCACTTACATCGGTTAGTTCGTAAATTGGAAAGTATAATAATGCTTACATCACTAGACTGGAGCTAATTATAATAGTGTTTACTGCTTAAAGCTCACACTGAAACACTGTCAATAATTCAATATGTGTGTAATACCAGATATTTTGGCTTCAAAATACATCCTTTTCGCTTTTCAGACATCACTCGGCAATAGTTTTATTTAAAAAAGAATAGAAACTGAAATATTAAAATATTAGAAGTTGGAATCCATTATCCTTGCAAATTAGTTGAGCCGCGGAAACTTAGTCATCAAAAGCATTTATTTGATAACCAGAGGATTGTGAGTTTGAGGCTCGAACAGATCAAAGATCCACTGGATACATCAATGGCAGCTTTGGTATTTAAAATCGGTTTAAGGCAGCAGTTTCCTCTAGGTTGAAATTTTAATTCTGTAGGTGGTAGTCCAATCCTGTAGGTCTTCTGCTTGGTACCTGCTTCTAACAAACCAGAGTGGGGCAATTTTACTTGTATCCGTAGCATTCCTTAAATTACACGTGTTCCTCGGATAATGAGAAATGAGTTAGAGATTTACATCTGTGTTTAGCATAAAGATGTGTGTTTATATCACTAGATGCATTGGAAATTATATAAATTAAATACTGGTACTTATAAATATTTACAGGCATTGTAATATTTACATAACAATAATTGGATCAAATAGATATTTCTCTATCATTAACATTACTATTTAGTTGATCATTACTTTAATATATCTCAAATATTAAAAATATTCGAAGAAGGTGACTAAAAAAATCCAAGCACATGTTTGTATAAAATGCACTTTAGGTTTTTAGTGTTTTTAAGTTTTCCTTTAGCTCTCGCTCTTTCATATTATGCACATCACGTATCATCCTACTTCGGCATAATAAAAAGATTTATTCTTCCAGTACATGGCTTGAATGCGAATTACAAAACATGCTTTAAGTTTCGATACCTCGATGAAACACGGTATATTTTATGGAAGATTTAACTCCTTAGTAGGGTATATTTTGATACTACAAATCAAGAGAGTAGACAAAGAGGTAGCTGTAATTATTTCCGCAGAGGAAGTTAACATTTTATGAGGAGGTTTTTATGCTACCAGAGCATAAGTTTTATAGTTTTTATTCTGAATGAATTTGTGGTTCTGTTACTTTTGTGAAAAGAAAACGTATATACTTCGAGTTTATATGCATTCAAAAATAAGAACTTTAATATAATGAGTCTTTTCTTCTGTAACAGTTTTAAAGTTTTTATTCTGAATGATTTTGTGGTTCTGTTACTTTTGTGAAAAGAAAACATATTTACTTAGAGTTTATATGCATTCAAAAATAAGAACTTTAATATAATGAGTCTTTTCTTCTGTAACAGTTTTAAAGTTTTTATTCTGAATGATTTTGTGGTTCTGTTACTTTTGTGAAAAGAAAACATATTTACTTAGAGTTTATATGCATTCAAAAATAAGAACTTTAATATTGGTATAAATATTTGATCATACATTAATTTTGTAAATTTCCGATTTATTTTAGGTAAGAGAGCTTTATTTAAAATAAGTTTTCATTTATTTCAACTATGTTAATTTATCCATAGGTGTAACAAAGTAAAATTTTCAGTGTTAACCATATATTTAATGTTGTTTTAATGCATTTTAATAACATATAATTAATTAAAAGTTAAGACATAAAGGTACACACTGAAACTTAACATTGTTTTTTTCAAATTCAATGAAATTATAGTATTAGATAATATTTCCATCTTTTTTACAAAATACATATCTAAACATATTGTGGGATTTTCTCTAATAATGACGTTTTGTTTCAAAAATAACGTTTGGTATCTATATAGCTTTAAATATAAAGACATTCAGGCTTGTTTTTTTTTTGTGGTATAAGGTTATACTGCAAATTCTACTTAATCAATTTTCTTACAAATTAAAGTAATTTTATTCTGATGTGCCTTTTGGTTTTTTTCTTTTTTGATAAAGTCAAAAATTATTCTGTTTTTAAAATAATTTTATTTTTATAATTGCAAACTATCCGCAAATTTTGCAATATTAAACTTACGATTGTCTCTATTTCATTATAACAAGTATTTCAAATTTTACACTACCTTTATCCTCACAGTTATTTATACACAAGCAATGATATTTTCTTCGGCAACAGTAACTGTATATGTTTAATTGCATTCTAAGTCTGAATATTCTAAAATCTTTAAGAAATCTAAAAATGTTCATTACTTTTTTCATTTAATGGGCTCCGGAATAAAGTTCATTTAACTTTTACTTTTGATTACTGAATACTCTACAGTCGTAAGAATGAATTTGCTATTTCTTAATAATTTGTAGTTCGAGAATGCAACACAAGCGTTAGACCTGAAACTACCTTTTAAAATTAGTTAATTATTACTAGTTAATAATTTAAATTTAATATGTCATTCATTTCCCATACTTTAAGCAAAAATATCGAGTTAACTACAAAATGCTCATTTTTGTCGTGTGTTTAATTCTGTATATTACAAAGTATTTCCGATGTAATGTAATATCTTTTATTTTACTGTAATCAAAAACATTTTAAAAAGCTCATATAAGATGATTAAAAAATTATAACACGATCATTAAAATTTCTAAACAAATTTATTAAAAAATAAGGCTATTTGTATTTAGTCTTATTGTCTGTAGAATGATTAACATCGTTTAAGTGATAAAAACTTTATATTGTTACATTTAGATGATGAAATAATTATAATTGCATTCTACATTTATACGCAATCTATTAAAAGTATTTTCTTTATGAATTTACATCTAATGTATTCTACAAAAAGTAGTTTAAGGTAATTTTAATTCAACTCGTAGTTAACCTATTTTGATAATTTCATTTCATCATAAATACTATATTTAATTTCTCTTGCGGATTGTAATAAAACATATAAAATGATTTTGGTAGTTATATTCTTGTAATTTTTTGTATATGTTTTTTAATGATATATTTAATGCAATGAATCTTGAAGCTACTATTTACTTTTTGCTACATGAATGCCTAAACCTACTTCTTAAAACCCATCCCGAACGGTTTCGAACATTCATTTAACCAGTTTGATTCAAACTTACGGACTCTGGGTCCAAAAAGCTGTGTCCTACCACTTAACTATTTTCCGGCAATCAATATTCTATTAAAAAATAAAAACTAATTGCTCTTAAAATACATCATATTATACCTTTTAAGTTTTATCCGATTTTTTCCTCAAAACATTACAGGAACTTATTAATTTTTATTTTAAATTCATTATAGAAATAATATATGGAAAATCATATCTACTGTCAAATCAATCCCATTACTCGAACAGATAAACTAACTTAAACTCACCAAATATTGTAAAATCCAAAATGAAAAACCATTTGTGAAAGTTGTCTTTTAAACGTATTAATTGCGAGGCACTGTAAAAAATGTTTAAACAATTTTCTTTAATTGAAAAATAAATAAATCATTATTTAAAATTTATGGAAAAAAGAAAGTGAATTTTTTTCAGTCCAAAGTCTTCTTTTTATCAAAATTCAGCAATTCTTAAATATATTCGCTTCTCAAAAAAAATTCTTTCAAGGTAGGTGGTATTGCAATATAAAGTACGGAGAAAGAATTGGATTTTCTAGAATAACAGAAATATTCATTCGCATTATAGAGGTTTCCATTTTTTTTTCTAGAAGCGGGGATACACGTGACATCCTTCATAAAAATATTTATTGAACGAAAATTTTAAGCTAGTAAATTATAGGATACATATTTCAGGGTAAAGACGTTTTTCAAAAATTCTTGGTTAAAACTTTCTTTACACAAATACTTTTACATATTGTGGCAAATATTTACCATCTTTTGTTTTTATCTTGGAATAAAATAAAGTTTTAAACTTATAAAATATAAATATTCCACAAACAGGCAAAAATGTTAACCAGGGGCTTTTCTTTTATTGAATCTAGTATTTTTATTCCAGTTGTTAGATAAGAAATATCTCAAAACTAATAAACATACTGTTTTGTCTTTTTATCTACGAATGGCAAACAATGCATTAGTAGAAAATTATACATTATTTTGCTTATCTCTCAGAAATAAACATGTTTCTTGAAACAAATCCATAAATCTTAGTTTATCCTGCTTGAAATACAATTCCCAAATCCAAGAATGAACTCATGTATTGTAGTATTAATATGACTATGTATAGAACGTAATTAAAAAACAGCTAATCACTCATTAACTTATATTTTACTTTTAGATTGATGTTACATTTATTATTAACTCTTTGCACTCGAGGGCTCCGAAGTGGAGCCATTTAAAATTTTTCTTCAAATTCGAGGGGTGCACTACGGCGACAATGCAAATAATTTTCAATTTTTAACATAAGAACAAAAACAAATTGTAAAAGCTAATCATTTTACTACTGGCTCCACTCCGGAGGCCTCCAGTTCAAAGGGTTAATAATGAATGTAACATCAATTTAGAAGTAAAATATAAGTTAAAAAGTGATTGGCTGGTTGTTGTTGTTTTTTTTTTTTACGTTCTATACATATTCTTATTAATACTACAATTCATGAGTTAAATGTAGGTGCAAGGGGTAAAATGTAGGTGGATAATAGGATATCCACCTTCAAGTTTCTTTGTCAAAAATATTTTTATGTATGAAAATCTAAGCTATTAGCATCAAGAATAGAAAACGATATAGCGTATATCAAAATAAAAATTTTGGTTCATTCGGGTGTAGCCTGAATTTTAAATAAAGTAAAAAATATGCTTCCATCAACATTAACTAAATAACGTATCCCCTGATCAAATGTTAGAATTGGTACTCGTTGAGAAAAAAGTTTTATCTCTTAATTAATCAATCAAAAAATACAATTAAAGAGTTAAAAATGATTTATATAAAAACTATGATTAAATATTAGTTAAATGATTTATTTACATTAATATTATTCAGAAATAACTCATTTTTATACTTTCTCATATCACTACAACTCATTTTTATATTAAATGTAGATGGATAATAGGATATCCACCTTCAAGTTTCTTTGTCAAAAATATTTTATTAATGGAAACCTAAGCTATTAGCATCAAGAATAGACAACGGTATCACATATTTCAAATTAAAAGTTTTGATTCATTCTGGTGTAGCCTGAATATTTAATAAAGTAAATGGTATGCTGTCATAAACATTAACTAAATAAAGTATCTCCTGATAAAATGTTTGAACTTGGTACTCGTTGAGAAAAAAAAAATTCTCTTAACTAATCAATCAAAAAATACAAGTAAAGAGTTAAAAATGATTTATATAAAAACTATGATTAAATAATAATTAAATGATTTTTTACATTACGGATATTCAGAAATAAATCATTTTTATACTTTCTCATATCACAATAACTCATTTTTACATTAAATGTAGGTGAATAATAGGATATCCACATTCAAGTTTCTCTGTTAAAAATATTTTTATGAATGGAAACCTAAGCTATTAGCATCAAGAATAGACAACGGTATCACATATTTCAAATTAAAAGTTTTGATTCATTCTCGTGTAGCCTGAATATTTAATAAAGTAAATGGTATGCTGTCATAAACATTAACTAAATAACGTATCTCGTGATAAAATGTTAGAACTTGGTACTCGTTGAGAAAAAAAAATTCTCTTAACTAATCAATCAAAAAATACAAGTAAAGAGTTAAAAATGATTTATATAAAAACTATGATTAAATATTAATTAAATGACTTATTTACATTAATATTATTCAGAAATAACTCATTTTTATACTTTCCCATATCACTACAACTCATTTTTATATTAAATGTAGGTGGATAATAGGATATCCACATTCAAGTTTCTCTGTTAAAAATATTTTTATTAATGGAAACCTAAGCTATTAGCATCAAGAATAGACAACGGTATCATATATTTCAAATTAAAAACTTTGATTCTTTCTGGTATAAAGTAATTTAATAAAGTAAAAGGTATGCTGTCATAAACATTAACTAAATAACGTATCTCCTGATAAAAGTAAAGTGTTAAAAATGATTAATATAAAAACTATGATTAAATAATAATTAAATGATTTATTTACATTAATATTATTCAGAAATAACTTATTTTTATACTGTACCATATCACTATAACTCATTTTTATATTAAATGTAGGTGGATAATATTATATCCACCTTCAAGTATCTCTGTTAAAAATATTTTTATGTTTTTATTAATGAAAATCTAAGCTTTACCATCAAGAATAAACAACGGTATCTCGTATTTCAAATTGAAAATTTTGATTCATTCTGGTATAGAGTGAATTTTTAATAAAGTAAAAGATATGCTGTCGTAAACATTAACTAAATAACGTATCAACTGATCAAATGTTAGAACTTGGTACTCATTAAGACAAATTTTTTATCTCTTAACTAATCAGTCAAGAAATATAATTAAAGAGTTAAAAATGATTTATATAAAAACTATGATTTAATAATAATTAAATGATTTACATTAATAGTATTCAGAAATAACTCATTTTTATACTTTCTCATATCACTATAACTCATTTTTAAATTAAATGTAGGTGGATAATAGAATATACACATTCAAGTTTTTTTGTCAAAAATATTTTCATTAATGGAAACCTAAGCTATTAGCATCAATAAAAGACAACAATAGTATTGTGTATTTCAAATTAAAAAATTTTGATTCATTCTCGTTAGAGTGAATTTTTAATAAAATACATTAACTAAATAACGGATTCGCAGATAAAATATTAGAACTTGGAACTCATTAAGAAAAAATTTTATCTCTAAACTAATCAGTGAAAAAACAAAATTAAAGAGTTAAAAATGATTTATATAAAAACTATGATTAAATAATAATTAAATGTAATACATTAATAGTATTCTGAAATAACTTATTTTTATACTTTCTCGTATCACTATAACTCATTTATATGTTAACTGTAGGTGGATATAAAATATCCACTTTCAAGTTTCTTTGTCAGAAATACTTTTATTAATGGAAACCTAAGCTATTAGCATCAAGAATAGACAACGGTATTGCGTATTCCAAATTTAAAAAATTTCATTCATTCTGGTGTAGCTTGAATTTTTAATAAAGTAGATGGTATGCTGTCATAAATATTAACTGAATAACGTATCCCCTGATCAAACGTTAGAACTTGGTACTCATTAAGAAAACATTTTATCTCTTAACTAATCAGTGAAAAAATACAATTAAAGAGTTAAAAATTATTTATATAAAAACTATAATTAAATAATGATTAAATGATTTATATAAACCAGTAGTATTCATAAATAACTCATTTCTATACTTTCTCCTATTACTATAACATATTTTTATATGAAATGTAGATGGATATTAGGATATCCACTTTCAAGTTTCCTTGTTAAAAATATTTATATTAATAGAAACGTAAGCTATTAGCATCAAGAATAGACAACGGAATCGCGTATTTCAAATAAAAATTTTTGATTCATTCTGGTATAGCCTGAATTTTTAATAAAGTAAAAGGTATGCTGTTATAAACATTAAGTAAATTACGTATCTCCTGATCAAATGTTAGAGCTTGGTATTCATTAAGACAAAAGTTTTATCTCTTAACTAACCTGTCAAAAATACAATTAAAGAGTTAAAATCGTTTATATAAAAATTATGATTAAATAGTAATTAAATGATTTATTTACATTAATAGTATTCAGAAATAACTCATTTTTATACTATACTTTTCCATATCACTATAGCTCATTTTTATATTACATGTAGGTGGATAGTAAGATATCCACCTTCAAGTATCTCTGTTAAAAATATTTTTATGTTTTTACTAATGGAAACCTAAGGTATTACCATAAAGAATAAACAACGGTATCTCGTTTTTCAAATTGAAAATTTTGATTCATTCTGGTATAGAGTGATTTTTTAATAAAGTAAAAGATATGCTGTCGTAAACATTAACTAAATAACGTATCAACTGATCAAATGTTAGAACTTGGTACTCATTAAGACAAATTTTTTATCTCTTAACTAATCAGTCAAAAAATATAATTAAAGAGTTAAAAATGATTTATATAAAAACTATGATTTAATAATAATTAAATGATTTACATTAATAGTATGCAGAAATAACTCATTTTTATACTTTCTCATATCACTATAACTCATTTTTATATTAAATGTAGGTGGATAATAGGATATCCACCTTCAAGTTTCTTTGTCAAAAATATTTTTATTAATGGGAATTTAAGCTATTAGCATCAAGAATAGACAACGGTATTGCGTATTTCAAATTAAAAATTTTGATTCATTCTGGTGTAGCCTGAATTTTTAATAACGTAAAAAGTATGCTGTCATAAACGTTAAGTAAAGTACGTATCCCCTGATCCAATGTTAGAGCTTGGTACTCATTAAGACAAGAATTTTATCTCTTAACTAATCTGTCAAAAAGTACAATTAAAGAGTTAAAAATTATTTATATAAAAACTATGATTAAATAATAATTAAATGATTTATTTACTTTAATAGTATTCAGAAATAACTCATTTTTATACTTTTCCATATCACTATAACTCATTTTTATATTAACTGTAGGTGGATAATAGGGTATTCACATTCAAGTTTCTTTGTCAAAAATATTTTCATTAATGAAACCTAAGCTATTAGCATCATGCATAGACAACAACAAAAAAATTTTGACATTTAAAAATTTGGTTCATTCTGGTATAGAGTGAATTTTTGATAAAGTAAAAGGTATGCTGTTGGTATTCAACTTTTTAATATTAAAAAATGTGTATATATCATAAAATATTTTTAAAATAAATGATAAAAATATCCATTTTATGATATAAATAATGTAGTTTTGATTAAATGCATTGTTTTCATGCATTTGCATGCTAATTAAAATAACTATATACAGACCATGATGATCATGATGTTAAATGAAGTACGTAAAATATCCATGCAAATTTTTAGAAAACTACAGCTTTAGAAGTACACTAAAAAAGGACTTTTTGTAAGGTTATACAAAATTTGCTTATAAACCAATGTTTGCATATTTTTTATCAATTTTTCCAAACACGACATTAATATCCCGTAAAAGATTATGTTATTACACAAGCATATTAAAAAATATAGCTGCTTATTTAATACCTAAAATTTGTGAAATTTCACTAGTAGAATGCATTTTTGTCCCCTAAAAAATAATCTTGAGTTTATTCACCCCGTTTTGTTCAAGATCAGAGTTTTTAAAAATAAATCCTTTTTTTGACGACCACCAGAGGAGCAAAAGAAGCTAAATCCTTTTTGCAGTATTTCTCGTGGTTTCTGTTCCTAATCAATACTTTTAACATATGTTCCTCGAGTCACGTAAGATATGTATCTTATTCCGTCTGCAGCATAAAAGAAAAGTTTTACAGCATTTTTCCTGAAAAATGCATGAATCGGAGAATAGCTTTGGGCTCATGCATCTGCTACTGGGGACAATCGAAACATTTCTAGAATCGAACAGATTTTTTGAGGCCTGGAGAACTGTAGATTGACGAGATATGGAAACTCATATATTTCGTGTTTTTAAATACGTTTTATGTAATGGAAGGATTTTATTCATTTATCTATATACATAAAAATCAGAGTCTATTTACCTGCTCTTTATAAAATCTTCACTGTTTGCTGTATTCTCGCTAAATTTTACACAACTATTTTTGATGCTGTCAGAAAAATTGTGGATTTCTAAATATCTTCTGTTTACATAATAGCTTGGTTGACTCCTTGATTGATGTCACCCTTGCCAGTAAATGACAGACTGCGGCACATACGTACTAAATTTCTCATGTTACCACGTACAAAATAAATGTTACCTAATTCCCAATTTAATCAACAGGAATTTATCTAAAAATAACAGTCTGCTATGTGTTTTCAGTATAATTTACATTTAAAAGAATAAAAATTACTCCGAACCAACTGACTAAACAACAGTTTCATTACCATCTATTTTTTAATACATTTTTCCAAATTTTAGTATCTTTATTCTATGAACATTTTCTTATCATTTTTATATATATCATTGGTTGTAGTTTTATATTTGTTAGAAAGATACCATCTTAATGAATGAAAATTCATTGATGGTAACTGTATGAACTTTCTATAGCAATCCAAGACTAATTGGAATAAATCTCCTAATATTTAAAAGTAATTGAATGGATTTAGTTCTAATTATAATTGTAGCACTAACATTAATTTAGCAGATATGACAATCCGGATAAAAACATCATTATTTTAATTGTACAAAAAAGGACCTCTTATGTTAAATTGTTAACTGTTATATTAAAGACCTCTTCTGTTACGTTGAGAGCCCTATTTCGATGAATTTGATCTATTTTAACAATAAAATTAATTTCACTTTGCATCTTCTTATGCACAATGAATTGCCTAAAGATAACCAAATAGTAGGAGGCTGTCTTTTTGTACTCAATTTGTGGTTTGAATCCCACTTGCTGGCATGAAAGTTCGTAGTCGCTCAGAATCGGCTCTAATCTGTAGGTCTTAGTCTCATTAACCTTGACGTAGCAAAGTAATAGAAAGCAACCACAGTTAACATATACACTGGATTTATTATGGGTCTAAGTTACTACAGTCATATCTTTGCATCCCGATTGCTATTAATAGTGCAGTATACTGGAAGAAATTCAAAAACCCGTACAAATGACGGATGTCTTAGACATCTACTTTATGCTAAAAAGTAAAGCGTAATGAAGAATGGCTCACCATATGACTAATGTTGGTCGTTCTTGTTCAAACGCATATCGTGTGGTTACTTAAAACAATAATTAAAATAAATTAGTGTATAACGTGCATTGAGAGATTTTGCTCTATATTTTGAAAATAAAAGTTCTCGTTAAATAAGCATAAACACCATATTTAGAGTAAAATATAATTTTCGAATTAAAAGCTTTGTCATCCTATACAAATTAAAATGTAAGTTACGCAGAAATTGGTATATAGTACAGTTTGTGATATCAAAACTGGAAATCAACAGATAAACAACCAATCCCAGAAAATACTTTTAGTTCTTTGGGTGCTTAGTTATACCCCACAATTCATTCTCTTCTTATTAGCTGGTTGTATAATAAAAGTAAATCGAGAAATAAAAATTAGTTCTGAATTATAGTTACTCAGCTTTATTTCCTGATTTACAAAGTAACATATTTTAATAAAACAATTATTTTTGTTGAAAACTGTTATACCAGTCTCTTCGATTTCAGTTATCCCCACTGGCCATGACATTGATATTCGATATCCCATTTATCTTTTAGTGCTATAATTCTCAGCAAATTCCAATATAGATTTTCCAAAATTTGGAGTGTGGAAGTTTTAATTAAATGTACATATTTTCCGGTAAAATTCAAACAGAGCAAAAAATCAATAATTACCAGCAGCATTGTTGAAATTTTAATGGATTTCAACATTTTGTTTACTAACATCGAGACTCGAAAGTACTACTTTAAGCTTTAAATTTTTAGAAGTTCCTCGAGTTCCGACTGTTTTTAAATGCTAACAATTATTTTCTTAAAGTTTTATTTTTAGATTCATTTGGAAGATATAACTTTAAACTGCAATTTTTTTCTGTTTAGACACAATGCAAAACCATCTGTGAATATTTTTAACGAAATTACATATTTTACACATTTACACAATTCTTTGATGTCTTTAGAATTGCAAACAAGCAATTCAATAAATCTTTTTTCCTGGGTATTTTTAAGCGTTAACTTTCGTTGACAATTTTCCTCTTATCTTAGATCTAAAAAATAACTAATTGTTTTGATCAAATTAAAGTAGTTAATACATTTTTACATTAGCACAGTCCTTTCTATCTATAGAGAAAAAGGCTTTTAAGATAGGCCTTAGAGTAAATGAAAATAAAACAAAATATATGCCATGCATAAAAACTGGATACTTAAGTAAACATCTAGAAATGGACGCATTTAAATTTGAGGTGGTTGATTGCTTCACCTGTTTAGGATCTGAGGTAAACAACAAAAAAATGATGTTACGACAGAAATCCACAAGAGAGTTATGATGGCAAAAAAATGTTTTATGGCCTACGAAAATATATAAAATCAAAATTAATAAAAAGGAAAACAAAAATTTTACTTTACAATTGTCTAATAAGAACTGTTTTAACTTATGCATGTGAAACCTGGGCAAAAACTTTGTCAGATGAAAAGATACTGGCGATCTTTGAAAGAAAAATCCTTAGAAATATATTTGGAGGAATACCAAAAAATAATATATGGCTCAAGATATCAAGTTTAGAACTCTATAATTTATACAATGAACCTGACAGAATAAATTTCATCAAATTGCAAAGAATAAAGTGAGCAAGCCATCTAATCAGAATGGACAATGACCGAACAACAAAATGAGTCTTCGAGGCAAAACCTACAGGAACGCGGAGACGAGGCATACCCAACCTGAGATGGACAGACTGTCAGGAAAGAGACCTTCAGGTACTTAAAGTAAAAAACTGGAAGAATTTGTCCTCTAGAAGGACGTCTTGGAAAAAGCTTATTGAGAAGGCCAGGACCCATCCTGGGCTGTCATGCACTGCAGAAGAAGAATACATTTTTACACCTTTTATGTCTTTACCATTTCAAACAGTTCTTTCCCCTAAAGTTTTAGTAGTCCTTCAGATTTAGAAATTCATTGTACCACTTCAAACCTTACCAAAGTAATCTAAATATCAACCTTATTATGTTTCAACAATACGTGTTGGTGTCTAAAATAACCCAATGTATTTTTTCAGCGTAGTTGAGTCCTACATTATGAACATTAGTAGTGTACATATTTAGTTCTTTTATACGCATTTTCAATATTTTTACATCTCTTATTTCTTAAAGATAATTTATTATAGCCATTAAATTTTAAATTTATAAGGTATTATGAATTTGGGTAACTACTGGATACTTATGAAATAAAAATGATGTTTCATTCAAAATTATGGAAATAAATTTTAACCCCAGAAATGTACTATAAAATGTGGAAACATAGTACAACGAAAGACATATTTTCCCAATATTACGATATTTTGTGCCCAATATTATGGATCTTTATTTTTACATTAATTTGATACAAAAGAGAAAATTGCACATATGATTGCACATTCGATTATTTGATTTGCGTATATGATTACACATTCTATCATTTTCTAAGATCAACTATGTACATGTGGAAATTTTATTACAAAATACAATTTTAGACGTTTAAATAATTTAACACTTAAAACATTCAACCCTGAAAGGAAAAATGTCTGTTTAAACATCCTTGCGAAATTCAAAATAAAAGCGTAGGAAACCAATAGAAGTCGCAAATATTAGAGATTGCTGAGAAATACAGGACTATTCTCTATCATTTACATCAACAGAAAAAAATATATATATCGAAACGGAAAATTAGCACAAATATATTGTCTCAGCAATAATAAATTCATAATATATTAAATACACTTGTTTTCATCTATCTTTCAAACCACTGAATAATCCACACGGGTTAAAAATAATACAAACCTGTGTGGTACAATTTATACAGTTAAAAGTTATTGTTTGAATAAAAGTGTCACACTTTGCTGAAGAATTATCATGACTAAGAATCGAAATAAATAAACATGTTTGAAAAGTTCTCAAAAATAAAACAAATTTAATTAAAAATTTAATGTTGGTTTAAAACACCCGAATATCCTAGGACACTAAATTAGAAACCCAGTTTATACATAATGTACGATATTGTAGGACTTGTAGCTGTGATGAAAATCTGCAAACATGATGATTTAACGACATTTGAAACACAGTAAAACCCTATTGTTTGAATAAAAGTGTCACACTTTGTTGAAGAATTATCGTGACTAAAAATAGAAATAAATAAATATGTTTGAAATATTCTCAAAGATAAAAAAAAATTAATTAAAATTTAATATTGGTCTAAAACACCCGAATATCCTAGGACACTAAATTAGAAACTCAGCTTATACATAATGTATGATATTATAGGTGCTTGTAGCAGTGATGAAGATCTGCAAACATGATGATTTAACAACATTTGAAGAACAGTAAAAACTTATTGCTTGAATAAAAGTGTTACACTTTGCTGAAGAATTATCATGACTAAAAATCGAAATAATTAAACATGTTTGAAAAATTCTCAAAAATTAAACAAATTCAATTAAAATTTAATATTGGTCTAAAACACCCGAATATCCTAGGATACTAAATTAGAAACTCAGCTTATACATAATGAACGATATTTTAGCTGCTTGTAGCGCCTCTCATCTTTGATGAACATCTGCAAACATGATGATTTAACTACATTTGAAGCACAGTAAAAGTTATTTGAAATTATTTAATAGTGTATTACTTATTTTAAAAAAATAAGATAAGTAACGATTTGAAATAAATATACTTTTTAATAATATTACTCGTTTAAAATAAGTAGTACCATACAAATAAAATGTGTATTTTGTTTTGATGCTGAAATTTAATATTGTTTTTGAATTCGACATATTTATCAGACAATGTGCATAATTTTCCATCAAACTTTCAAGGAAAATATGATTAATAATAAATTGAAAACATTGTAATAACATAGTTGGTATACTTGACAGGTCAAATGTTCAACAAAAAAATCATTCATGAAACAATACATTATCCTTTACCTAACAAACAACATACGTATTTATCATTTTTACATGTTGTAATATATCCCTAAGCTCTAAATTAAGAGTAAATAAATTAAATCATACAAATAACACAAAATGAAAAAACTTACATTAACATCCCAAATAATTAGACCATATATAAAACTGAAAAAAAAAAATCTAAAATTATTTTAATGTTACTTCTTTAGAGAAGTAATTATTATACAAAAATGAAGGATGCTACTTTGATCTTTTCTGGAAAGAATAACAGTAAATCATCTGAAGAAACGGCAATTAACTCACATTTCCCCCATGAAAATGCTTTTCCAATGGTCATAAATAAGTAATTTTTGTAAAAGACCATAAATAAAATTTATTTGTGGGTTATTCATTTTGAATTCTCTTTATAATACATAAATTACAAATAACCAAATTAGTGAATCTCATATTTTCATATTTTTGTTTAATTCTTAAGAAAATAATGGTGGAGGAAAAATCCCTATGCAGTAAAACTTAAGTCTTCCATCTTTCCTAAATAAAATGCTATTTATATCATTAATCATACTTAATTAAATGTCAAACACAATCCTAAATTAAGAAATTTTCATAAATTATGATATTCGCATGAAGGTCAGTTTTCATTTCTGGTACATTCTTATTAATATGCTTCTCGATATATATAACATAATTCCAATCATATTATTTTCTTATTAGAAACAAATAAAATATAGGATATTTTCAGTATCAGTTTGTTTGTTGAGAAAAAATATAATTTTGATTTTGTCATTTCTCGTTGAAAATAAATATTTTATTAGGAGGAAGTTGATATATGCTGTTTGAATTATCAATCTGAATTATCATACTTATATTATTCTAATGAATGATTCGTGATGTACTTCTCTTAATAATAATTAAGTTTGTAATCATATTGAGTTTGAATACACTTTAAGACATTTATAATTTATAACGATTTTTCGAATGGTATTGAATGCTTAGTTCAAGGACAATTTTTCTTATTGATAAAATGTTATCCAGATACTTCAGAGATCACGTGTCCAACCTTATTTCCTTTCATTGCAAACAAACACAATGCATAAAAAATTTCGATATTATTTTATTTATTCAGCAAAAATAGTCTTTAAATATTCATTTTTGTAGTGAAAACATATATTTTCTAAAAGGCTAAAAGATTCGAGCCATTATGCTATGGTATTCTAACCAATGCTCTCGTTTTCTGTGCGTTTTTACTATTTTTCTTCTAATAATAATCTGTTTTTATGTGATATTTTAAATTCTGTCCCGAATCAAAACATTTTTACATTCTTAAAAGAAATTGGTTTTTATCCTCACATTCGATTGTTTAAGTTTTTACCTTTTATTGACGTCTACATTATTAATATTGTCTTTTGTATTATTGTTTACAACTCTCTTAATTTCTGCTATTGTGTAATTTTATTTATGATTATTTTGGTTATTTATCCTTTCTTACTATTTTATATCTAATTTTTGCACCATACAGGTTGCTTACCTCATGTGTTGCACATTATGTCCTTTCAGGATCCAGTGCCATAAAGCCTAATAAACCAACCTTTTCTGCGAACTCCTTTCCTACGGAAACTCGGCGGCTTATATGCAATGTCTCTCGGGGCCTGCGCAGGCTTGGGCAGGCATCTGCATAAGCCGTTCTCTTCCTCTCTGTAGACTTGCGATCAGGCATTGGATTGGAATTATCTGATGAGTCGAAATATTATCTTCGGCTGAGTTGGATTGACAACTAATGTTAATACCGTCATGCCTAAATTTTGCGGCTAAATTGCCATCCGAAATTATCTCTAATTTTTATCTCTAATTATTTTATCTCTAATTTTTGCACCATTCAGGTTGCTTACCTCATGTTTGGCACATTATTTTCTTTCAGGAACCAATGCCATAAAGCCTAACAAAACTAAATCAAACTTTTCTGACAGTTAATCAAAATTATAGAATGTAAAATTACGTAAAATGTCGGATACAAAATTATTATCTTCGGCTGAGTTGGATTGACAACTAATGTCCATACCGTCATCCTGCCTAATTTTTGGGCTGAATTGCCATCCGAATTAATTCAGGAATGGAGAAATATTTTATTTAGAAATATATAAAAATTATTTTCTCCCTATAGTATTGCAAAGAATTTGCCTTTATTAGAATTAACAACATATTTCCGTATCGATCAGGAATACTCTGGAGTCTGCGAGTTGATTTGAACGTCGTTATGACGCTACTTTGACGTCAGTTTACGGACATTATGCAAGCAAACGATCAAGCTGGCATCAAAGACGTCACAATGACCATGCGAACAGACTCGCATCGTCCAGAGTAAGTACCTATGTCTGAAGGCCCCCTACACACGATGGTCCAGTGCAAGCCATTACCACCGACTGGAGAGGATATGGCTTATCGAGGACGACAATGACAGACGATAAAATGGACTTGGTGGAGGATGGCTTCGAAAACAGTTTTTCTCCAAAGATCAAAGGCAGCCAGATATCCAACTAAAGTACGCAATAGACCCTATGAACGAATCCAAGCGCTCGGGTTATTCAGTGGCCCAATGTGTGAAAGCAACCCGTAAACTATATAGTCCAAGCTCACCAGAAAGAGGTGAACAATTGGCCATAGTATGGAAGCTATATTAGACATAACCAAACGGGTTTCAGTGTGTAATGTATACAAAAATGTCAACTTTATCAATAGTTTGTGCAATTAATAAATATCTACTGCACCTGGATGAATAGATCTTCCAGTATCCGAACTGAAGTTTTAAATCTAAAAAGAATTCTAATATTTCTTCATGAAAAATTTTCTAGAGATATTATGGTTCTTATAGTCATGCATCAAAATAAGTGGTATATGAAATTTAACTACAAACCGAATGTATATCATGAACAATAAAAGCTATTATGTGTAGTTCATGTAATAGAAAAAATTTCAGGGGAACAAACGGATAATGTTGCAAAACTTTCTTGGGAAATTAATTTTTTTGCAATACATTGCAGAACTGCACTTCAAGAGCTGGAAATATCACAAATCGGAAATTCATACTTTGAAAAAAGCATCTACCAAACACAAAAAATAACGTTATAGATCCCTTTCACAATCAACATGAAGGAATTTTCCTTTAAACCATTATGTTACACTAAGCTTAAATACAGCAATTTTCTAGAGTATAGGCACTTAAAAGTAGCTTACGACTGGCATTCGCATTTATCATCTTTCTCCTCTCAAAGTTCTGGTAATACGGAATTGAAAGTAATAGTAATTGAAATAAATATTCTAGTAGTTGAAATAAACTGATGGCTGCAGCACCCATACTTATGCGTTATAAAATTTTGTTTTGTGTAACTACACAATTTCTAAGCTCCGGATAAGAATTATGTGTCATTTCTATTCGCTTCATTTGTTTTGTAAGAGGGACCGTTTCTGTATATGGCAAGGGTAATCTAAATATATTTTCCAGAAACTGTAGTGCTCTAGGCTATTTCTATCTGCCCATAAGTGTTCATCTGCATCAGCAACTATTTGATATATTAGCAATGATAGGCCCACTTGTACTTATGAGAACAAATAATATGAACATCTGTAACTTACCGATAAATGGTTGGTAAAAGGCTTCCTTTTTTCAGTGAATTGTAACATATTCTTCTTCGTGTAAATATTTTTCAAATATTGAATCATTTGTATCTATATAATTTTAATGCCGTCTTGAGAAAATAGTTTTTATTAATATTGTTTTCAATAATGAAATTTAGTTTGGGCAGTTTTAAAGATTTTCTTTTTTGACTAATAGTACCAAAATACCACCTTATCAGTGTATTCGAAGTTTTAATATAAATATCGACTCTCCCCTCTGTATAATGTAATTTCTTAATTATTTTTAAAAAGGATTTTAAAATTCCTTTCGTAAATGAATCTAAATTACTAAACAATAAGAAACAAAATTTGTTTCTACGTAGGTGGTACTTTCTGGAACTTATCTATCGATAAATTACGCTATTCCTGTGCAATATTAACTACATTTTACCTAGGTAAGAAAAAGTTTTGAGTTCTAAATCTCAATATGTATAAATCATGCCTTAAGGGAAATCACTGCTTCTTGTTTTATTATTAGCTTGCGCTGCCGAATTGGTTCGATATACATAAAAGTAATTTGCTACGTATAAACAAAATTTATTTATACGTATGTGGTACTTTCTGGAACTTATCTAACTAAACATTACGCTATTCCTGAGCAATATAAACTACATTTTACCTAGGTAAAAAAAGTTTTGTGTTCGAAATCTCAATATGTATAAATCATGCCTTAAAGGAAATCACTGCTTTATCGGCTTGCGATGTCGAATTGGTTAGATATACATAACAATAATTTGCTACAGAAATATTAGTCATTAGCAGATTTTTAAAAAAAAGTCATCGACGCAACATACCTATAGATTTTATGATATCTATTCCGAGAGGTATAAGGGCAGTAAGATCGAATTATCTTTTAAAATGTATTTCACACTTTAGAAAATTGCTACTAAAAATATAGTCCTAGACAAAAAAAATGAATGTTCTAGACAAAAACTAGTTATTTTTTATTGTTCACCAATAACTTATTTTCCTCTATTATACAATATTTTTAATTTTTATAACTTTTTTTGAAAAGACAACCTAAGAAATATATAGTTTAAAGAGTTTTGAATACAATTAGACTGCTGCATTGTCTTACATGTTTCAGTTTTAATTTAAATATCATTTGAAATATGAAGAGTAAAAAAAATAAATATAAATACTAACATGTTGCTGTTGTATCCAATGCCATTTGGACGAGTCAAGAACGTGAGCTAGACGCTATGCGAATTAAGCCGAAAAGGTGCCTGTTTCGTTTAACGAGCATCCTTTGGATGAAAGTTTAGCTTAAGTGAGTCCAACGTAATTTAAAAGCTGGGACCAAGCAAAAGACCTCCTGGGCTTGGACAGCCGCCCCCAAACGTATCTTTTGAGAACTTAGCATTGTGACCACGAACCTATTTTAGGTGCCCAAGGCAGCATCAACTAACACGGCGGATTTTAGGCTGACTCAAGCCTGAACTCACAACCCCGTAATTATGACGTCGTTGCTTTGCCGACGAAGACACCATGGTTAATCGTAATATAAATATATGCAACAGGTCAATAACAACAGCTGACTTATGCTATCGTACAAATTTTTAAAATTTAATACATTTTTTTGAGAAAGCAATTTAAGAGTCATATAATTTGAATATAATTAATGCATTTTCTTAAATGTTTGAGGTAATGTTTCACTTGAATTTAAAAATCATTTGAAGCATAAGAATTTAAACATAAAATGAAACTCAATATAAAAATGTGGAACAGGTCAACAGCATTAGCAGAGTCTCTAAAATGCGCTGAAAAAGGAGAGCATCAAACAACATAAAAAAGTATGAAATATTTTCCCTCGCGTTTTCTCTCAAAATCTTTTAGAAACCTTATAAAAAGTTTATTCAAACATTCTCAAACACTACTATAAGGCTAAAAGTACCACATTCTTCGAATATGTAAAAAAGAAGAGGCGAGAACCTTGAAAAAAAACTTTTTAAATGTATACCTTTCTCTGAAGTATCCAATCTGTCACTTTGAAATTCGACTCTCCCGTGACAAGCCGAATTCAGTATTTCAACGGCGGATTTCTTTTTATGCTGTGAAGTAACTATAAAGTTCTTTCTTTTGGTACTTGTAGCAAAAAACACTCATATTTAGAAAGCTTGGAAGGCTACAGAGATTTTTAAAAGGTCAAAAGCTGTCCTTTTCTTATGTAAAAGAGACATTTTGAATTTTTTTTCTGTAATAAATTCTTTATAGTCCGCTCATTTAATTGCATTAAAAATATGGGAGTAAACCATTTAGCAATATGTAACTGAATTTTTAAGGATTAAATTAACAGTTAAAATTTTTAATGTTTAATTAGCAGGAATGTTTGTTTCACTTTTAAAAGTCCTGCAGTCATTATTTGACTTTTTACTTTTTAACAGCTTCTGTCTAGTGTTCTTCTAGCTTAATCCTAAAATCATCAAAGAGTCATCCTAGCTCATCACTGTATTAGGTATAACTGATTCAGTCTCCTAACTAATGGAATAAAAACCTTTACACTATCGAACATTCATAGAGTAAAATAACATCTAGTAATGATAAAGAAAGCATTTCCAAAAATAAATTATAATTTCCTCAAGTTGGTGCTTGAGTCATTTCAGTTTATAATACAATTGCCAATACTTTATATATATATATATATATATATATATATATATATATATATATATATATATATATATAATGTGTGTGTGTGCGTGCGTCCGTTCGTCCAGTCCCAAAAGGTGAAGCAAAAAAAGATGGTCGTAAGGATTATTGAAAACAGAATATTTGTATCCCAGGTATAAACTTATTATTAACTAATGCTAAGTTTCTTTCCGGTTAAAAGCCTTTATCAATGGTTAACGAACTTCTAGAGTGTTTAAAATCTAGTTAAGATATTAATTAATTATACATTGTTTATAAGGAATGTACATTTGTACTAAAATCTATCTTAAAATATTACTTCCATAATCGAAGATCAGTAAAAAGTATTAATAGGGCACATATCCTTTAATATGGGGATTTTGAAATTTATTTATTTTTTTTTTTTTGATACAGATATTAATGTATTTTTCTTATACTTCCCAACAGAAAAGTATTAAACGAAGGCTTTGAACTGTACATACGGGTACAAACGAGTATAAGAAGTGACGAGATAGAGGGACTGGTAATATTCAATTCTCTCAGTTTGTTTGAATTCACTGTGAAAAAGATGTTTTTCTTGTGAAACAAAGCTGATGTGTTTCTAAGTTTTGCAACTTTCAGATGCATTTCAAAATTTTTAATTGATATTATATCCCTATAAGCTAAAACATATTTCAATTGTTATTGTAATACTAGACTCAAGACTCGAGTTGGTGTTACATGGGCCCCAGGTTTTTTTTCGGCGACCGAAGACGGACACCCCGAGAGGGGGTGGGCAAGCCCTGTTCCATGCAGGTTCTACAGGAGGGGGGCGAGAGATGCGACCCCGCCCGCGCCAGCTGCGGAGAAGGACATTTTCCCGTGGAGGCGAAAACTTGACCGAGGGGGGGGGATTTCCACCCCGGCCCCTCGCGAAGAGGAGAGGAGGGATGCCCGCTCGGATCGACGGAGAACGGAGATTATTCTTGCGAAAGGAGTTGAGACCGAGGTGTTTTCCCGCTCGACACAGTTTATTTTGTCCTCGGTCTTATTTGAGCCCTGTTTGGGTATGATATGGAGTGTACATATGTTTTAACAGATCTTCTTAATAATAAATGTTTAATCCAGAGTTTTGTCGCTGCTGTGCTTCATCGTCGGCCATATAGGCTTTAATCGAACTCAAGATACCTGCTCCAGATAAAATAGGCGTGCAGGTATAGGAACTAGGCGTGCAGATATAGGAAAGTGCAGCCTGGGACGCGCGAGGCGTTGACAGTTATTTTGTATAAAGCTCAAAAATATCAATGTTTAGAACAGCATAAATAACTATATTCTTTTATTTTATTGCCATGTCGGATATTGACATGTTCTATTTTTTTTTTACTTTTTCTTTTTAAAAAGAAATAGTCCAAAACCACTTGTTACAACTTCCTTCATTTTAGAATTTAGAAATGACTACATTTTCAATGAAAACCTCGATAAAATTCTAATATTTTAAGGACAAAAACTGAAGAAATGATTGTCATCCATGCTTTGGTTGCTTTGAGTTTTTCAATTAATAGTACATCCCAGTTAATGCATAACCTTAAACTTTGGTAGGTAAAACATATTTTCTGGCAGCTTTAACTTTAGAGACGAATTTAGTTCACGACGTAGTTCATCTGCTTACTTGTTGACAGTTTAGTAGTATAAGGGATAAACAATATAAATCAGGAAAAATTAAAATTTCTAATTTTAATTTTGTCTATAATACTCTATATATAAATATTGCTACGATCTTCAAAGCTGGGTTTCGGGATTGAATGGACTTTAAGACAGCACGAAAACAATAATTTATTGGCAATAAGTTGGAACATACAATACCAGAAAGGCATCAAGAGTAAGGTACAGCACACTCGTACCAAGATTACAAAATCTTCGCGAATCAACTCGAGCAGAATATCCTGGGCTTTCCGCATAAAACAAAACGGAAGCACCGGTAAAACACAACACACCTTGCGTACTCTGTAAACCGAGAAATCTACTAAATGACTCTTCTCGTTCCGAATTGTAGCTTGTTTGGGGTACCAGGGCTTGAGCCGAATACCCAATGGTGAAGGTGAGAATTACTCTGCATGGTGTGCATCTTGAAGTATGGAAATATAGGTGAAAATAATTTGATTGAATAGAATCTCCTCGTTTGGAACTCAGCCTGCCTTATATAGGCCCGAAGAAACTGCTGAAATATTCCAGAAACCGAAACCGGAAGGTGTCACGTATATCCACGCTTGGCAACATTTGGAGATACTTGGCGATATTTGGCGACAAACATACGTTGCCAACGAGCCGGTATCTCGCCAATTTGGGTGAGATACCCATAGAGTTCCATGTTAAATTTATGGCTCACTAACAAATTCGTAACAATATTTAGATTGCTTGTTACACTTAAAGTATTTAATTGAAATATGGGAGATTAATTTTTTTCCCATTTGCTTGAAATCTATTTTTAGAGAATAAATATATTTATGAATAAATTTTTCAATACGCTTGAGTATCATGTGGGTTAATCTACATACATCAATAAACATAGATTATATACTCCTATAATCCAAATATCTAATTTATATTCCCTATAATAACCTTATTTAATTATTTGTGTTGTTTGTAATTCATAAACCAAATTCTAAAGACTATACTTAAAACTTATTTGGATAAGCTTGATTTTCTAGTTGCTTCAATTCTAAATTCAAAAACCCAGTCAGGTAATAATTTAAAAATTCTTGTTGATAATTCAGACTATGTTAGATAATTTCAAGCATTTTAATACATGACTTATTTTTTTTAAGAAAATTATTTAACGTCAATAACTTTTCTCACCAATGCAGTAACGTTTCAATTACACCATTTTAACGAGTCTAGAAGTGATTTTGGTGTGATTTCCTAAAGTATGATCTTTATGATAATTTTCCTATTGTTAGCTTTCTAAAAATGTGTTAATGTAATATAAATGGCCATTTTGGATCGCCAGAATAAAGTGGTGACTGCATATAAATTAGCATAGACGAATGAATAAATGTTACGTGAGTAATAAGTTGATGAATTATGTAATCTATCATAATTCCAGGTACATCCACTAGATTATTTCTTTTTTTTTTTTTTTTGTAAAATAGTTAATGGTCAGAGATAAATAGTTGATGCATATAAATTACGGAAGGTTAACTATTTTGTACGAACATCTGTCTTCATTGAATAAAACATTTCCTATTCGTGAGATAATAATTTCATTAGGTTTGTTTCGGAAGAATTATTTTTAGAATTTATGTTTTGGGTTTTTTACTTTCTTCTATTTTCTATACTACAAGAATTTCTAGAGCTTCGCTTCATATGTTTTATAATATATATATATATATATATATATATATATATATATATATATGTATATATATATATATATGTATATATATATGTATATATATATATATATATATATATATGTGTGTGTGTGTGTGTGTGTGTGTGTATATATGTGTATATATGTATATGTATTAATGTGTATATATGTATATGTATTAATGTGTATATATGTATATATATATGTATATATATATATATATATATATATATATATATATATATATATATATATATATATATATATATACACCATTACACAGTTTAGTCAAACAATTTTTCTAATTCAAGGTAGCCTGTAAATGACATATTCATACATATACATACATATACATACATACATATACATATATGTAATATATCAAATTATTTAACTTTAATATTTCCCTAAAAACCTCCACTCTCCCATTCTAATTCCTTAAAATCTTTTCCCCAACCTTAAATGTCTTAATCAAAGGAGCGCTCTCGACTTAAAATTTTTTCGATCCATTTCCCAAAGCTTTCTATCCTATAGATGTAAATTTTCTGTCTATTCAACGAGTTTAACAGCTGGCGCCGGCAAACAGCTCCACGTTTTTCCTGATCTGACACTTAAATTCGCTGAGTAAGTGAGAAAATTCTTTCTGTCTTCGCTCTTGGGTGCATCTCTGTTCGAGCAGAATGATTTTTGCGTCTTTCCCTTGTTTGTCGTTGACTAGTAAAGATATCCGTTTTAGGAGCTCCAAAATAAAATTTTAATTAGACTTTTTCCGGTCTCTTTCAATGGCCCGACTGCATTACTCATCGTCATTACTGCTAGCTGTTTAGGATTCTCCTTGCCTAGTACCCCGGGAAAGTAAAAAAAATAGGGGCTGCATAATTATGATAACTAGAGAATAAAATTATTACATATATACATACATACAAAGTGCATCTAAAAATCTCGTTGTATGGAAGGATACATAATAAACAATTTGAGTTAAAACATTTAAGGTTACGCATGCGCAAGAAAAAGTCCTTTGGAGATACGCAACGTTCCAATAATATCTAGAAACTTGAAACAGACTAATCTGCTATGGGAAATTGAGTAAGTTGTGGGCGTTAATCCACATCATATTTAATGGACAACGGATACGCATGAAATTTTATTACAAATTTGGAAAACGTATGCTTTGTTGGTCGAGGCTAGAAACAATGAATTGCTATTCATCAGTTTTTCTGCCCTCCTTAAGAGGACACAGTAGTCCAATATCAAGACATTCTTCATAGCATTTTTCAACAGCAGCAGGAATGATCCACCAATAATTTATCCCAATAAAGAAAATTTATTAACGTTATGTACTACAAAGCTGTTTTGAAAATAATATCTACTGTACATCCAACGTGTTCACGAAAGTGGAATTAGGTAAATGACACGGCAATACACATACTATGATCTGTGTATGAAACCTCTTATTTAAATATAGTTTGTCTGATATGGCAAACTATGATTATTTAGTGCCTGTAGATTCTATTTGGGTCCATTGCATCAAAGGGGACCCGAAAGTCAGACGTTTTCAAACTTACCAAACAAACATGTGATATCTGTAATTCAAACGATCTAAAAAGACTTCAATGTCTTCCTACAAGTTTATTTTCAATTCAATACCAGCAAGTATATAAACTGTTTCAAAATGCATTGTAATCATCGGATGTTACTTTGAGGATGAAAGAAGGTATATTGTTTCTCATATTTCATTTTATTTGTTTATGCTTCCATTTTCCGAAATTTTTCGACATTTCTTTTTATAAAAATTTTAAACAGTTTCACGAGGTGTGTCATCATGGATGGAACTCAAATAGTAGACTGAACTCTTTAATGTTCTCAGAAAAATTAATTTTGCTTCTTTTATTGCGCCTTAAGTAAGAGTGCTAGCAATTTTAGAGGCGTAAAGGTCAAGTAGGAATAACTCTGTGATTGAAAGGATGTCAACGTGGTTAAATTATTTTTCTTTTTTCAGATTTTTGTAAACTTTAGGGAAAAAATAAATAATGTACTTCTCAGAGTGTAAAGGGTTTTCTTATTCTACGACAATAGTTATTATTTAATATTAAAATTCTAAAAACTTCATGTATTAAAATTGTCAAATTTGTCATTTTTTTAGTTAACCACATTCATTTATCTATAGAAATGTATAAGGAACAAATGAATCTGTACATTCAATAAGGCACATGGAATTAAGTTTGAGATCAATTCTATAGAAATTAATTTTGGTTAAAATAATAAGACACATTTAACAAGATTATTTTATTTAAAAATATAATGCTTTGATACTATATTGTCGGTTTTAGCTCCACATGCAGTAAGCAAATGAATAACAAAATTGTCTACCGCAAGTTTTTTATTACGTTCATTATATTAAGAAAATGTATCTTTTGAAAATCATAAGAGTTATTTTCCTTGTCAGACAAAACATTATACACATTTTTATCTAAA
>CM063504.1:72779976-72784976 GCA_032207245.1 Pardosa pseudoannulata
CTGTAAAAGAACAAAATATAAAAACCCTATCTGGATACTTTGTAATGCTCTCTACTCAATATGTAAAAAATGTTATGATATTCGAGATTACATTCTTAACGATCAAAATTGTGCTATAAATCTAAAATAACATGAGGCTTATTATGAAGTGCTATACATATATTTGTACTTCATATATTAAAATCCCGATACATAAAAATTATCTATAAAAATTTTTTTAAAGATTTTTGTATTATATTTGCATATGTATTTGATAGCTGGCGTTATAAGGCCTAATAAAAAGTGTCCTTGTTAGAGGATAATTCAATTTTCTTATAAGATAAACTTATATAAATAATCTGATGAGGTAATCTTGAGAAATGTATGTTGATAATTTTGTAAAATACTACATACATTTCTTGTATATAACTTAATGATAAAATCCGTTTTTCTCATTTTAAATTTGCCTGCTATTAAATTGCTTCTTGCTTTTGAATCAACAGGAAAAAAAGGTAAAATTACCAAACAATTTAGAAATACATATAATGTAGCCTTCACACTATGGCCAATTGTTCACCACTTCCTGATGGTTACCTTGAATGATGGTTTACTTGTTGCATCCACACAATGGACCCCTAAATGAACCGAAAGCGTGGATTTCTCCATAGGCTCTACTGCGCACTTACGTTGCGCATCTGGCTGCTTTTGATCTTTGGAGAAAAACAGCCTCCGAAGCCATCGTCCACCAAGACTATTTTATCGTCTGCCGCCATTGACCACGATACACCATACCCCCTCCAGATGGTGGTGATGGCTTGCAGTGGACCATAGTGTGGAGGGGCCTTAAGAAAGACTATGATTAATGTTTATAGTTAGGGAGATGTTGCATGACAGTTGTAGCCAATCCATGCAGCATTGAGTAATAAATATATACAGCAATTATAGTACTTAAACATTATATTATTATTACATTATTTAAATCCTTATTGCTGCTAATATTTTTATGTATAATTATAAATATTTTATTGTTCTATTATATTTGTTAATTTAGAAATAATAATAATAAAGTGTATCGTAGTAATGTACTCTTTAAATTAAAAAAAAATATCTTTATGTATAGATATTAATATGAAAATCGCCATAATGAATGCATCTGCAGGGCAGCACAACATATTTTTTTTGGTTTCTATGATGTATAAAGTCAATAAGAACTAATATTACATTACTACGTAACGTTTAGTTGCGTAATCTGACTTTAGAGTGTATAGCTTTACAAGAAAAGTCTAAATTGTTTTGTAACTTACAGCAGCCTTTATTCAGCCTAAGATATGTTATTATGTCTATATTTATTCAGCCTAAGATATGTTATTATGTTTCCTGAAAGTGTGCAAGGTTTTTACCCGTGGTACTCGTGTATTTTTGGACTCGAGACAAATTTTTCCTTTTAAATATCGTCTTCGTGAAGCAGTGAAATTCTAATTTATTTTGCTACGCATAAATCGTTGAAAACTCCCAAAATATTATTTTATATAAAAAAAATTAAGCAACAAGTTTAGAATCTTAATGATCTTTTACGTATAAGGTTTTATATTATCCAGAGGTGTAAATATCTGCTTATTCGATACATCTGTGCAATAGATGTAATTGGACGAGATCAAAAGTGTTTGGCGAACGAGTTTGGATATCGCTCAAACCGAAATTTCTACCAAGCCTAAACTGTTCATTTATAAAATCCCCTATATAATAATAGCTTAAGTTATCTGTCCACCTGTCCTCGAATTTATGAAGCGATTGGACCTGGAATGGATAAAGGAATCCCTATTGGATTCCTGATGAGTTAGTTTTAGCAAAATTCAAAGCTAGTCTTTAAAACGTTCGAAATCAACCCCTTCTCCCTCTTTTGAGCGTTTAATGCCATTATATTAACCCTTATTTCCTCCGGTTAAGAGCAAGCGATAAAATGTATCAATTTATCATACCATAGATTTAAAATAACATTTTTTCTAGCATTATGATGTCATTTCTTTAACCATCTCATTTAATCACTTATTTTAAATTATTTAAATATCGTCTGCATTATTTTCATACGTTTTATCACTGAACTTAGATATGACTTAAATAATTTTATTTGATGCTTAGCTTAAATAATAGATTGGGTTCATATGTGATAATTTTAAATTTAATCATCGATTATTTTTTGTTGCATTTGTCACCGGTATTATCAACAAATTCTTTTCATAAAAGTATAGGAGTCTATTTCACGAACTAATATATATATATATATATATATATATATATATATATATATATATATATATATATATAATCTTGCATTTAAGTTATATATATTTGAAAATTAAGAAGTTTGTTCGTTTGATTTTTATACATAACTACAAGGTTTGACTAAATGAATTCAACGTGATTCTAAGCACCATTTACAGTATCGGGAAACTTTAGAGGAATATGGAAATAAACAAATTATTCAGCATGTACCGGATAGTTAATTCTCAGGCAAAAAATAAACCATTTTTTTTTTTACCTGCCTCATAGGGTACTTTATAATTCTGAAAAAGTTAAAGTTTTACTAATCCCGTCATATGATGGATTATATGCTAGTAGTATCGTTAATATTTCAGTAATGTAAGTGTTTGTTTAAAAGAAAAATGTGTAATGGAAGAAATAATACTTAACTTGCTATTTATTTCTTATTCTTATATTTGTTTTTACCAATGTATGGAATTCTTAAAATGTGGGTTTTATATTTATAGGTGTTACATATCAGTGTTTCAAACATCATTAACCCATTAATCTCGAATAATATCTCTGAATATATTTTTATGTGAATTTAAAAATTAATTGGAGAGTTATAATTAAATAAATAGGATGTTTAAACAACTTTCAATGCATCTCTCATCATCAGTAATGATTTGTAATTTTAAATACAGTATATCTACTAAAAAAATTTTATAAAATATTTCATTCCTATCATATGTAAATACAAAAATTTTACGCTTGATTACACTAAACATAGATATTCTTCATGATTTCAATTTTTGTACCTGACGGAAATATAAATTCATATGAGATCCTTAAAATATCAAAAAATGACACCTAAATGGAAAAATAAATGCAGTGGACTCTGCTTAATGTAATCATTTTTGGACAACATGATTTTGATAACAATAAACGATATGCAGAATTAGATAAATTTCCCCCCCCTTTTAATTCCCAAGTACTAAATTTTAAAATAAAATGAAAAAAATACACTTTATATTTATGTACTATATATTATCCTTTAAAACATAAGAATTGTATACATAATTTAAAAAAATGATAAATTTTGACTGTCTACAGTTTTTCTAAGAAGCACATTGATAAATTGTTCGTAATCATAATCAACCTGTCATAATGATTTAAAAATTTGATCTTTTGTTTCAATGTTAAATCATTTCGATTTCTGGCTTCCATATCCACAAGCTGCATGTAAACGAACAAAGCATAACATGTGAATACGCTTCTTCTCAGTTCCGATGATAATGTGTTATTTTCTGCTTATCTGACAACCATTGACCACCAGCAGGGTGTGCGTATCTCTGGAAAATTCCATGAACGTGTAAAACCACACTTCTTTGTCATTCCCCATTTCCCTAGGTTGAAGAAGAGAATTCTTGGAAGTTCACCCAAAATCGAAGGGAAAGAAATAAGAGATTTGAAAAAAAAATTTTCAATTTTACAACTCCTCTTCAACCTCCACTCAAAATACAGTTTTTTAAAATTAATTTTACAATTTACACTAAATCACAAATTTGTGATGAAAATCACACTCAGTTTATTTAATTTGTGATTAAGTGAATGTTTCAGTCTATTTAGTATGAATGTTATGTGTTTCCTTTGTGTTTTCTTTGTTAATTCAATTAGATTTTAAATATTCAATTTTTGTAAAATTTTTCCTCAAAATGTTGTTTTTGTTTATGTATCAATTTGTTGAGTTACGATCCCCTCGCCAGATTTCAAACGCCACGCTGCAAGCACGCCAATTTCGCCAAATGTGGTTGAAGCACCAACAAGATCCATGATTAGAAACAGGAGAGTGGGCTAAGAAGAGGAGTTGAAAAAATAGGTTCCCAACTGTGAGATGTTAAGACTTAGTGGAATGTATAATAAATAAGAATAATCTGAATGAGGGGGATACCAAAATACTTAAACACAATGAAATAGAATTGCATGAATATGGATTGGATCAGCGTTGGGAAAATGACAACCCAATAAGATTTATGATTAAAAAAAAATAAAGCATTTACTTACAATGACTTTGACTATTCTCACTCCCAACGTCGTCCAAACCATCCACTTTAAAGAAAACCAAGAAAAAACAGAATATATGGCCATTTTAATCCCCTCGCTCTCAGCGAACACTATTGTATTACATATATTTACAGATGGCGCTACGATTAACGGTTACAAAATAAACACAGTTTACAAAAAATATTAAGCAATTGCTGTCGCAGCAGGGCTGTTGGACGGAACACCAACATACAATATATTCAGAATATATTGTGAATATTTCTTTGCCAGTTAAAATGAGGTTCGAAAACTGATCCCATTAACCGATGTAACGATAACATAAAGCGATAATTTTAACATACAAATGAATAGAGAAAATCGGGACCAAGTGGTTTCGATAACAATAAACGATTGATAATATTAACCGCTATCACATTAACCGCTATCACATTAAGCGGAGTACACTGTAATTGCATTTCACTGAAAAATTTAAAGGTTATATATAAGTTATCTACTATCACTGGAACCTAAAATTCATTCCTAAGCAACATACAAGTTGTACAACATACAAGTTATTGGGCTAAGGTATTGAAAGGAAATTTTCTAAAATCATTTTATCAATTTCAACTAAGTTATGAAACAAAATCTAACCCATCAGTATTTATTTATTTACTTAGTTTAGTATTCTTTCTTAAAAAGTTAAAAAGATTGGATCTCCTTATTTTTTGGAGAGGACA
>CM063504.1:72792476-72794976 GCA_032207245.1 Pardosa pseudoannulata
TTTAACTTTTGCTGCAGAGTCTGAAGAATCATTCTTTCACTTACTTCTGTGTGCGGTGGAAAAAGCTGCGGATCTATGCGATTTTGAAAGAGAGGAGATTGTAAGGGCTCGAAGAAAGTATTTCCGAAACTGCTAGACTCATGGTTTGTTCGCGATTTGCAGTTGTTTTACTTATGCAATGTGGATGAATGCCGGTGAAACCAGCAGTAGACGACATGGTGTTGGACGTCCGCACTCTATCAGATAAACAGGTCGTCGGAGACTGTCTCGCATGGTGAAGCAAAACCGGAGCCAGACAGTGGCTCAGCTGACAGCACAATACAATGCAGGGCCAAGTAGAATAGTATCGGGACACACTGTTCAGCGGAAACTGTTGGATATGGGGCTACTCAGCAAACGTCCCACACGTGTGCCTTTGCTGACCAAGCGTCATCGCCAACTATGCCTAAGTTGGGCCGGGGAACATCGCGACTGGTCGATGGATCAGTTGTTGTTGAAGATGTGTTGAACGCCAAAGATGGGCCAACTCGTTATTGACAGGTGGTCACAATGTTTTGGCTCTTGAGTTTAGTTCTTCCTATTCAAAGAAAAGTTTAAGCGTCATACACATTATTGTTAATTAGCCTGTTAATTAGTCATATGACGGGATCAGTAAAATTTTTAATTTTCCAGAATTGTAAATACTCTATGAGAAGGTAAAAAAAATGGTTTGTTTTTCTGCTGACAATTATCTGGCTTATGCTCCATAATTTGTTTATTTTTATACTCCTCTAAAGTCTACCGATACTGTGAATGCAGTTTAGAATCCCATTGAATTCATTTAGAAAGATAATTCAAAGTTTTCTTAGCTACATCGAAATTATCTTTAAGTTATTCCTATTTTTCGCCACAGTAATAAATGGAAGTAAAGGAATAAAAATATCATTTCCACTACACCCGGGGGGTAGATAGAATTTGTAGTTAGTACCGGTGATAAAATTTTCATTGCAAGAAAAATAATCTATGATTAAATTTAAAATATAAAATATCATATATCTATTATTTAAACCAAATATAAAAGAACATTATTTACATAATATCTAAGTTCAGTGATAAAACGTATAAACATAATGTAGATTTCTTATTTTAAATAATTTAAACTAAGAAAATATTAAATAAGGTGGTTAAAGGAATGACGTCATAATGCTAGATAAAAATTTTATTTTTACTTATTTATGAGACAAATTGATAAATTTAATCGCTTACTCTTATCCTGGGAAAAGCCGAACGATGGCCGATTGGTTAGGGTGCTGGCCTTCGGTACCAGAGTTCGTGGGTTCGAATCCCACTGTGGCATGGATGTTCGTAGCCGTTCGGAAGCGACTTTAAACATTAGGTCCCGGTCTCATTAGCCCTCGTGTTGCAAAAAGTAGACCGTAGCACTCCAAACCAAACCAAACTTATCCTGGGAAAATAGGGCTTGAAATAATGGCATTAAATGCTAGAAAAGGGAAGAGGTGGATTTCGAATGTTGCTAACCCTAACTCATCAAAAATCCAATATGAATGCCTGTATCCATTCCAGGTATAACAGCTTCATAAATTCGAGGATAGACGGACAGATAACTTAGACTATTATTATATAGGAGATTTTAGTTTCACTTCAAAAAAACGTTATTTTAAAAATTAGTGTAGTATTAGATAAAACATAAAGAAAAAAATCAAAGACACTTTCAGACGAAAGGTGAATTAATTTTCGGGTCAATTAATCTTATAAATTATAAAACTATTAATTTCCATTTCATGCAATTTCCTTGACAGTCATCAAATAGGAGGAAAAAAACATATAAACACTCAGTGACGCATGAGCTAATGGCATTACCCCTTTTTATTTGAGTGCTCTTTATGTGAAAAATTATCTTTTGAAATAACTCAAACTTGTATATTACAAGCCGGGAGCAAATTTTCCGCCGTGTTGGTGTTGCCATTAAATTGCTCAGCAAAGCTCAAAATCTCGTATAAACAGAATCTAATTTTTTTTATTAGTTTAAACCAACCTGAGACAATAAAGTATTATTTTTGGTTGTAATTTTGGTGCGATTCAACCCTAAAGAAATAAAATAACAATTTCAAAATTTTGTAAAAGATATTTAATGGGGTTAAAAAATAAAAGTGTATTCAGAAACCAGAATGATTAAGAAGAGGCTGCTTTAAAAGTTAGGTATTTAAGTATAAAAGTATTAATCTGGGATTAAAAATATTCATCCTATTTCTGAATGAGATCTTCGAAAAGATAATATTTGTAAAGAAAGAAACTGTATTTGTCTTAGATCGTAATAGAAGGCAGTTAAAAAAAATACAAATATTTACTTTAGAGCGTCTTTTGTAATGGAAAAGAGGTTATGGGGTATTTTAAAGACGGCTATCATAGAGAAGTCCTATATATGTTTTAATTTTGATACTAAGCCCTTGATTTCTTTTCTTGTTGAGGTAAAACAGATTAAGACGTATTTGCATAAAGA
>CM063504.1:72802476-72817476 GCA_032207245.1 Pardosa pseudoannulata
TTCCTATAATGACAGATTTATTATCACCTCAAATAATTTTCTTTCCTTCGAAAATACTCTTATATCTGCAAAATGTTTTCGTCGAAACGTTTCTTAAAACCTCACCATAATCATCTTAAAAGAGCAAAACATTCATTCTTTAGTATATCGCTTTAAAAAAATCTTAATGATAAAACGGACTTTAGTATTATATTACATAGGAATTGTGAGAATTATATTTTTTTTCCTTTTCAAAAATTCATCCCAAATATCATAATTTCTGAATATTTTACTTTTAATTGTCTAATTATTTAAAAATACTTTTTTTGTACTTTCTGTCTACATTTATTCTTGTATCTGCTCATTAGCTGAAAACATTTTTCGTAGCCTTTTTTTTTTGATTATGTTTAAATGCCCCAATTCATTAACTAAATAATGCACCTAGATTTAAATTTAACGAAGTTGGCGTGCAACTTTTAAAAAGATATTTCCATTATATCAATAAAAGATTAATTTATTTTTACTTTTACTAGTATTTTATTTAACAGCCTCATTTATCAGAAAATTAAAAATTACGATTTTTTTAAATGGGTGGAATCAGATACAACGGTTATTTGTAAATTTGTTCAGAAAATTTTGTGAATGTTTTAATTTATAAATTGTAAGATTCCGAATTTAAAATTATGATATTTAAACAAAAATGTCAAAAAAAATATGGCTTATGTACCTTAATATTATATGCAACAAAAATATTTTTATTACTTCATTATTGTATTTGAATTATTTCAACTTACCATATATTTCAGCATATAAAACGTTAAAACCTAAAAATGTCCCCCCAAAATCCGAGGTCATCTTATACTACAGGTACAAAAAATGTGGATTGCAAAACAACATTATAAAATGAATCAAGTCACTTGCCAATATTTTTAAAATCCTGCCAAAATCTCACATTCATCATCTGAGGTCTCAAGTATTCTCACTTTCATTGTTGAGTTCATAATATGGGTCAAATTCTGTACCTGAGTCAAATTCTGAGCCATCAGAATCCCATAACATATCGTCCTCACTGTCATCCAATGCATTAGAAATCCCACACTTTTTTAACGATTTTATCACTGTTTCCTCTTTCACTCTTTCGCCAAGCGCATAACTGGTCTCACAGTTTCCAAGTCGAATAACTACGAATAGGACATAATTTCATTAACAAGTATGCAGTATTAATCAATGCAACAATCCTAATGTGGTGTTGCAAGATGTGCTAAAAAATAAAATTTGTTAGTTTCGTATATCTAAGCATTACAATATTATCGAGAATTGTGGGCTCACCTTATATGGAGGCTATATGCTAAAATTGTAAAAATTGGCTGAAAATTTATACCTTGTCTTATCTGGAGGTCGCCTTATGCGTGGAAATATACGGTATACTACATTTGAATTTTGAAAGGGAAAATACTAATAATACAAAACACCATTATAAAATGAGTCAAGTCACTCGCTAAGGTTTTTAATATCCTGCAGAATCCTCACATTCATCATCCGAGGGCTCAAGTACATTCTCACTTTCATTGTTGAGTTCATCATATGGGTCCCATTCTGTACCTGAGTCAAATTCTGAGTCGTTATCAGAATCCCAAAACATATCGTCCTCACTGTCATCCAAAGCATTAGAAATTCCATATTTTTTAACCAATTTTATCACTGAGCATAACTAGTCGCATAGTCTCCAAGTCGAATAACTACTAATAGGACATAATTTCATGAACAACTATGCAGTATTAATCAATGTAACAATCCTAATGTGGTGTTGCAAGGTGCTAAAAAATTAAATTTGTTAGTTTCGTATATCTAAGCATTACTATATTATTGAGAATTTTGGGGTGTCTAATATGGCGGATATATGCTAATTTTGTAAAAATTGGCTGGAAATTTATACCTCGTCTTATCTGAAAGTCGCCTTATACGTGGAAATATACGATATACTACATTTGAATTTTGAAAGGGAAAATACTAATAATGCAAAACACCATTATAAAATGAGTCAAGTCACTCGCTAAGGTTTTTAAAATCCTGCAAAATCCTCACATTCATCACCCGAGGGCTCAAGTACATTCTCACTTTCATTGTTCAGTCCATCATATGGGTCCCATTCTGTACCTAATGAGTCAAATTCTGCTTCGTCATCAGAATCACATAACATATCGTCCTCAGTGCCATCCAAAGCATTAGAAATCCCACACTTTTTAAACAATTTTATCGCTGTTTCCTCTTTCACTTTTTCGCCAAGCGTATAACTAGTCTCACAGTAGCCAAGTTTAATAACTAAGAGTAGGACATAATTTCCTAAACAAGTATGCAGTATTAATCAATGCAACAATACTAATGTGGCGTTTCAAGGTGCTAAAAAATAAAATTTGTTAGTTTCGTATATCTACGCATTACAATATTAATGAGAATTTTGGGGTCACTTAATATGGGCGATATATGCTAAAATTGTAAAATTTTAATGAAAATTTATACCTCGCCTTATCTGAAGGTGGAAATACATGCAAATATACTGTATACTACATTAATAATATCTGCAATGCTAATAATACTAATAATATCTGCAATTCTCTACATATTTTAAGCACGATAATGTTTGTTCTCTTCTCCTTCTTTTTAAAATACTTTAAAATGAAAATTCAAACAGAAATTTTCACATGTCAGTTCATTTATTATCCCATTAAATCATATTTGTCTCTTCCAAAATTAGAAAATTCTTTTGAGCTCTAAAATATTTCGTACGAAACATTCCGGAATAATCTCTAATTATATTAAAATATCGAAAACTATCGAAGTAAATTAATTCAATAAAACATATTAGTAGTCAAACGAACTAGATTATTCAGTTTAAATTGTAAGAGCCATAGTTTTTCTCTCTTTCACAATCCCCTCTTTTTAATACAAAAAGCAGTACTACACTAAGTATAATGTTCTATAAACATGAATTCATTTTACATTTTTAAAATTTTTGTTAACACTTATCATGATATATGTTCATTACCTAGAATAAAATTGGATAAACTTCTATGGTATGTAATTTCCTGTTCCACATTATTAAATATATATTCACTTATTGTATATACCATTCTCAAAACTGGCAGTCACAAATTCAAAAAGGTTAGATATATAAAGATATTTTTTATTCAAGCCTATTTCCCCTTCTTCACCAACTAACTTTTTTATTTGTAACTTAATCTCTTAAAAGAAAGAACTAAAACTTTGTCTTAGTTGAATTACAATTTATATAATATCCGTTTATGTAGAAACATATAAATAATTCAGAAAAATTCTCCTTCTTATAGTTAATAATATTCAAATGATATCCTTAGGCAGTTTCCTATCAGAAATAATTGATTTGTTATGGTTTGGAGGACTATGAACTACTTTTTTTACTAAAGGAGATCTAATGGGACCTGCTGTTTAAAGACAATTTCAAACTGCTAGAATATCCATTCTTCTATGAAGATTCAAACCCGCGTACTCATCGTAATGTCTCCTTAAACCATTTTTCTCTTCTTTGAAATTAGAATATATTTTTATGCAAAACTTTCTCGGCAAAAACATTTCCAGGTCAGTCGCTGTAATTATGTTAAAAAGGTGAAAACCTTTTATGCAGAAAGCATAAAAAGCATGTTAATGAGCAAAAGAACTTGATTATTACTTGAAACTTAAAAAGGTGAAAGCCGCATTTATTATATTTATAAACCATCTATCAGTAATACAATGAGAACACTATTAAACTTTCGATATTCTTATCATTATAGAATTCGTTTTACACAATGTTATTGTTTTGGGCATTTTATAGAGATATTTGTTCATTGGCTGTAATATAATTCAGGAGCCCTTTTATCGCATATAATTTAATGTAGCTTTTGAAAGGAACCGTTCAAGCATGTGTCCATCGTCCGACCCTTTTTTTATTAAAAATGCTTTTAAATATTGTATTTAAGGCGACCATACTCTACTGCACTTTTTATATGTTTATACATAAAGAGTACAGTAGAGAAGATTTTATGTTTTAAAAGCCGAAAATTAATATTTAGAGTATTATATTAATATAAAATACGTTAGAGAAAGATAATTGGGAAATAAATGCATTATATATATATGGTTTGCATTAATTATTTTTTCTAATAAATAGAATCTCGATTATCCAAACTTCAATTAATCTAGATGATTTTTTTCTGAACATCTAAATGCATATGCGAGGGTTGGAACTTTAATAGTGGCAATTATTTATTTACATGGAATACAAAAGTGATTTATGTCACCATGTTTATAGTCCTTCAATATAGTCGCCAGCATTGTGTACAATTCCTTTTCCAACAATGTGGAAGTCGCAGAACACCTGTAGCAGCTTTTGATAGTTTAAATAGACCAGTCTATTGACGCAAGAATCTCTGGAACAATTCTGAAGCAAATGACCTAAAGTAATTTCTTCATCACAGGAATTAAGACAAAGTCACAAGGGCTTAGATCTGGAGCACAGTCGTATGCTCAAATCTTGTGTTTCGGGTCAGCTCAAGGTCGTTTGGCATCAATCACTGTCCATTAGTGCGGCAACAGCATGAACTTCTGCACCGTTGACTCTAGAACGATCTGTCCGATGCATGTCTACCACATTTGGGCATCCTTCATAGAAGGCTTTTACCCATCTTGCTACAATTCTGTAAGACAATTCAGATTTCCAGCAAGCTTCTTGAAGCCCTAGATGACATTATCGTGCTGTACGACCTCTGGCACATTCAATTATTATCCATTTTCATTGTTCTTGTTTTGAAAACGTCCTAATTACACTTACTTTAGACCGCAATCTAATACAAGTATCAGCTCTTCGAGTCACTCCGCATTGGTACGACGTAGGAAAAACGAGTTCTTTTTGCTGAGAGGTAAGGTAGGTATGTAGTTCACGTGTGGTATACACGACATTCTTTGGATTTGTTGCTTAGTGGTTTTACAGAAGTGCTGCTACTATTAAAGATCCAACTCTTGTATATATACATAGTGTTATTGAATATGAAGACTAATTGATTGATTGATTTATAGCGCTACGGTCTACTTTTTTACTACACAAAAGCTAATGAGGCAGAAACCTACTGCGTAAATCTGATACCGAATGTTGGACCTACTGCTTAAACCCATGCCAGCAGGGGTATTTGAACCCGTTAACTCCTGTACCGAAGAATAGTGCTCTACCGATATGGCCATCATTCGGCTTGGAGATCAATGGTTTCATAAAAGTTTTATATCAATTATAGCTCTAAAGAAATATTATGGAGGTAAGTTAAAATGATTTTATTACAATTTTTATAAAAAGGAATCTGCTTTACAAACCAATTTAAGCTAACGTGTAAGTGCGTGTATATTTTAACTTTAGAAATCCTAATATATTTGGAGCAAAAAAAGCGATGTTACAGCTTTAGAATGCTCAAAAGTTTGCGACTGCGAGCAGCGACTGACCGAAATTCTGACTTTTGCAACAAAATTAACTTAACAAATTATCATTTACATTTAACAAATTATCTATATTAAACTTAAATAATAAAATATTTTCTCCAGATTTGAAAAATGCACCTTTTTACTCTTCAACTTATTACGTATAGTTAAAATAATTACTGAAAAATATATGTAAATATATACAGTTGCTATTAACCAATATTTCTGATATCAGAGAGATTAGCGATACCGAATAATTCGGATAATCGAGATTATACTGTAACTGCAAAATAAACATTAGTTTTGCCACTTAAATTTACGAAGGGATGTCTCATTTATATGTCATATAAAATAAATTTATACTTCAAATATTTATTTTGTTGTTAAAATTATACTTGTTCTAATCTGTCATCTTTAAAAAACGCTCTTTTTTGCGTTTATTTTTTTTTGGGGGGGAGGGGGACTTCGAATAAAAACATTTCCGATAATAAAAGTGTTACTATCAACTCAAATTATATTCCCTTTCGAATGTAGGAAATGTATTGCGTGTAGAGGTATTTTAATATAGATGAAAACGAAAACTAATTGATTGGACCATGCTAAGGAAAATTTTACGAATATAAATTTTTATAATATATTTCTAGATTTAATAAGATCTATAACTTTTTCCTAATAGTTAGCATGTTTTATTATAGCAGTAGATATTTCTATTATGTATAGCAGTCATTTTATGAAAAGTTGCCTATAATTCATTAACTTTCAATCGTTTATGCTGAATTTACTTTGATGAATATCTGAAATCTAAGTTACTACAAACTCCTTAGATTAAAAAAAAAATAAGAAAATGAAACAGCTTTTAATATTGCAGCTCTTAAACTTATTTATTATGAGCTATATTTCAAGCATCATAGAATGCGAATTATAAAAACATCTAATGTGGACACCACATTAACTCATAGTAGGCTTATTATATTAGTCTTATATTTTCTCCACTTTATTTAAACCAGGGTTTCTCAACCTTTTTTAAGATACTGTCTCCCTACGCAGCCGGAATGGACTCAACGCTCCCTATGGAGTCGAAATGTGTTCATCAACCCCTTTGTAAAAATCCCGTATTCTAAAGTATAGGGTAGGAGAAGTACTCAATTATTATATGAGGAAAAATGTTTTTCTTCAATATGGTTACAAATAATATTTTGTTACTGAGACACACTGAAGCAACGCACAAACAAATAATTAAGGCCCTGACCTTTAGTTCCAGAGTTCGTGGTTCGAATCCCACTGGGGCATATACTTTCGTAGAATAGGCTTTAAGTAGTAGATCCTGGTCTCAATAGCCATCGTGTTACAAAAGAACACACCGTAGCACTCCAAATTAAACCAAACGAATGCTGTTGATTCAATATATTTTTCTGAATGTCGACCCACATGAAATGAACATAACTGGTTATAGTACTACAGCGTAAGTTAGTTTTATTACTGATTAAAAATCGTGTAAATTAGATAAGTAATGTAATAAATTTATTTAATATTTTTAAAATTAAGTTTCATAACCAAAACCTCCTTATATCGCAACCTTACCACCCGAAACAAGTTCACTACCCCTTAGTATTATCCCACTGCCCCACCCCCCTGGTGTCGGCATCACTCCCATTGAGAACCACTTTTATAAACTTATTTTATTTGAATGTAAGAATTCTTCGATTCAGTGTGAACATTTATTTAAGCAATAGCTAAAATATTACCTTAGTAACGTAAAAAACTGTTGTTAAAACTATACTTTTTCTACTCTCTCTTTTTTTAAAAACGCCCCGAAATAGAACTACGAACAAAAGCTTTTTCGATAATGACAGGTTTTTTTATCAATTCAAATCATATTCTCTTGTTGGATAGAGGAAAATGCTTTATATCTTCAAAATGTTTCCCTCAAAACATTTTCTTAAACATCATTGTAATTACCATAATGGAGCAAAAACTTCCGAAGGAGATCGCTGCAAAAAACACCTTAATGACCAAACGGAGTTTATTATTATGTAGAATATACATTGTGAGAACTATAAGTTTTTCCCCCTTTAAAATCTCCTCCTACTAATATAACTATCAGATTTATTATTATTTGAGTGTTCTAATCATTTAAGAAATCATTAATGATTTCTAATTCCCTCTCCCAAGTAAAAAAAAATTCAGTCAAAAAAAGGGTTCATATTTAATGAAAATTTATATTTTGATCATACCTGAATCCATTTTGACTAATTTAAGTGTTAAGTAGCTACTTACTTAAAAGGAAACTTAACATATGGTTACATTAAAGGTTTTAAGTTGAAACTTAAAAGTTCCAAAATGGGTATTAAAGAATAGTTAATGGATATCTAATTAATAGTTGGTAAAAATAGATATTTAAAATATCCATTTTGAAGTACCCTGAATACATTGTGGGTGATTTCGCTATAGCTTCTATACATAAGTATGCATTCATGTATTATATTCATGCATATGTATTTCGTATAACAAAACTTTGTAGGATTGTTGTAACATCCCGTTGTGTACTCTTTATTGATTGCAATACCCTTTCTATATAAAGAAGTTTTTTAACACATTGTGTGCGGGTACATTTAGCAGCGCAATTGTACCGGGAGCTGGTGACAAATGTGAAGCAAGGACATATGGGAAGCAATTTGTGCATTAGAATTTTTGTAAGATAATTGTATGTTATATTACAGTTAACACAATAACTTAACTCAAAAGTTAGATACGAACCCACAACTTAAATTACACTGACAGAGTAAACAAATAGTGCAGATATAATTTCATATTAAAAATTCAAAAAAATGTTGAAAATTTTAAAAGTTGAACAAAGTGATTTAATATATTAATAATATTAATTATATTAATATTGATGATATTAATTTCTTTTACAGGCAGTACAAAAAATACATGCACGCAAAAAATGTTGCCTTATTTGTTAACAAGAATTAGTTAAATCTTAACACATTGTGTGTGGGTACATTTCGTTGCGGAATTGTATCGGGAGCGGGCGTTTTGCGCGCAAATTTAGTTATTCAGTTAAATCTCAATAGATCGAAAACGATTTAATTTTTTAACCAACTTTTCTTATTTTACATTGCAATATATAAACAAATATATAAATAGAAATATATAAATAACAACCATAAGATTTTTGTAAACAAAAAATATTTTTAGTGGATAAATTTATAATAGTATCGTAAATATGAAAAATCAAATAGAAATAGTAGTATATAGCTTTAATTTTTTCCCGTTCTGTGGTTCCGCATCGACTGATGTAAAAACTAGTTTTTATTTGTGTAAATTTTTCCAGAATCTATGTAGTAGACAAGAACATTCGGCCTCGTTTTCCTGTATATACACCGTTATTTTCGTACCCACAAACAAGCCATATTGTTACACTAAACCGTAGTAGTACGTGTCCCGCTCTCAAGTATAAATCGTCAGAAAAAGTACTATTACTTGTCCCGCATACAATGTATTAATATAATATATCACTATCGACCACCGATTTCAGAAATACAACAACGCGAAAGAAAATATGGTATTCATGTGCAGTAACAATGCTTTTTAGAAGTTGAAATAATGACTCTAAAGTCCATTTTTGGTAGACAGTAAATATAATATTGTAATCACGAAAGGTTTCGGTTTATAATGAAAATTCTACCAAAAATGACTCTAAAGTCCATTTTTGGTAGACAGTAAATATAATATTGTAATCACGAAAGGTTTCGGTTTATAATGAAAATTCTACCAAAAATGACTCTAAAGTCCATTTTTGGTAGACAGTAAATATAATATTGTAATCACGAAAGGTTTCGGTTTATAATGAAAATTCTACCAAAAATGACTCTAAAGTCCATTTTTGGTAGACAGTAAATATAATATTGTAATCACGAAAGGTTTCGGCTTATAATGAAAATTCTACCAAAAATGACTCTAAAGTCCATTTTTGGTAGACAGTAAATATAATATTGTAATCACGAAAGGTTTCGGTTTATAATGAAAATTCTATATAGAAAAAAACTCAATATTAAAAATTTATAAGCTGTAAGTTCTCAGGAGAGGCAGAGCATGAACTAGACTCAAACACAGTTAACTAGATAAACGAAACTAGATTTGAAAGTTGAAGGAATTGTGAAAATGGTAATTCTTGGAACGTATCCTGCAATCTAAATAAAACAAAATTGTGTAAAATGTAATAAACGTATAGGGAAGTAATGTGGTACCAGCATCAGATATTGTTTTCTTTTTACAATTTATTGAGATACATGTTCATTAGCTCAAATAAAGTTTTGAAACTCATTTAACTTGCGTGATTTAATGTTCTACTTAAGTAATCTACATACTGTTCTATTAAATGTATTTTTCACCCGTTTAATTTAAAATTGTTTAAGTTAATACGCAAATTAAACGTTGTTACAAAATATAGTAGGACATTTTTAATACTAGCTTATTCCATCTTTCTAATTGACTAATATTTCAATTGGTTAATTAATTTATCAAAAATAAATGCGAGTTGTTTTACTTGTTTAGGATTTAATACATATATCGTTTTATGTATCAGTATATATACAGAAATTAGTGTCATTTTACTTTTTATAATTTTTAGTACTAGAATAATATTTTAAACTCCCATACTATTTTTCCTTATTAGAAAGGCTTTAGCTACTATACCTATATCACACATAAAATTAAATCATATTTTGTAGAATTTGCTCTTAAAAGGTAATTTTTTCACCCCTCTTTTAAAGTACCATTAAATGGGACTTCAAACAAAAAACATTTCTAATAATGACCAGTTTATTATCACCTCAGTTCATTTTTTCTCCCCTAAATTAAAAAATACAATTACGTCTGTAATGTGCTTTCTTCAAAATATAATTAGATCTGCAACTGTAATTTACGTAAAAGGAGCGAAATATATTTCGAAGTAAATAGCTTTAAATAAAAAGTCTTGCTTTCTTGGTAAAAGATCAGAATATTACTTAAATGCATCAGATGGGATCCGTTGATCCGCATTTATTTATAAAGTTAATTTCAGAAAATTGGACAAAAAATAAATCGTTGATATAATACTAGAAAAGAGTATTTCAAACAGAAAACAAAACGTAATTTTCCTAATATTACAGGTATTTAAAATAGCATAAAACCTCAACTTGAAAAATTACAAATTGATAACATTTTATAAGGAAAATGTTAGCAATGCATTATAACTAAGCCTGTATGCATTGTAAGCCAACTATACATTGTAACATTTAACCTGTTTCGTGGATTTCTTATAAAAAGAACAGAAAATAACATATGAAATATGGTGTGTGTGAATAAGTCGTATTCCCTGTTTGCTGAAGATGGATAAAGTCTCATCATATTTACTATTTCTTTATATATACAAATAAACTAAACTAAAAATTCTTAAAAACAATTATGAAAGTAGACAAAATTATGAGAGAGATCTTTGAGTTGGAATTAGCATAAATTAATTTTAACATACATTTATTTATATGTACGGCATAAATCAAATTACAGCTGAGGTCAAAATGACCCTTAGATGAAATGAGTACTACATACCTGCATAAAATTAGTACATACATAAAATTAGTACCACTCTTACTACTGAGAAAGTTAATGAACAAATAGATTTCATTATTATGCGAAATATAAATTAGGAAATGAAATCCATAATTTTTTCCCTTTCAAAATCGGATCTCATTAAAACAAATATCATAATTTTTAAAAATTTACTTTATATATTCTAGTCATTTAATAATTAATTATTTTCATTTATTTAAATTTAACTTTACAGATTCATTCTGTTATCTCTGTTTATCAGCTGGAAAAAAAATTTGGAGACATTTTATTGCATATATTTTAATGCTTTAGTTGACTAAATATATAATGAACTGTTTAAAATGCAACTGGTAAAATTTGTGTGAAAATTAAATACTTGTTAAAATATATTTTGATTATATAATTTTAAGAATTTTTTTATTTCTTCTTTGACTTTGAAAACTTAAGTTATGTTATTTTTCTTTTACTTATAGGAAGATAAATAGTATCATTAATGTGTAAACTTTTGAGGGTGTTTAGTGATTTTTTATATTTATAAATTTTAAGATACTGATATTATTTAAATTCATATTTCTTAGTTAGTTCTAGGCTTTTATAGCCTTAAGCTTTTATAATGCGATATTTAAAGAACCGAGGATATGTCATAAGAAGGATATTGAAACAAATGTTTATGGAATAAAAAAATGTGTTCAATATACTGTAATAGTAAGTTATAAACGTTTAAGTACTTAAATATTACAGTTTCAGATTTACATTTAAATCGCTTTGAGATGCAATATGTTTGAATTTAAAAGCAGAAAAATAATAATTTCTTATCTTTTTTATAAATTTTTACTGAGATATTTTGGTTTCCTTGCTTTCAAAAAACAAACTCCAAAATGGAACTTCGAACAAAAAACGCTCCCTCTAATGGCCAATTTATTATCACCTCAAATCATTTTTCTCCCCTTCGAAATTGGAAAATACTTCTAAAATGCTTCTTCGGCAAAACATTTTTAGAACCGTCACTGTAATTTATGTTGAAGGTGTTGAAAAATTTTTAAGTAAATCGCTTTTAAAAAAGTCTTAATGTTCAAAACGGACTTAATTATTTTTGTGCAGCACAAAGTGTAACAGCCATAACATTTTTCTCCTTCGGAACTTCATCTCTCACTAATAAAAATACCAAAACTATTTTATTTTCAATGTTCTAACCAATTAAGAAATCATTTTAAAATTTTATTCACATTTTCGCTTTATTTGTTGAGATAACTGTTCATTATCTGGAAAAAAATTAACGCTCTTTTGCCGAGTATGTTTTTTATGTTCAGTTTCATTAAAGGTATATTGCCCCTGTTGAATTTGTAACTGGTTAAGTCGGTGTGCAAATTAGATGCTGTAAAATGTATGTAAAGAAAATTTAAATTGGAGTATTGCCTCCTTTTCTTTGATTAGTATTTTGGTCGGCAATTCATTTTCTCAGAAAAAAATTACCATTAGTTTGTTTAGTTGAAAATGAAATTTTTCTAATATCATCTTAACAGTATATGTAATGAATTTTTGAGTATTATAATATTAAAAGTTTGAATGATATTAAAAATTCAATGTAATTTTTTTTCAATCCAAAGATACTTCTAATATTAACATTTTAATACCCATAAACTACGGAAAATTTTATATAAAAGTATATGTATATATACTTTTATATAAGTATATGTATGTAATGATATTTTATGTTCAGTTTCATTAAATATATATTGCCCCTGTTGAATTTGTAACTGGTTAAGTCGGTGTGCAAATTAATTAATGTAAAATGTATGTAAGGAAAATTTAAATTGGAGTATTGCCTCATTTTTTGATTAGTATTTTAATCGGCAATTCATTTTCACAGAAAAAAATTATATGATATGTAAAAGTATATGTATATATACTTTTATATAACTATATGTATGTAATGATATTTTATGTTCAGTTTCATTAAATATATATTGCCCCTGTTGAATTTGTAACTGGTTAAGTCGGTGTGCAAATTAATTACTGTAAAATGTATGTAAGGAAAATTTAAAATTAGAATATTACCACCTTTTCTTTGATTAGTATTTTAATAGGCAATTCATTTTCGCAGAAAAAATTACCATTAGCTTGTTTCGTTGAAAATGAAATTTTTCTAATATCATCTTAACAGTATCTTTAAGGAATTTTTGAGTATTATAATATTAAAAAATTCGAATTATATTAAAAACATCAATGTAATTTTTTCAATCCAAAGATACTTTCAATATTAACATTTTAATACCCATAAAGTCTAAACTACGGAAAAATTTTATACAAAAGTATATGTATATATGTATGTAATGATATTTTATGTTCCGTTTCATTAAATATATATTGCCTCTGTTGAATTTGTAACTGGTTAAGTCGGTGTGCAAATTAATTACTGTAAAATGTATGTAAGGAAAATTTAAATTAGAATATTACCACCTTTTCTTTGATTAGTATTTTAATAGGCAATTCATTTTCGCAGAAAAAATTACCATTAGCTTGTTTCGTTGAAAATGGAATTTTTCTAATATCATCTTAACAGTATATTTAAGGAATTTTTGAGTATTATAATATTAAACGTTTGAATAATATTAAAAATTCAATGTAATTTTTTTTCAATCCAAAGATACTTCTAAAATTAACTTTTTAATACCCATAAACTACGGAAACTTTTATATAAAAGTATATATAATATATATATATATATATATATATATATGTAATATATCAAAATTATTTAACTTTAATATTTCTTCAAAAACCTCCTCTCTTCCATTTTAATTCATCTAAATATCTTTATCAGCCTCTAAATGGTTTAATCAACGAAGTATTTTCCACTTAACATTCCTTTCTGTCATAAAACTGTAAACTTTCTGTCTATACAGCAATTTCCCAGGTGTTGGCGGAACATGTTTTCGCGTTTTGCTGATATTGCAGTCAATTCGCTTATTAAGCTGTTTTTGTTGTGGGAAAATTCTTGTTGTCAGCGCTCTTGGATGTACTTGTGTGAGAGCAGAGTGAACTCTGTGGCTTTAGATTATATATTGTCCAGAAGGACAAATGTGCTGTGTTGCCGCTCTGAAATAAAGTTTTAAATTAGACTTCTGAGTTCTCTTGAATATGAGACCCGACTGCATCTTTGTACTTTATGAATACTAGCTGTTGAACTTTCTCCTTATAGAGGAGTTATATAAAAAATGGATTACATATATATATATATATATATATATATATATATATATATATATATATATATATATATATATATATATATATATATATATATTAAAAATTCAATGTAATTTTTTTCAATCCAAAGATACTTCTAATATTAACTTTTTAATACCCATAAACTACGGAAAATTTTATATAAAAGTATATGCATATATACTTTTATATAAGTATATGTATGTAATGATATTTTATGTTCAGTTTCATTAAATATATATTGCCTCTGTTGAATTTGTAACTGGTTAAGTCGGTGTGGAAATTAATTACTGTAAAATGTATGTAAGGAAAATTTAAATTGGAGTGTTGCTTCATTTTCTTTGATTAGTATTTTAATCGGCAATTCATTTTCACAGAAAAAAATTATATGATATGTAAAAGTATATGTATATATACTTTTATATAAGTATATGTATGTAATGATATTTTATGTTCAGTTTCATTAAATATATATTGCCTCTGTTGAATTTGTAACTGGTTAAGTCGGTGTGGAAATTAATTACTGTAAAATGTATGTAAGGAAAATTTAAATTGGAGTATTGCCTCATTTTCTTTGATTAGTATTTTAATCGGCAATTTATTTTCTCAGAAAAAAAATTACCATTAGTTTGTTTACTTGAAAATGAAATTTTTCTAATATCATCTTACCAGTATATTTAAGGAATTTTTGAGTATTATAATATTAAAAATTCGAAT
>CM063504.1:72822476-72829976 GCA_032207245.1 Pardosa pseudoannulata
CAATGCGACTGATTTATTGACCATTTTAGTATGGATACACCATATAAGGGGCCAACATCACTTCCTAGAGACAAAACAAAGTGGGTTCTCGTAATTTAGAAGCGGGAATCAAGAAAAAGACCCCCAGGCTTGGCCTGCAAATTCTTGAGCTTAATTCTTTGAGAACTTGGAGAACATAGTACCATGAACCTATTGTGCGTTCCCCATTACTGAACACGGTGGAACTTTCACTGGCTCGATATCACAACCCTCTAGTTATAAGATCGATGTCTTTGCCAACTGAGTTACCGCGGCTCTTCCAAGAACAAAGCTGCATCCACAAATAAGTAAGTCACAAAGAGCTAGACTGTAACTTCTCACAATATCTGAAACTGGTTGACTCAAATGTTATGAAAAATAATAAAAATGACAATTGTTTAGTCAATTATATGTTTTATAACAATTTAACTTTCAAAAGAAAAAGTTCTCTTGCTCAGTTTTCCCATAACTATTCAAATGAAAAAAAATTAAATAAGACTTTTGAGGCACATTAAATTCTGCTTTATTTGTATGTGAAGGAGTTAAGTAATGTACGCAATTCGAATACTATTAAAAACAATAAAGAATTAATGTGTTTAATTCATCCTTATTACCTCTGTTCTATGCACTACCATTTTAATATGGCAAGTAATTAGCGTGACGAATAAGTTTATTTTTTTAGAATGCAAATATATATATATATATATATATATATATATATATATATATATATATATATATATATATATCAAAATTATTTCTCTTTAATATCTCTTTAAAAACCTCCTCTCTCCCATTCTAATTTGTTAAAATCTATTTCCCCAACCACAAAATGTCTTAATCAAAGGAGTCTCCTCTACTTATAATTCTTTCAACTTATTTTCCAAAGCTTTCTGTGCAATAAATGTAATTTTCTGTCCATTTTACACATTTTCCAGCTGTTGGCGGCAAATGGCTCTGTTTTTCCCTTGATCTAACAGTTAGATTCGTTGTTTTCTGTCCCTTGGGAAAATTCCGTCTGTCTCGCAGTGGGGTTCACCTCTGTTTCAGCAAAGTGTTTTTCGTATCTTTCTGTTGCCTGCCGTCTACTGGCAAAGATGTCTCTTTCCAGTAGACGGCAGGCAGCAGACGTAAAGTAGCTCCTCCATGAAGTTGATTTTAAAATTGTGTTTCTCCTTCAAGTGGCCCTACTGCAACATTAGTCATTACTCTAGATGCATAGACTTCTCCTTGCCCAAGGCAAGTAAAAAGAATAAGTTCAATAATCAAATGTAACCGACTGTTTTGTAATTTATGGATTATATATATATATATATATATATATATATGTGTGTGTGTGTGTGTGTGTGTGTGTGTGTGTGCGTGTGTGCGTGCATAAGCTCTAAAAAAGGGGTAGTTGGAAATTACGTGAGTTAAAAAAGATTTTAAAAAGGGAACTCTTTTCTAATAATAAAATATATGAAAAAGACCCACGCTCGCGTAAGCTTTTAGGATCATCCGGCCAGGCGGAAGCATTTTGAAACAATTTGATGAGCTTGCAAACAGTTAAGATCAGTCAACGCGTGGACATGGAACAGTAACACCTTCAGGCATAGCTCCGAAACGAACAATGAAAATGGTGCAAGTTGCTTTCCTTAAGAACGATGAGTTAATAAAACTTATTATTATCAAGAAAACTGTTTTTCATTCCCCTTAACTCTGGATCACGACATTACACACACACACGAGTGTGTGTGAGTGAGAGAGTGAGAGAGAGAGTAATCCAATAATTATAAAACTCCTGGACAAGGAGAAAGCCTAATCAACTACCAGTAATAACGATGCTGTCTTACCACATTGAAAAGAACAGCACAAGTCTAATTAAAACTTTATTTTAGAGCTTCTAAAACGGACATCTTTACTAGACAAAAAAAGGACACAAAAATTACACTGCTCTATCAGAAGTGCACCCAAGAGTGAAAACAGAAAGAATTTTCCCACTTACTCATCGAATTTAAGTATAAGATCAGAAAAAACGAGGAGATTATTGCCGTGACAGCTGGGAAACGTGTTGAATAGACAGAAAATTTACATCTCTAAGTTAGAAAGCTTTGGAAAATGGATCGGAAGAATTTTAAGTCGAGAACGCTCCTTCGATTAAGACATTTATAGGCTGGGAAAAAGAATTTAAGGAATTATAATGGGAGAGAGGAGGTTTTTAAGAAAATATTAAAGTTAAATAGTTTTGATATATTACACACACACACACACACACACACACACACATATATATATATATATATATATATATATATGATGCAGAGTATTGATGCATTTAAATTATTTTGTGAATAATTGCGTTTCACAATGTCCAAGATACTACTTATTTACTAAGACTTGAAGTACTAATACATTTTTAGTATTATATTTATACCTCGCATAGTATATTTAGTTATACTTTTCTACACTTTGTTAAAAATGTTAAAAGTTTAACTTTATGTTATTTTTTTATCTACTCCTTTAAAAACACTCTGAAATGAAACTTTGAACAGAAAAACATTCCAAATAATGCGACCGTTAATATCACCTTAAATCATTTTTATCGCCTTCGAAATTCGAAAATACTTTTACATGTGTTAAAATGCGTCAGCAAAACACTTCCAAAAAAGTTCTCAGCTATGAAGAGAAAAATTCTTATAAAGATCGCTTTAAAAAAGTTTTAATGATCAAATGAAATTGGTTATTATTTAAGAATTTTAAAGTGTGAGAGCTGTATCTTCTTTCGCTTTCAAAATCTCGAGTTTTTTGATGCCAATAAGAGAACATTTTATTTTTACAGTTTTAATCTTATAATTATTAATTTGATTATTTTATTTTAGCAACATTTATTGAAATAGCTGTTCATTAGAGGGAATGAAGTTTGGAAGCCCTTTAATTGCATATATTTTAATGTCCAAGTTCGTTAATACATATTCTGAGCTGCGGTAGCTCAGTCGGCAAAGGCAGAGATCTCGTAACTGAAAGGTTGGAGTTCGGTGCTCCAGCCATGTTCGTGAAAGGTGACTGGGGCACATAAAATGTGTTCGTGGTTACAACGCCCTCCAAGTTCTCAAAGGATACCTCTGGGGGAACAGTCCAAGCATGACGGTGTTCTTGGTCCCTGCTTCAAAATTAACAGGATCCAGCTGGAGTAATGTTCCTCTAGACCGTAGCATACCTTAAACTATACTTACTAACAGGGTGGTGATAAATGGATAACAGCTTTGTAGCTTTGTATTTGCATAAAGGCATATAGTACCTGCCTGTATTGACAGCCGCGTTAGAAAAAAATTAATACATATTCTCCCCGCTGAATATAGGATGAGCTAAGTTGTTGTAGACATTAAGCATGGTTAAAAACTATTTTAAGTTTGTTTATATTGAAGCCTTTTTCTCTGTTCATTTAAATGGTTTTTTAAATAGTAGCCTTATTTATAAGACAATGAAAATTCCAATCAGATTTTTAATTAGAACAAAACAAATATGATCAAAGCATTATTAAACTTGTATTAAAAGAATTTTAAAAAATCTTATGTGATTCAAAAAATGATCAAATGATTTGGCATATCATACAACAAATTCTTTAAAACTGCAATTACATATCTCATATATATATATATATATATATATATATATATATATATATATATATATATATATATATACACATATATATATTTACATGTATATATGTATATGTATATATATATATATATATATATATATATATATATATATATATATAAATGAATTTGTGTGTGTCTGTCTGTCTGTCTGTCTGTACTCAATAGACTCAAAAACTATGCATCCAATCGCCGTGAAAATTTGGGAAATGTTTAGGTATATCCCTGGGAAGGTTTTTGTAAATTTTCAACGTTCGAAATTCATTCCTTCCCCCTTTTTCGAGCATTTCATGTCATTATTCCAAGCATTATTTTCCCCGGTTAAACGCAAACGATTAAATTTTTAATTTATCACGTGATAACTAAGCGAAAGAAGCAATATTTCTAGCAATGTGACGTCATCCCAAGTAATTGTTTTAAACGCAGTTTTCCACGGTTAAAAGCAGGAGATTAAAATGTTCATTTCATCACATAATAAATAGGTGAAAATGATATTTTTCTATCATTATGACGTCATTCATTTAAATATTTCATTTATTCATTTCTTATTTTATATTATTTAAAATCGTCTGCTTAGTATCTATTCGATTTGAACTGAAATTTGAGATATAAAGTGATTCACTTTCATTTCTATGTGACGCAAATTATAGCATTTTTATGTGAGAACTAATTTTAAATTTAATTCTTGGTTCATTTTTATGTTACAATGAAATGCATATCAACAATATTCTAAGTACAAAAAGTACAAATTTCAGTGACTCTCGTGGCCAAATAAAACCTATCATTTTATACAGTTATCTTCATATTCATATGGTTGTCGATATGAATGTGTGTTTCTGTTTCATACAAAACTATGTAGTTTGTCATAAATTTCCTTAATTTTGGAAAACATTTATTACTACCAACAAAATTAGCACTGTTGCTGTCAAAACCTGTTCTTCCTATTCTATCACGTAATATGGCAAGATCTGTTAACTTTGCTAATCAACGTACAGTAGTAATACAGTAATGCAATTTAGGGTTAAGCTTATATTTTACAATAAAAAAGTTTGAGCAAATTTAATATAAGACAAATTCGATTATAAAAATAATAATGTTATAATAATGTTATAATAATGTTATAATACGCTTATGATAGAAATATATAAACATGCCAATGACTCGAACTGAACTGTGACGAATTTAGACAGTTATTCACGAAAAATAAATCTTTGTTTAAAAGTAATATATTAAGTTCACCGTAGCGAAGCACGGGCAAACTTGCTAGTATATATATATATATTTACATGCATATATATATATATATATGATATTATATATATAATATATATATATATATATATATATATATATATATATATATATATATATATATATATATATATATATATATATATATATATATATATATTATATATATATATATATATATATATATATATATATATATATATATATATATATATATATATATATATATTATATATATATATATGTATATATATAAATGTATATATATATATATATATATATATATATATATATATATTTACATGTATATATGTATATGTATATATATGTTAATATTAAAATTCATTATTTACGTATTTTAATATTAATTTAATAACTTTTGTTCATAAAGTACTTGGGGGTGTGCACGGTAATTCTGATTTTTCCCTCCAGACAAGCTATAGACTCTGTCTGCATCAAATTCAGCCTCTGTCTTTACTACTTTAGCCAATAGTTAGCGCGTTCTCGTTAAACATGGGTATTTTGTATCACGTGATCAATTGTTATTAGGGATTATTCGTAGTCTTTTTACCTGAGAAATCCCTATTTGAAAAGTGTGTGTGTCACATTGTCTGTGTACACGACGTTGTAAAAGTGCTTGCCTGTTGTATGGATTTCATGTATTTCACCAGAAATAAAATGTGTTGTTCTTTTGGATGAGTCTCGCCCAGCCCATATTACAAACACACACACACACACACACACACACACACATATATATATATATATATATATATATATATATATATATATATATACTGAGAGACTAATAACAGCCTCATTGCAGAATGATCAACTCATAACTTTTATTTAATAATAATTGTAACAAAAAAATCTTCAAATAATGGTGCACTGATCTCATAAAAACAGTTAATAACAGTTTTAGTTAATTAACTTGCAGGATAACAATTAAGAAAAATATCTGTGTACATTTGCAAACTACATAAAATTTACTTTTTAAAAAGTAAAATAATAAACATAACTTAGTATGCTATTACTGTTTGATGCAAGAAATAAAAACTTTTTACTTCGTAAAAAACACTATTCAATACTGTGTTATTGCATCTTCTTTCTTTTTTGTAATTACAGACTTAATGCGTAATGGCATTTTTCAACGGATGTTTTGGAAATTTCATTGTTAAAACATTGAAAACAGCTTTTTCTTAGCTCTCTAAATGTTGTAAGCTTTAAAGTTTTATTTTTTTTTTCAGTAAAGACCAAAAATTTTACGATGGGACTAAAATCTGGATTATTTGGAGGTCGTAATAATGAAGAAATCCCAAGATATTCTTCATTAGATTTAGCCTAAAAAATCTAATTAATTCTTATTGATAATTTATAGGTTCCCATGCGCATGGGTCCGTGAATTTAATAATTTAACATTAAATTTAACAATCCTATTTTTACACAGTTTTCGTTGAATCGCTCGCCTATTCATCATCGTATTTAATTGCTTCCATCAGAATTAAATAGATTTAACTGAGACTCTTCAGTAAAAAGCCTCTCCATTCCAATCATTAACTGACCATTTTTTAAATTTACTCTTACTTCCATTTTCAGCTTTGTTAATAATTTTTCTCTCTTCTGGCCTTTAAACCTGGTTCATTTAATTATCACTACACTATTTTTAAAGAAATTCTTTTACCAGAGAACCTTCCAGTTATATCTTTGGATGCAAAAAATTTCCATACAGAGCCTTATTCTACAATGCCTATATCTTGCAAAAACTGTCTCTTCGAACATTTGTTATTACTTAACTTTTTTGCCATCTGTAACAATAAGTTACATTCGGTTCAGCTTTTTTTACCTCTTCTCGTGAGTCATCGTCAATGACATACAATTCTGGACCGGTTTGAACTAGAAGAAAAACCAATTCTCCCAACCAATAGAAGGGCCCGTTGTTGTTTCAGGATTCTAACCCCTCCATTCGGGAGTCTACTCCTGTTTTTTCTCTGTGGGGCAGTCTGATGTTTTTAGAAAAAAAGGTTATTACCTTAGGAGAGAAGAGGGTGAACGCTGCTGGTATCTTCTGCTTGCGGGATAGACATTTTTTGGATCTACACGAGAAAGAGGAAAATCAACGCCATATTGTTTTTTAATACCGACGATTTAATTGTATAAAATTATTTAATCAAGACATCTTTGTCCTGTACCGAAGTACTTTCCCACGGTGGTCTGCACGTGCATGCACAGCTGTAGGAGAGATTTCCTAGAAGAATTTAGGACTCCAATTATACACGTCTAGTTTAGAGACCCCCGCAGAGAAAGTATGGATCACGGAATGGCAGCGTAACGGTCAAGCTCGGACAGAGGTGCAACCGTGAGTTATGGGAAAAGGGGCTAATTTAATGAGCCCACCTGCACTCCCGAAGGGGGTGCAGATGTGATAAAATTTCACGAAACAAGCAGTTGGAAAGGAAGAAAAAGGGGCTTTAAAACCGAGGTGAGAAGTATGGAAACGAAGTTAAGGAGAGGAGTTGAAGTCGGGATTCGAGAGAAGTGGGACAAGAGTCCTAAGCCCCGCTCACCAGGACCAAATCGTCTTGTGCGC
>CM063504.1:72834976-72842476 GCA_032207245.1 Pardosa pseudoannulata
AAAACGCATAGAAAGGTCATAAAAAGTTATGTGATGTTTATGGTGACGAAGACTTAAAAAAACGGCAGTGTCAAAATTCGTTTGCCAAATTTCGTTCTGGTTATTTTTCACTCAAAGATGAAAAACGCTCTGGTCGTCCAGTTGAAGTTGATGACGCCCAAATCAAAGCAATAATCGATTCGAATCGTCACAGTACAACACGTGAGATTGCAGAGAAGCTTCATGTATCACATACATGCATTGAAAATCACTTAAAACAACTTGGCTATGTTCAAAAACTCGATATATGGGTTCCTCACGAACTGAAAGAAACGCATTAACAGCTGCGATTTGCTAAAGAAACGTAATGAAAATGATCCATTTTTGAAACGACTTATAACTGGCGATGAAAAATGGGTTGTTTACAACAATATCAAGTGGAAAAGATCGTGGAGTAGGCCAGGTGAACACACTCAAACAACATCAAAAGCTGATATTCATCAAAAGAAGGTTTTGTTACCAATTTGGTGGGATTACAAAGTAATTGTCTACATTGAACTCTTACCACCCAACCGAACGATCAATTCTGGTGTCTACATTAAACAACTAACGAAATTAAACAATGCAGTTGAAAAAAAGCGGCCCGAATTGACAAAACGAAAAGGTGTTGTATTCCATCATGACAATGCAAGGCCACACACATCTTTGGTCACTCGGCAAAAATTATTGGAGCTTGGTTGGGATGTTTTGCCACATCCACCATATAGTCCTGATCTTGCACCATCTGATTACGTTTTGTTTCGATCTTTACAAAACATCTTGAATGATAAAAATTTCAATAATGATGATGATGTCAAATCGTACCTGATTCAGTTTTTTGCTAATAAAAAACAGAAGTTTTATGAACGTGGGATTATGATGCTGCCTGACAGATGGCAAAAGGTCATTGATCAAAATGGGCAATAAATTACAGAATAAAGTTATTTAGTTCCATGTAAAAATTGTCTTTGATTTTCTAAAAAAATTCCGCAATTACTTAGTTGCCAACCCAATATATATATTAAGAGAACATTAAACAAGGGATTCGGGAAATGGATAAAAAAGTTCCATAAAATGTGACAATACATAAATTATTTACCACACTAATTGAAATTATCTGTTTCTCTATGCGCATACATAAATGGTAGGAATAAAATAGATAAAGATACTCTTATTATCTTATTGTATCATATTATACAAATGAGATAATATCTTGTCGTTAACAAATAAAGCATTGGAAGTGGGGTATTACTTATTAGATGCATTTATAACTCTAGATGGTCTTACTGTTATTTTGCTGTAATGTTGCTTCGAAACAAGTCCTTACACAAATAGTCATCACTCTTAAAAAAAGCAATAATATTCAAGAAAAGACCCTGGTTGTCGAAAGAGAAATGGTCAAGAAAAAACAAGAACATTGTTACGAATTTGGTATTACTCCGTATAAATGTAAATATTCTTTACCACTGCTGTATCCGTACGCTGTAAATATCAGAAAATGCTTAGGAAATCTGATATAAATTTCTGTAAAGTGCCATCGATTGAATTAACCTACAATGATTCTGCAATGTCCCAAACAAAAAAGGAGCTTCAGTGGGGAGATACAGTTGAAGCTGTTTTTAAATACGCTAATTAATAACTAATTCCATTATTTCAAACACTTAATTTTTATCACCGATTTGGCAAAATTTAGCTAAAGATCGCCAACTTGATTACTAACTTTGTGAAATATTCTCAAGGCTTCTCATAGCTCTCGCCAGATGGCGAGGCGATAGAGAAAGAAAGCCGGCCCATTTAGTTGAGTGATATACCACATTATCATAACATGACACTGCTTGCGGATGTCACGGCTATTCTAGCTCACCACAGTAATCTGAATTACAGGCTTACCTGCAGACTCACGTTGCAGTTATAAAACACTGATTCAAAAGATTGAGAGTTAAAATTAATTCTTCAAAAACTAAATCTATACTCGTCAGCTTCAATTGTATCCCCCATCAAAGTTTATGAGCAATTGATTCTTTTTGAGAGGATAGTAAAATATCTACCTTGACTTGCGTATGAAAAGACCATACACCATTCCATATTAAAAATTTTATAAAGCATGTAAAAATATTGCACACATGCTGTATTATAAACAGATGAATATCTCGAATAAATTGCTGCTATACAACATAGTTTAAAGACCCTTAATCCTCTATTTAGCCCCGTTGGGGTATTCAGCAATTACCATATTCAAAAGTTTCAAATTGTACTAAAATGTACTTACAGCTATTTGTACTTACATCTATCAGAAGGACACCCTGATATCTACCTAACTAATGTTAGGTTTCATTGTAATATCAGATCCAATCGAAAATCAGAAAACTAAAGTTTGGTGAAAACATGACCACAATTAATGAAGAAATTGAAAACCTACAGGATTATGACCCTAGAAAGTTTTACAGAAGGCCTAGAGAAGTCATCAATTATTAAACTAATTCCATGCTACATCTCTATTTTTCCTTTTTTTCCCTCTAACTTTATAAAGTGTATTTTTCATTGTTTTATTGCAAAGCTTTTTAATCTTTAGACAATTCGCCTGGATTCCGGGGATTTGTCATTCTTTTATTTTGAGAATCCTTCCCTTTTACTATTGTTATTTTGGAGTCAAAGTTGACAAATGCAATTATTTCCACATTTTTAATTTATGCTTATTAATGATAACTTGTATTTTATGCTCTATGAGGCCTCATTCATTTAGATATGTCTATGTCTAGTTAGTTAACTTCAGTTTTTAGTGTCAGTTGTTGACAGGCCTCTGTGAGATCACTTGGTATTATTCTTATTTTTTTGTGTTGTAATTACTGATATAATACAGCTGTTTACCGAGTAGTAGATACACTGGAAAATTATCAAATTGTGAGATGTTTACTAAAAATAAGTTTTTAATTGCACAATGGCATCAGTCAAATGTAGAATTTAGAGATAGCCAATTCGTGAAACCTAACATTAATTCTATGGAAATGAATTCAAGGCCAAATGTAGCAAATAATCTGTGTGGGAAACAAAGAATGTGGGTGCGATAGATTGAGATTTCACTCCATGTCTGTTTGTGTACATCAGAGAGACAGAGAGTGTAATAAAAGGGAGAGTATGTTTCCTCAAAAATTGTTAGTTTAAAAGTATTACAGTTGAAAATATTAGATCTAAAATATTCTTTAAAGATTTATATTTGTTAAATATCCTCTAGCAATGTTAAAACAACTCAAAATTTTGTTTAAACTATTTTTAAAGTACCTCGACAAGCACGCAATAATTTACATTTGAAAAATTTGAAATCTCTACTTTCCCATACATTTTTACCCCGATAATTTATTCTGCACTCTACCTTCTTTAAAAAATGCTCCAAAATGGAACTTCGTACAAAAAAACATTTCCGATAATGGCACATTTATCATCACCTTAAATCATTTTTCTGTCCTCTGAAATTGGAAAATACTCTTGCGTCTGTAAAATGTTTTCGGCAAAACATTTCCGGAACAGTCGCTATAATTAACGTTAAAGCAGAGAAGAACTTTTTAGGTAGATTGCTTAAAGAAACATCTTAATGACCGAATGGTCTTAGCTATTATGTGAAGCATAAAGTGTAAGACATAATTCCTTTTTATCTTCAAAACCTTCTCTCACTAACTCAAATATAAGAACTTGTGATTATTTTATTTTAAATGGTCTAATCCTTTAAGAATTCATTAAATTTCTTTCGTATTTTTGGCAATGTTTATTGAGATATCTGTTTATTAGCATGAATAAAATTTGAAAACATATTTGCTTCATGTGTTTTATTGTCTTATTTGTTAATGCCCATTACACCGTTCAATTTACATTTGGGTAGAGACGGGTACGCAAATTAAAAACTGCTAAAATATATTAATATAAATTAAACAAAAGAATTATTTTCTGTTTTGAGTAGTATTTTTATTAACAGTATAATTTAACACAAAACTATTAGCTTTTATTTTGTGTCGAAGAAAACAGATATTATCAATTACTTTCCTGAAGAATTAAGATTCCCAAATGAAGTTTACACTTATTTCAAGATTTTAAGTTTCTAGATTATAATAAATCAAGTGTTTAGTTTATATTACAATAACAATACAAGTAATTCTGAAAATTAATCATCTTAAGAAAACTTAATACATGACATATAAATTCATAGATATGCATTTATTTTTACATCCATATGAGAGAATGAGATAAAATTGAAATAAAATAAAATAGGATGAATAGAGTGCAGAAAGCATGTCCTAATATTTAATTTATAATGTGTAATGTATGTAATAATATTAAAGAAAATTAATTTATAATATGTAATATATGTATTGATTTAATTTATAATATGTAATATGTGTATTAATTTAATTTATATTATGCAATATATTGAAATATATTACATATCATAAACTAAATTATCTCTGTGAAATAAAATTGGGTGAATAGAGTGCAGAAAGCATGTCCTAATATTTAATTTTTAATGTGTAATGTATGTAATAATACTATAGAAATTTAATTTATAATATGTAATATATGTAATAATTTAATTTATAATATGGGATGTATTAAAATATATTACATATTTTAAATTAAATTATCTCTGTGAAATAAGATAAGGTGAATAGAGTGCAGAAAGCATGTCCTAATATTTAATTTATAATGTGTAACGTAAGTGATGATATTATAGACATTTAATTTCTAATATGTAATATATGTATTGAATTAATTCATAATAGGTAATATATGTATTAATTTAATTTATATTATGTAATATATTGAAATATATTAAAATTTATAAATTAAATTATCCCTATAAAATAAAATAGGGTGAACAGATGCAGAAAGCATGTCCTAATATTTAATTTATAATGTGTAATGTATGTAATAATATTATACCAAAACGTCAATATTAATCAAACGTCAATATGAATTCTCCAGCAAGATATATTGTCTAAAAGTGGAAAATTTTAAAACAGAGATTTAAGATCACTTTCCTCCTTAGAGCTTATAAAAAAATATTTTCTATTCCTCATTTAACTTATTTACCATCACTAGTTCCCTATGATATTGCCTTATTTCCAAAGTTGAAAATAAACTTAAACGACGTCGTTTGGCAACTATATCCGACAATCAATATAAACCAGAGGACGTCTTTCACAGCTTTCAAACGAATGCCCTTATAAGCAATTAACAGGGGAAGGGGGAAAAAGAAGAATAATTCTACAGACATATGCATTGAAAATAAAAAAATTATGTGATGTATAATAAAAAGAAGTAGTAATGTAGAGTAACAGCATATTTTTTTTCTGTGAACTGCCGAACGATGGCCGAAGGGTTAGGGCGATGATCTTCGGTACCGGAGTTCGTGAGTTCGAATCCCACTGGAACATGGATGTTAGTAGTCATTGGGAATCATATTTAAGCAGTAGGTCTCGGTCTCATTAGCCCTCGTAATGCAAAACAGTAGATAGTCCAAAATCAAATCAAACCTGTCTGTGAACTCTAAAGTTTCTTTCGAAATCTGTTAAATATAAATATCTTCTCGTTTTATCGTTATTGCAGTAGATCCGAGTCTCAATAGCCCTCTTTCTACATAACCATTGCACTGTATGCTTTTTTTCACATTTTGGGTTCAGATCCGATACTGGGTTGCAAAAACAGATGCTGCGATGCAAAACAAATTCACGAAAGTTATAAAAAAAATGTTTTTTTACGCATTGAATCCGTTATTGAACTAATACATCTGTTAAAAGCAGTTTTAATCCTATACTAATGAAAAATTTTTACCTATTCAATATCCTATATAATAATAGCCTAAATTGTCTGTCCGTCTGTCCTTGAATTTCTGAAGCGGTTGGAACTGGAATGGATAGGAGATTCATAGATTCTTGATGAGTTAGGGTAAGCAAAATTCAAAGCGAGTCTTTAAAACGTTTAAAATCCCCCTTCCCCCTTTTCGACAATTTAATGACATTATATCAAGCACTATTTTACCCGGTTAACCCTCTAAGCGGTTCGCACGTACAATTCCGCCAAACCGATGATATCTTCAAAGCGGTTGTCATGTACAATTTTCGACCTCCAAAAATGTTCCGGAAACGTACATTTCTGCCAGTGTTTGAGGTAGGAGGGTCAGGTCGATTGTTTAGAAACTGCATCCCTCTTTGACTGACATTTATTGATGATGCACTCCCTGTGGCACAAAGACGCAGATAGCTTTTCATGGCTTTGTAAATCTCTATTTCGAAGTATTTCGTTTGCGGTAACAGATGTATCTCTAATTGCACCACTTAAATATCTTGGATAACTTTCGTAAAAAAATATAAATAATTTTCTTAAAGAATATTTTTATTTGTACTTTTAGAATCCATTATGTCTTATGGGATGATCTTCGAGACTTGACGAGCTTTATGTGTATTAAAAATTAACAATCTATAATATCTATTTATATATCTATTTATAACCTGAAATAAAGGGACAGTAACGAGGGTGAGTTTCCCGTATTCCATTCTAGTCGACAAAGGGTGAAGTAAAAAATCATAGAACGTTTTGGCCATTGGCACAATAAACCTTTAGCGTATTTTTGGAGACTTTTTTTAATCGGTGTGTTCCACTCAGAGGGTTAAGAGCAGGCTATTTAATTTATTGCAAAATAAGTAGGTAAAAATAACATTTTTTCTAGCCTTATGACGCCATACCTTTAACCATCTCATTTAATCATTTCTTTTTTTAAATTATTTAAATATCGTCTGCATTATTTTCATACGTTTTATCGCTGAACTTAGATATTACGTAAATAATATTTTTTTTTATATTTGGCTTAAATAACAGATTAAGTACATTTCTGATAATTTTAAATCATCGATTTTTTTTATTATTATTGAAAATTTTATCACCAGTATTAACAACAAATTATTTTCAAAAAAGTCTAGGAGTCTATTTCACGGACTAATAAATATTTAACTTTTAAGTTACATATCTTAGAAAACTAAGAAGTTTGTGTGTTTGTTTTTTATACATAACCACAGTTTGACTAAATGAATTCAGTGTGATCCTAAACTGCATTCACAGTATCGGGAGACTTTAGAAGAGTATGAAGATAAACAAATTATTGAGTCTGTACCAAAAAATTCTCAGCCAAAAAGCAAACCATTTTTTTCCCTGCCTCATAGGATACTTTACAATACTTTAAAATTTTTACTAATCCTATCATATGATGAGCTATAGGCTAGTTTCTAAATATTTGTCTCCCATTGATGTCAAAACATTAAATTGCTAAGGCATTACTTTTTCGCTTTTAAGGTTTAGTTTGGTTTTGGTTTTGTGTGTTATAATTTTACTACACAAGGATTTTTTTTATTTTGCATTAAAGATAACGATGTTAAATTTTTTATAAAAATTTTCTATAATATATAAAATAAAACTGTATATAGAATTAGCAATAAATGT
>CM063504.1:72847476-72879976 GCA_032207245.1 Pardosa pseudoannulata
CAAAAATTGATGTCATTTACACAGTAAGTTGTTAAAAGACAAATTTTTTAACTGTTGATGTCCTAAGAGACAGCAATTACCCCATTTTTAGACATATTTCTTAGCAATAGTGTGTTATAATGTCTATTGAAATGAGATTGATTTTTAAAAAATAAATATATTTAAATTATTATATTATTGATTTTTATATTTTACTTCATATTTTGGTCCGAAATATGCTAGAACCCAGTGTGTAATGGTAGGATTATTTATGTTTCTTATTTGTTTTCATGTTTTACTACATGAGTGGTTTCTAAACTTTTTTGCTCATGGATTCCTTTTCACAAAACCTCCAAGAGAAATGACTCTGTTTTTTAACTTGGGGAACTATATTATGACAAAATTGCTATTTTAGTGTTGATGGTATTGATTGTAAAACGAAATTAAATTAAAATAAAATATTTTTATATCAATAGTATACCTGTTGAAATTATTAGTTTGTGTTTGGAATAACAAAAGCATAATTTTTAAATTAAGTATTGTTAGTGAGTTGAGCGTTGACACTAAATCTAGCAAATCTTCACCTCGTTTTAAGCAAACAGCCAAAACAAAGGTCAATCAACTTTATTGCTGTTTATTTTATTTAAAAAATTGAACACAATTACATTACTTAATTTTAAATAATCAAAGGACCTTAAACGTTACGCATGAATCCTCCCAGATAAAATTTTACACACTACGTACATTCTCTGAAGTAATACCGAACCCTGGAGGTCTGTAGGAACCACTTTGGAAACAAAATATACTTAAAAATACTAAAATCTAAAAAAATATATCGAATGGGTAAAGATGTATCCAATGAGTGAAGGATTACGGGCAGAAGAAATTGACTTCCTACTGCTGTCTTCTCTTCGTGTAAAATTAACCATGATTGTTAAAACCGTCTTATGAGATCAAGATGTTTAATAATTTTCTTCGTTATTATTTAAGGTGTTAACCTTAAAATTTAAATTAATTTAAAAGTAGAAATTTTGATGTTAATCACATTTGGGTCGGCCTTAGACACTAGGTAAATAAAGTATACGCTAAGAAAGAAATAGCAGTGTCAAATACATCTTATTTCAAGGTCTACAGATCGTAATGGCAAACGAATCCATTCCAAGGAATCTACATACATTTTGTTTTTAAATGGAATAGGGCATCATTTACTAAACAAAGCAATTAATGTTAAATACGTTTCAGAACCACAGCGTTTAAAATTCCCAAAAATGATACTGTATGGCAGAATAGCAAATAAATTAGGATGCTATCTTTTTTTAAAAAAAAGGGGTGGAAATTTTTTAATGCTATTTGTTTTTATTTTTAAATTATATTTAAAATTTTAGTTTGTGTTATTTTGGGGAAAACTTTAAATTTTTTGTGGGCATTCTATCAATTTCATGTGTATACTTCGATATCTTTCTGTATTTTTAAAGACCTTAGCGAGGCCAGAACCTTTAATTTCCACTATATTGAAATACATTATTTTACAGAGTGCAAATTGCAATTCAAAAACCCACTGTACAACCAGATATTACAAAAGTCTTAAATGCAAAACTTCACCATTCAGCAGCTAATCGTTTTTGAGTTATGAGAGATACACACAAATGTACTTACAGACGTTCAAACGTCATAATGAAACTAGTCATGATGTAATCAAAAATAGTCAAATTAGATATTTAAAGTTTATTTGTACGTGTTTAGAGGTGTTACATTTAAAATAGTCAGCAATCATTCAACAGTTGTCAAACTACCTATTCGCTTTGAAATCAAAAGACTGGAAGTTTTCGCTATCACAATACTTCCTTTATTCACTACAGGGAAGTAAAATGCGGGCACATCTCAAAAAAGACTAAAAGAAGAAATCCTAAAAACAAGCTTCTAATTACATTTCTTGGGGAATGAAAAATAATCTCAGCACTCGGAATGAGCTATATTTAATTTAATTAGAGAAAAGATACGGCATGCTTATTTTTTAGATTGAATTTTTTCGTCTGAAATACTGGATTTAATTTTTTACGTGAGGAATCTTCCCCCTTGTGAAATAAAATTTGCCTTACAGAATAATTTTGAATAATTTTTTACTCTTTTGTTTCAATATTTATGCTTTGCAATGGACAATAGAAGATCTTTACCCCAAAATATTATTTCAAATATACGCATTATACGCTTTAAAATATACATTAGGAAAAGAATCTTGTACTAACAGAATGTTTACTAATTACAAAAAATTTTTTAATGCATGTTTGGATAAAAATGCAGTAATTTTTGTTCTGTGTCTCTCAATTATTTTTAAAAAGATTTAACTTTGGTTTGGTTTGGAGCACTTATATTAATGTCTTCTGAGATCAAGACCGAAACCCATTGATTTAAGCTGATTTTAAATATCTGTGAACGTCTATGAACGCCTATGACTTTAAGCGGAAATTAACACATTATACCAAAACTCTACCTATTCAGACGTGTTCGTCAAAGCAAAACTTTAAAAACATATCATGTCACTTAAGAAATAAGATAAATTTAAAATCATATAGTGCAAATATTTTTTAATTGTGAAATAAGCCAAGTGTATCTTGGAGAAGAGTGCATTAATTGGCCTACTTTTTTCTCAGGTTCTATTCCCAATAGTAAAATTTAAAGAGACAAAAAGTTGCAGCTTCGGGACTCTAGCCGGCCTAAGATCCACTATGTTCGTCAATGGTGACTGGGGCTTGTTAAATATGTCGTGGTCACAATATTCTCCATGTTCTCAAACGATACCTCTTGGGCTAAGCCGGGAGATCTTCTGCTTGGTCCCTACTTCTAAATTGCAAGTACATACCTGAGATAAGACGTTCTTTTACCCTAGTGACGCTCATCAAGCGAAAGGCACATCCCTTCGCCTTAATTCGTCTCATAATTATATAGAATCTTACTCTTCTGTACTCTCTCCTTCGAAAAAGTAAGCAATTATCCACTTACACCGCTTTTGGAAGGTAAATACGCCAGTCGGGGATGAATATATTTTGCCAGCAAACTGATAATAATGTTTATGATGTCAGAAAAACTATACTCTTAAAAATAATATAGTACCAAAGAAATACCAAAAATAGCTAACTTAGCATTAATAGGTAATTTTTTATGAGTGGTTAAAGATGAACTCTGCATCTCGTGTGACTCAAGTGCCCCACTTAACCTTACTATATTGCCGATGGGTAAAAAATAAATATATACCCTATAATATTATTATAGGGTAAGAAAATATAATAAACTGTATTTTCCGAAAATAGTTTCTTGATTTAAACTTAACATTTTTTTCAATCCAGAACATTACATTATACTGTTGAGTTCATATAAATAAATTATAAGGTAAAAAATATAATAAACTGTATATTCCGAAACTAGTTTCTTGATTTAAACTAAACATTTTATCAATCCAGAACATTACATTATAGTGTTGAGTACATATCATAAATAAATTATAACGTAAAAAAATATAATAAATTGTACCTTCCGAAACTAGTTTCTTGATTTAAATTAAACTTTTTCTCAATTCAGAACATTACATTGTAGTGTTGAGTACATATCATAAATAAATTATAAGGTAAAACAATATAATAAAATTTACCTTCTGAAACTAGTTTCTTGATTTAAACTAAACTTTTTCTCAAGCCAGAACATTACATTATAATGTTGAGATAAATAAACTATAGGGTAAAAATTATAATAAATTGTATCCTCCAAAACTAGTTTCTTGATTTAAATTAAACTTTTTCTCAATTCAGAACATTACATTGTAGTGTTGAGTACATATCATAAATAAATTATAAGGGTAAAAAACATAATAAAATTTACTTCTGAAACTAGTTTCTTGATTTAAACTAAACTTTTTCTCAAGCCAGAACATTACATTATAATATTGAGATATCAATAAACTTATAGGGTAAAAAATTATAATAAATTGTATCCTTCCAAAACTAGTTTCTTGATTTAAACTAAACTTTTTCTCAATGCACATTACATTATAGTGTTGAGTACATATCATAAATAAATTATGGGGTAAATAAAATATAATGAACTCTACCTTCCGAAACTAGTTTCTTGATTTAAACTAAACATTTTTTTCAATCCAGAACATTACATTATACTGTTGAGTTCATATAAATAAATTATAAGGTAAAAAATATAATAAACTGTATATTCCGAAACTAGTTTCTTGATTTAAACTAAACATTTTATCAATCCAGAACATTACATTATAGTGTTGAGTACATATCATAAATAAATTATGGGGTAAATAAATGTAATAAACTATACCTTCCGAAACTAGTTTCTTGATTTAAACGAAACTTTTTCTCAATCCAGAATGTTACATTATAGTGTTAAGTACATAACATAAATAAATTATAACGTAAAAAAATATAATAAATTGTACCTTCCGAAACTAGTTTCTTGATTTAAATTAAACTTTTTCTCAATTCAGAAAATTACATTGTAGTGTTGAGTACATATCATAAATAAATTATAAGGTAAAACAATATAATAAAATTTACCTTCTGAAACTAGTTTCTTGATTTAAACTAAACTTTTTCTCAAGCCAGAACATTACATTATAATGTTGAGATAAATAAACTATAGGGTAAAAATTATAATAAATTGTATCCTCCAAAACTAGTTTCTTGATTTAAATTAAACTTTTTCTCAATCCAGAACATTACATTATAGTATTGAGTAGATATCATAAATAAATTATAGGGTAAAAAATATAATAAACTGTATCTTCAAAAACTAGTTTCTTTATTTAAACTAAACTTTTTCTCAATCCAGAACATTACAGTTTTGAGTACATATCATAAATAAATAATATGTACTCAAACATTTAAAATTTTTAAATCTTTAAATTGAAAGATTCAAATTATTAAATACAGTAAACTATTGCATGTTTCTCTTATATAATAACGCATAATGATGGTCAAATGTGCATCGAGATCAAATTTGGTAACAGAGTACGTGGATCGAATCCCACTGCTGACATAGATGTTCGTAGTCATTTGGAATAGGCGTTAAGTAGTATGATTGTTCTCATTAACACTCAAGTAGCAAAACAATAGACCGTAGCGAAACTTCTTTTTAATCAGTATACAAAATGCATTTTCAATGTACATATATATTAAAATTTGAATCTTAGCTCTATATACTTTAATTAAACATTACCAATGAAAACTTTTCAGTAAAATAACTATTTTCTTAACTATTGAAATGTCCTCTACATTACACTCAGATAAACAAATCGTGAATTTAAAACGTCCATATATTAAGTTGTTGTTGTTTTAGAAAGGAAATATCTCTTATGTAAAAGTTTTAATTTTCAATTTAATCTTTCCAAATAATTTTTTTTTTAATGTAATTTAAATGTTCACAAAAAGTTGAGTATAATACATTCCATAATCTTGTTATGAATTAATTTACCCCCCAAGAGAAAATTCCTGTTTTAATATTTAATCTTTTAAATAAATCGCAAAATCAAATCGGAAAGTGCAAAACAAAAACTGGATAGAATATTCAACATTTTGTAATTGAATATCGATCCTGTTATGTATTGATGTTTATCTAAAAAAATTCTTTAATCCTTCACTAAATAAATCTTCCAGAAACCCTACAAATGACTGATTATAAAGATAACCTTTTGTTTTCAAAATATTAAGAGGAAGAATGTCGAAGCTTAAAATTTCAAAATAGAGGATAAGGTTTAAGTAAAATACTTTACATAGCTTGGATAGTTCTGGGTTACATTGAATACTCAGTAAGGTATTATATTTATTTGATATTATGATACTGAGGAAATCCATGCATAAAATATTATTAAAATAGGATAGATTATATGTATTCATGAACAGTTGAACAGGTTTTGGTGATTCTGATATACAGGGTTAACAAGGAATAAGTTCCCCACTTCTGAGGAATGTAGAATACTTTCTATTGTTCTAAATAAGATACAATTGGATTTACAGATAATTCAAATGATACGATAGACATTTATTACATAAAAATTATTAGTACAAAAATAGATGGCGTTGTAAACCATATGGCATTTATTTAGTTTCATTGAGTTAAGTCGAGCATTAGTTTCGACATGGAAATAAGTTCCCCATATCTGAGGACTGTATAATTCGTTCAATTGGTCCAAATGGTTTGGTTTGGTTGAGTTGGGTTGGGTTTGGAGTGCTACGGTCTACTTTTTGCAACACGAGGGCTAATGAGACCGGGACCTACAGCTTAAAGCCGATTCCGAATGGCTACGAACATCCATGCCTCAGTGGGATTCGAACCCACGAACTCCGGTTCCGATGGCCAGCACCCTAACCAATCGGCCATCGTTCGGCTATTGGTCCAAATGAGGTACAATTGGAACTACAGATAATTCAAATGATGCGATAGACATTTATTACATAAAAATTATTAGTACAAAAATCAGACTATAGGTGGTGTTGTAACACATATGGTATTTATTCAATTTCATTAAGTTAAATTGAACGTTAGTTTCTACAGGGTTAACAAGAAAGAAGTTCCCTACATCTAAGGACTCTGGAATACATTCTATTGGTCCAAATGAAATACAATTGAACTACAGATAATTCAAATGATGCGCTAGACATTTATTACATAAAAATTATTAGTACAAAAATTCTGCCTGTAGGTGGCGTTGTAACACATATGGTATCTATTCAATTTCATAAGTCGAGCATTAGTTTCTACAGGGTTAACAAGAAATAAGTTCCCCTCATCTGAGGACTCTAGAATACGTTCTATTGGTCCAAATGACATACAATTGCAACTACTGATAATTCAAATGATGATCTAGACATTTATTACATAAAAATTATTAGTACAAAATCCACCTATAGGTGGATTTCTATCACATATGGTATTTATTCAGTTTCATTAAGTTACGTCGAGTATTAGTTTCTACAGAGTTAACAAGAAATAAGTTCCCACATCTGAGGACACTAGAATACGTTCTATTGATCCAAATCAGATACAATTAGAACTACAGATAATTCAAATGATGAGCTAGACATTTATGACATAAAAGTTATTAGTACAAAAATACGACTGTAGGTGGTGTTGTAACACATATGGTATTTATTCAGTTTCATTAAGTTAAGTCGAGCATTAGTTTGTAAAGGTTAACAAGAAATAAGTTCCTGGCATCTGCGGAATCTAGAACAGGTTCTATTGGTCTAAATGAGATACAATTGGAACTACAGATAATTCAAATGATGCGCTAGACATTTATTACATAAAAATTATTAATACAAAAATATATTTGTAGGTGGCGGTGTAACACATGTGGTATTTATTCAATTTCATTAAGTTAAGTCGAACATTAGTTTCTACAGAGTTAACAAGAAATAAGTTCCCCACATCTGAGAACTCTAGAACAGGTTCTATTGGTCTAAATGAGATACAATTGGAACTACAGATAATTCAAATGATGCGCTAGACATTTATTACATAAAAATTATTAGTATACAAAAATCCGCCTGTAGGTCGAGTTGTAACACATATGGTATTTATTCAGTTTCATTAAGTTAAGTCGAGCATTAATTTCTACACGGGTTACCAAGAAATAAGTTTCCCACATCTGAGGACTCTAGAATACGTTCCTCAGAATAAGTTTTATTGGTCCAAATGAGATACAACTGGAACTACAGATAATTCAAAATGATGTGCTTGACATTTATTAGATAAAAAATTAAGTACAAAAATCTACCTGTAGGTCGAGTTGTGACACATATGGTATTTATTCAGTTTCATTAAACCTAAGTCGAGCATTAATTTCTACAGGGTTAGCAAGAAAGAAGTTCCCCACATCTGAGGACTCTAGAATAAGTTCTATTGGTCCAAATGAGGTACAATTGGAACTACAGATAATTCAAATGATGCGATAGACATTTATTACATAAAAATTATTAGTACAAAAATCTACCTGTAGGTCGAGTTGTAACACATATGGTATTTATTCAGTTTCATTAAGTTAAGTCGAGCATTAATTTCTACAGGGTCAGCAAGAAATAAGTTCCCCACTTTTGACGACTCTAGAATACGTTCAATTGGTCCAAATGACATACAGTTGGAACTATAAATAATTCAAATGATGCGATAGACATTTATTACATAAAAATTATTAGTACAAAAATCTACCTGTAGGTCGAGTTGTAACACATATGGTATTTATTCAGTTTCATTAAGTTAAGTCGAGCATTAATTTCTACAGGGTTAGCAAGAAAGAAGTTCCCCACATCTGAGGACTCTAGAATAAGTTCTATTGGTCCAAATGAGATACAATTGGAACAGATAATTCAAATAATGCGCTAGACATTTATTACATAAAAATTATTAGTACAAAAATCTACCTGTAGGTCGAGTTGTGACACATATGGTATTTATTCAGTTTCATTAAGTTAAGTCGAGCATTAATTTCTACAGGGTTAACAAGAAATAAGTTCCCTATATCTGAGGACTGTAGAATATGTTCTATTGGTCTAAATGACATACAATTGCAACTACAGATAATTCAAATGATGCACTAGACATTTATTACATAAAAATTATTAGTACAAAATCCACCTATAGGTGGATTTCTATCACATATGGTATTTATTCAGTTTCATTAAGTTACGTCGAGTATTAGTTTCTACAGAGTTAACAAGAAATAAGTTCCCACATCTGAGGAAACTATAGAATACGTTCTATTAGTCCAAATGAGATACAATTAGAGTTACAGATAATTCAAATGATGCGCTAGACATTTATGACATAAAAGTTATTAGTACAAAAATACGACTGTAGGTGGTGTTGTAACACATATGGTATTTATTCAGTTTCATTAAGTTAAGTCGAGCATTAGTTTGTAAAGGTTAACAAGAAATAAGTTCCTGGCATCTGCGGAATCTAGAACAGGTTCTATTGGTCTAAATGAGATACAATTGGAACTACAGATAATTCAAATGATGCGCTAGACATTTATTACATAAAAATTATTAGTACAAAAATCCGCCTGTAGGTGGCGTTGTAACACATATGGTATTTATTCAGTTTCATTAAGTTAAGTCGAACATTAGTTTCTACAGAGTTAACAAGAAATAAGTTCCCCACATCTGAGAACTCTAGAATATGTTATATTGTTCCAAATGCGATACAATTGGAATTACAGATAATTCAAATGATGCGCTAGACATTTATTACATAAAAATTATTAGTACAAAAATCTACCTGTAGGTCGAGTTGTAACACATATGGTATTTATTCAGTTTCATTAAGTTAAGTCGAGCATTAATTTCTACAGGGTTAGCAAGAAATAAGTTCTCTACTTCTGAGGACTCTAGAATACTTTTTGTTGGTCCAAATGAGATACAATTGGAACTAAAGATAATTCAAATAATGCGCTAGACATTTATTACATAAAAATTATTAGTACAAAAATCTACCTGTAGGTGGCGTTGTAACACATATGATATTTATTCAGTTTCATTAAGTTAAGTCGAGCATTAATTTCTACAGGGTTATCAAGAAAGAAGTTCCCCACATCTGAGGACTATAGAAATATGTTTTATTGGTCCAAATGAGATACAATTGGAACTACAGATAATTCAAATGATGCGCTTCACATTTGCTACATAAAAAGTTTTAGTACAAAAATCCGCCTGTAGGTGGAGCTGTAGCACATATGATATTATTTAGTTTTCATTAAGCTAAGTCGAGCATTAATTTTCTACAGGGTTATCAAGAAATAAGTTCTCCACTTCTGAGGGCTGTAGAATACGTTCTATTGGACCAAATGAGATAGAATTGGAACTACAGATAATTCAAATTATGCGCTTGACATTTATTACATAAAAAATTGTAGTACAAAAATCCACCTGTAGGTCGAGTTGTAACACATATGATATTTTATTCAGTTTCATTAAGCTAAGTCGAGCATTAATTTCTACAGGGTTATCAAGAAATGAGTTCCCCACATCTGAGGACTCTAGAATACGTTTTTATTGGTCCAAATGAGATACAGTTGGAACTACAGATAATTCAAATAAAGCGCTAGACATTTATTACATAAAAATTATTAGTACAAAAATCTACCTGTAGGTCGAGTTGTGACACATATGGTATTTATTCAGTTTCATTAAGTTAAGTCGAGCATTAATTTCTACAGGGTTAACAAGAAATAAGTTCTCCACTTCTGAGGACCCTAGAATTCGTTCTATTGGTCCAAATGAGATACAGTTGGAACTACAGATAATTCAAATGATGCGATAGACATTTATTACATAAAAATTATTAGTACAAAAATCTACCTGTAGGTCGAGTTGTAACACATATGGTATTTATTCAGTTTCATTAAGTTAAGTCGAGCATTAATTTCTACAGGGTTAGCAAGAAAGAAGTTCCCCACATCTGAGGACTCTAGAATACGTATTGGTCCAAATGCGGTACAATTGGAACTACAGATAATTCAAATGATGCGATAGACATTTATTACATAAAAATTATTAGTACAAAAATCTACCTGTAGGTCGAGTTGTAACACATATGGTATTTATTCAGTTTCATTAAGTTAAGTCGAGCATTAATTTCTACAGGGTTAGCAAGAAAGAAGTTCCCCACATCTGAGGACTCTAGAATATGTTCTATTGGTCCAAATGAGATACAATTGGAATTACAGATAATTCAAATGATGCGCTAGACATTTTTACATAAAAGTTATTAGTACAAAAATCCACCTCTAGGTGGCGTTGTAACACATATGGTATTGATTCAGATTCATTAAGTTAAGTAGACAACATTAGTGTCTTGTCTGCACATCATGCCTTCGTTGCAAGAAAAAGCATTATTGGTAAAACTGTTTTACTAGAACCAGCGGAAATCCGTTGCAGCTCTAAAAGAATTCTGTCGCATGAGGCGGGTACGAAGAGGTTTAATGTCTTCATATGCCTTAATAAGAAAGAGGATCGTTCGCCAGATGATATCCCTTGCTTTAGGTTGGGTGGGGGTCTCCTAAGGACAAGATCTACCGTCAAATCCCAGAATCTGTGCTAGATTTGAAGGACAGCATTCGGCGCCATTTTCTTGATATTCCAGCAGACTTATTCAGATGTGGAAAATATGGTTCTGCGATTACATCATATTGTTGAACATGCAGGTGGACTTATTGAGCACTTTTAATGATCCTTTATAATGTTATTTAGCATTTATAAAGCATATTAAATGTGTTTATGTGTTTCACTGCGACACCTACTGGCTGAGTTTTGAACTAGATTTTTGTATCCAATAAATGTCAAGCGCATCATTTTGAATCCAGTTGTATCTCATTTGGACCAATATAACTTATTCTGAGGAACGTATTCTAGAGTCCTCAGAAGTGGGAAACTTATTTCTTGCTAACCCAGTACATCTGAAAAATTTTGATTAAAGAATTAAAAAACCACAGTATACCTATAAAACGCTACATAAGAAATGGAACTCAAGTAATATCTAAGTAAATTATAAAGTTCAGATTTCAGAGCTAGAGTTAAAGCAGTCCTACTGTATATGAAACCTGAAAACTAGCTAAACAGGAAGAAAACAAACTCTAGGATTTCCAGAAAAGGTGCCTTAGAAATATTCTTTAAATTAATCAACCTAATAAAATGCTTAAATATACAAACACTTTAACTGAAAAAACCCGCAACAATACGTAAGCTGATGGCAGTGGGTAGGATATATATATATATATATATATATATATATTACGAATGCGTCCGTCAGACCCAACACGCATAGCATCCTGATTAACTAACTTAACCTCCTGATGTAAAAAAGAAATGAGGTCGAACTAAAGCTACTATTTTCATACAGAGGCTGTTCGCACATTTTTTAGACGATTTTGGTTAGCGGTATTAAAAAATCGTTTGTTACAAAATAAATAACTGAAAGTGTACTATATTTTTAAAGGTAAAAATTATCGTATACGGCTTGAGAATTTTGTTTTTATTCAAAATGGCATTTTGTAACGAAGCAGTGGTTCGAAAGCTATATTTATGTTTTTTCCGAATAGAAGTATTCATATTCTGTTATCCAAAAACGAGGTGAAAGCCATGGTTTTGTGATATCTAAAGCGTCAATAAGTAATATCGTCAAAAGTAAATGGAAAAAACGTCAAATTGGAACCTCAAGAGAGAACCAAGATTTCAAACAAGTATCCAAGGAAAAAACGAATATCTTCGACTATTGCAAAGGTACGTTGTTTAACGTTAAAAGAATGTATCCCCTAGTCAAAGGAACGTTGAAAAATCATTAAAATGATCGGTGCCCACTCTAAACAAAATGATAAACGTTGATTTAAATCTTAAAGAAAAAAACGCAATGTGCATCGTCCACAGCATATCTCTGAACGCAGGACACGCTGCAGAATTCTGTATGAGAAAAATTTATCCAAGGAAAAATGGAAAAAAATTGTCCCAATAGATGAATCATGCTTGTATTTAAATGATTGCAACAAAAAAAAAGAATTTAAAAAAAGGGGAGATTTTTAAGTACATGGTTTAAAGAATCGAAAAAAAGTTTTTCTAAGCATTCATGATTGTTGATGGTTTTTCTTATAATGACAAGTTAAAGATAAAGAGTGTTGAAAAATGTCAAGAATAACTCGAAATACTATCAGGAACATATTTTATCGCCAATTTTTCTGAATGAAATGCCATCGCTTACCCGCAGTGCTATCATTTGCATATTTCCTTAAAGGTTCAAATGTTTCTTAAAAATTCCCTTCCTTAAAGCTTCTTTCTTTTGTTCTTTTTGAAGACGGGTGGTCGATATTTCAACCAAGTATCAAAAGTACGGACCTGGTCAAGATATGCACCAAGCATTTCCTTCCCTATGTTTCACTGTTCATCATTCATAATGGGTATAGCAGTATCATTCGTATTATTAATTTCAATTATTAGTCCTACTTTCATGCAAATAAATTTACAAACTCATCGGACTAACTTAACACAATCTCATCTTCATCTAAATGGATATGAGCAAGACTCCCGTCTGAAAAGGGTTAAGATGGATATGTGCCTGCGTATTGGACTCATTTCTCTTAATGTTAACCCGTGACGGGAAAAAATTCCCTTTGGATGGTTTATATTTAAAGAATTCTTTAAAAAAATGATACTGCATGGCAGAACAGCAAATACCTAAGGATGCTATCTTGTCTTAAAAAAAGGGGGAAAATGTATTTAATTTTAAATTATTTGTGGGAAATTGTTTATACTATTTTTCAGACGGAAAAAAGAACATTTGGCAAGTATATTTTTTTTAAAGGAAAAGATAGCTTTCTAAAGTATTTGCTGTTTTATCCCGTGAAATTTTTATAATGTCAGCCGGTCTGAGTGACTTTTAGTTTTACCATAGTTAACAGTGAAGTAGAGGTATCCAGTATGGCTGGTACAAGACCCACCTTGTACCAGCCCTACTAGATCCCGTTTTCACTTCTACTCAGGTAACTTTTTGTCCGGTGCTCAAGTACTGCCCTCTGGTGGCGAATAGAAGTGTCAATATTAGTCATACTGAGATATTTCGTTATATAAATATTTTTCCTGGTTCCGATTCTTCCTTTATTTTTTATCAGGAAGTAACGAAATAGTATAAACTTAAAATTATAATTAAAAAGTATTATTTTAATTTTTTATTTTGGAAAATTGACTTGAAAGTATTCTTTCGATTGCATGTGTATACGTCGATATCTTTCTGTATTTTTAAAGACCTCAACGAGACCAGAAGCGTTAATTTCCACTATATTGAAATATTTTATTTTACAGAGTGCAAATTGCAATTCAATACCTGGTGTACATCCAGATATTACAAAAGTCTTAAATGCAAAATTTCATTTTGCAGTTAATCGTTTTTGAGTTATGCGAAATACATACATATGTATGTACACACGTTCAAACGCCATAATGAAACTAGTCATGTTGTATTCAAAAATAGTCAAATGAGATATTTAAATCAGACCAGCTATCAACAGTATTGATTAACAGTATAAATAAACTTATTTCGGAGACCAACCCCTAAGTTATCTTTATCTCTCAAGTAACTTGAGATTATGGCTATGAAAAAGGTGCCTATGAAAAGGTGGTAATTTGTACTTAATATCGTATTTTAATCACGTTGACTCTTTTTTTAATGTAGTCGATGTTAGCTCTTTAGGCATAAAAACATTGGAAAAGACGTTTAGGATTAGGTCAAATCGAAATTTATTTTTGACTTATTCATAAAAATTAAACAGCAATAATACCTACTAAAATGTAACACGATGTTATTTAGTCATTAATTGAGTAACACTACCAAGTGAAAATGTCCTTTGATAGTACTAACAGATGATACCCTCTCAAATACACAGGGGGGAATAGAAACGCGACATATGGCGTCACTTAATTGTGAATCGCTATAACTACGAATTTATGTTTAATACGAACTGACGGAAGATAGTCGAATGGTTAGAACGCTGATCTGCAGTACTGGAGTTCATGAGTTTGAATCCCATTGTGGCATGATGTTAGTAGCCATTCGGAATTGGTTTTAAGCAGTAGGTGCGAATCTCATTAGTCCTCATGTAGCGAAAAAGTAAACTGTAGTTCTTCAAACCAACATAAACTAAACTTTAAATAGAAACTTAAAAGTATAATATTAAGTCTTTTAAATAAATTAATCAACGTATCATGATGACAGAATTGGTAGGATGCAACCTCTCGGTACCGAAATCAGAATATTTGAATCACACTGCGGGCATAGATGTTTGTGTCTATTAGGAATTGGCTTTAAGCAGTAGATCCCGATATAATTAAATTTTCGTGTACCGAAAGGTGTCCGTAGCGCTTTAACCAACTTATCAATTGAAACATTCCCAATGTTTTAAATTTTTATTAAATACAATTAAATTTTTAAATACAATTTTATGTTTATAATTTAGAATGAAGTGATTGAATTATCAGTGTATTTATGGTCTTATGCTTCAGTTTTAAAAGACTGAAAGTTTGTTTACCTTAAATTTGAGTATTTAAAATAAATAGTAAATATTGAAAAAAGGTTTATAGCATGATTGCTCTCATCAAATCATAGAGTACTTAACTTTTTCTATTTCTAAAGGTATTTGAGATAAGGAGAGTTTCCAAATGATACATGCATAATTGTTAGAATTTATAATTCCTGAATAGTCAAATATTCTACTGGGACGGAGTTAATTTGAAAGACATCAATGCGTTAACCCTGACATTTGATGAGAGTTGATAGAATCTGAAAAACTCTCTTGTTGCTAACCATAATAGTTATATGAACTACAATTTATAGTAATATACAAAATTTAAAAAATCCCCTATATAGTAATAGCCCAAGTTATCTGTCCGTCTGTCCTCGAATTTATGAAGCGTTTGGACCTGGAATGGATAGAGGCATCCATATTGGATTCGTGATGAGTTAGGGTTAGCAAAATTCAAAGCAATTCTTTAAAACTTTCGAAATCCACCCTTTCCCCCTTTTCGAGCATTTAATGCCATTATATCAAGCCCTATTTTCCCCAGTGATTAAGTTTATCACAGCAGGTGATTAAGTTTATCACATAATAAATAGGTAAAAATAACATTTTTTCTAGCATCATGACGTCATTCTTTTAATCATCTCATTTAATCATTTCTTATTTTAAATTATTTAAATATCGTCTATATAATTTTCATAGGTTTTATCACTGAACTTAGATATTACGTAAATAATTTTCTTTTATATTTGGCTTAAATAATAGATTAGGTACATATGAGAAAATTTTAAATTTATTCATGGATTATATTTTGTTGCAATGAAAATTTTATCACTGGTATTAACAACAAATTCATTTTATAAAAGTGTAAGAGTTTATTTCCTGAACAAAAAAATATCTAGCGTTTTAAGTTATATATCTTTGGAAATTAAGAAGTTTGTTCGTTTATGTGTTTGTTTTTTATACATAACCACACGGTTTGGCTAAATAAATTCAATGTGATTATTCTAAACTGCATTCAACAGTATCGGAGTTTTTAGAGGAGTGTGAAGGTAAACAAATTATTCAGCGTGTAACATATAATTCTCAGCCAAACACCAAACCATTTTTTACCTGCCGTATAGGGTACTTTAAAGTTCTGGAAAATTAAAAATTTTACTAATCCCGTCATATGATGGGCTATATTCTAGTCCTTAAAGAGTTCTTATTATTTAAAATGTATTATAAGGCTTTTGCATTGTTTGTCCAATGAACTAATTACTTGCTCAATCATTGTTGAAACAGTCTGAAATTTTAATTTAATCATCAATGATTCTTTCTTCAGACAGAAAAAATGAGATAGTTCAAAGATTTTATTTTCAACTGATTATATAAACCCAGAGTGTAATGATAGCCTGTTTGTACTTTAAGATTATTTACGGGATAAATTATCTGAGAAATCTTCAACTTTAATTACTATATTAGGTCCGACTGTTTAAGCTCTAATAACCTATATCTAATTACAGTCAAATACTACTGAATCAGCAATATGTGCGATAAATAACACATAGTATTTATTTTCAAATTTCATAATGAAAGAAGCATAGATTCAAATTTGCAAAATTTCCTAAAGAAGTTATTTCGGAAACTTTACATCTGGCTGCTTGTTTAGTCTTGCTTTGGAAAAGTTAATTATGGAGTTCTTAACGGCCTCATTTATTATTCTGACTAAATTCTCTTCTGAGGTATACTAATGCCTCTGGGTAGCTCTTATGTTTATAATCTGTATTGTTTAAGAACTTTCAGCTGTAAAAGTAAGAATAATGTCTTATCCCCCGTGTAATTTTGCGAAACAGCATCTATATGTAGACAGTGAAATAGATGATTCTGTCCCACAGGTGTATTGACTTAAGTTAAAATTTCTAGACTATACACATTTCTAGTTAAAAGAAAATGTGTTAGTCTTAAAATTATCATCAAATATAATTCCAAGTTAGATTCATGGTGATGACAAATGTTGAATATTTCACAAGGTAACATAAATCATACTATACATTGAAATCCATGTAAACATGACACCTGCAACATTTAAACGCCTGTTTTAAAACAGAAAAGTTTCTCGCATTTTATTTTGCAGCTTCTTAAATATTTATCAAACCTTGAATAATTTGGATCTTTTCATTCACAATAAACTATTTTATTCTATGATATAAAATTCGATATGATATGAGTTAAAATTTTGACTAAATTAAACATATACTTAAAAATGTTTAATAATAAATGTTAAATATTTCACAAGCTAACACAAATCATACTATACATTGAAATCCATTCCATGTAAACATGACACCTGCAACATTTAAACACCTGTTTTAAAACAGAAAATCAAGGAACGTTTCTCACATTTTATTTTGCAGCTCCTTAAATATTTATCAAACCTTGAATAATTTGGATATTTCCATTCAGAATAAACTATTTTAGCCTATGATATAAAATTCGATATGATATGAGTTAAAATTTTGACTAAATTAAACATATACTTAAAAATGTTTAATAATAAATGTTAAATATATCACAAGCTAACATAAATCATACTATACATTGAAATCCATTCCATGTAAACATGACACCTGCAACATTTAAACACCGGTTTTAAAACAGAAAATCAAGGAACGTTTCTCACATTTTATTTTGAAACTCCGTAAATATTTATCAAACCTTGAATAATTTGGACCTTTTCATTCAGAATAAACTATTTTAGCCTATGATATAAAGTTCGATATGATATGAGTAGAAATTTGGATCAAATTTAACATATACTTAAAAGGAAAGTAGTGGAATACATGAATTTTTACTACATTAAATATTTGTTTAATACATTTGAACAATTACTCATTTCAGAAATGAAAAATATAAAATTTTTAAAATGTAATAAATATTCTATAGAGTGAGAAATTGAATGAGAAGTAAAAATACAAACTATTAAGTGTATAAATAATTTTTAAAAAGAGAATATTAAGTGTATGAATAATTTTTAAAAAGAGAATATTAAGTGTATAAATAATTTTTAAAAAGAGAATATTAAGTGTATAAATAATTTTCAAAAAGAAAATATTAAGTGTATAAATAATTTTTAAAAAGAGAATATTAAGTGTATAAATAATTTTTAAAAAGAGAATATTAGAGTGTATAAATAATTTTTAAAAAGAGAATATTAAGTGTATAAATAATTTTTAAAAAGAGAATATTAAGTGTATAAATAATTTTTAAAAAGAGAATATTAAGTGTATAAATAATTTTTAAAAAGAGAATATTAAGTGTATAAATAATTTTTAAAAAGAGAATATTAAGTATATAAATAAAAACATATTTTCCAGAATTCTCAATGAACTACTCAGAGTAGAACAGAATTAAATAAATGCTTTAAAATCCTTAATTTTACTTTTCTGTTACAAGCGTAAGTCTATATTTCAATCTCTCTTTTTCAGTTCTATATCTTTACCCATTATTGTCTCTCCAATTCCTCATTCTGTACCTTAACGATGATTTCTTTATATAGATTTAAATTTATTTTAGCACTATTGATTGTGTATCCAGCTGTTTTATTTCTAGTAAAAATAAAATTCTCTCCTACTCTTTTGCAACAAAAAGTCAGAAATTCATGTAAACGTAGATTATAAAATCACGTGAAAAATAACTCGCTTATCAAACCAAACTTTAACTGACCGTTATAACTCGAATAATACGCACAATCGTGACCCATTACAAAGACTACTATCCAATATTCAGCTTAACCACCAAGTGCTAGTAGAGCTGGGAGGAATTCGATAATGTGCCGATAGGTTGCCTCAAGTATCTGCAATCACGCTGAATGTAATTCTGAAGGGTGAGTAAGTAGCCTGTAGAACGAGCAAGTGGTCTTACAAATAATCGATTAAGAGCAATGAAGCAATTAAGTACTTAGTAGCACTGCAATGGTCTTCCAATAATTGCTGGACATTTCCGTCTTGATGACATCTTTGAAAATAATCAGCTTCTTATATCGTACATGACAGGATCTAAGTATTCATTAATATTGCAGCAAGGATGCATTTCCCTGGTATAAAAGGTGCCGTAAAATATGTTGAAATCATAATTTTGTATGCATATGACTGTAAAGAGATATATGGGAATGCATGTGGGTAGGTGTGTGTATATATATATATATATAAGTGTGTATGTGTTGGTGTATATATATATGTGTAAGTATATATATATATGTTATATAATATATATATATGTGTGTGTGTGTGTATATAAGTGTATGTAAAATATATATATGTTAAATATGTATATATATATATATGTATATATTTTTTATATAAATGATATATATATGTATATATAAATATTTTTTATATATATATTTAATATATATAATATATATATATATATATATATACATATATATATGTATATATATAAATAATATATGTATAAATATATAATGTATATATATATATAAGTATATTATATGTAAATAAATATGTATAATATATGTAAATGTATATATATTATGTATATATAAAAAAATAAGTATATATATATGTATATATAAAATATATGTATATATCATATATGTAAATATATAATAAATATTATATAATAATATAAATATATAAGGTATATATGTATATATATATATGATGTATATCTATATGTAAGTAGATATATATTAAGTATAAAATATATCGATATATATATAAATATATATATAATATATATGTATATATATGTATGTGTATATATGTAATATATAAAATATATATGATATATATGTATATATATATGTATATATATATATGTATATATATATATGTATGTATATATATATGTATATATATATATATGTATATATACATATATATATGTAAATATATATATGTATATATGTATATATACATATATATATATATGTATATATGTATATATACATATATATATGTATATATATATATGTATATATAAGTGTGTATGTGTGTGTAACGTGCGAATTTTATACGCTCTACTACACCAGAAAATAGCCCCTATTATTTTGAATTGCCCGGCTTACTGGGCAATAAGGAAAACCTAATTAAATTTCAGTCGTGGCTCTCTTAAAAAGGAGCATGTACAACATTGAACTTTGATGCATATTAAGACTCAAAATGTGCATCTTTACAAGACGAGAGCTCATCATCGAATAATTACGAAAGCACATTTCTGTTACAAATTTCGCCTTACAGCGAGTGATCATACAGATTCTTTCCCATGAGACCAACAGCTTATTCAGCAATTTAGGCATTAGAAGAGTGAAATATTTTTCCTGGAACAGCTGGAGTGGACAGAAAATTAACTTTTATTTTTGCATTAGTTTTGGGAGACTGGTAAAAGAATTTAAGTCAGCAAACACTCCTTAAAATAAGACATTATACGGCTGAGAAATTAGGAAAGAATGAGAAAAGGTAATAGGAGAATTTTGATATATTACACACACACATATATATTAGTGCTGTATACCTCGATATGGGGGAAAACCTGCACCCTTCAGATTTTTTTCTATGTACTCAAAAATGTACAAAAAAAAAGGTGGAAGGAGTTAGGTTTAATCAACTATGTCCTTTCAAGCAAGGTAAATTAAAAATTCCAGATATCTGTATACTAATATGTATTTTTTTATTTCTTTGTCCTTACATTACATTTATAAAAGACTAGTTTGACGACTTGACGACATTACTGCTGACATTGTTGGCATTTATTCCAAGTCAAGTGATACTCAATTTTACACGTTACTCCATTTTCACAATTCAGGCGAGATTGTAAAGACAGAGTCGTTAATATATATGTGCGCGCTCATCTGTTTTCCATTGTGTGTTGGTATTAAATATACCTTTTTTATGGTATTTAAATCATTTCTGTTGTTAAGGAAACAAGAGACCTTAAATACCAGTTTTGAAGACTTTTAGCGTGTAAATGCATTTTAATATGAAAAGAGTAATCGTATAAATCATATAAGATCTGAAAACGAAAATGATTGTTTATTAAAATGCAAAAATTTTCATAAAAATTTAGTCGTTGAACATGATTTATTGAAAATTTTCCAAATGCACAGCATATTAGTCAATTGCTTTCAATTTTTATGTGTGTGTTTGTGTGTTTAACATTTGTACAGAAATAAAACTGATATCGATATTTACTTGCGTTAATACAATTTATCTGAAACAATTTTTCCAGCTGTCCAATATTTTAGCAACTTTTTTCGCTATTTCATGAAAATATGATATAAAAAATTATACCGAGAGAAAATTATTTTTATGTTTGAAATTGAGTTTAAACAAAATGAAATCGGGTCTCAAAGTTTCAAAGAAAAGAAGTACAGGGTGGTGGAAAAATTTTTAGTGCATTACATGTTTGAAAACAGAAAAAAAGCAAAATGAAATGCTTACATGTTTATTGTATTTTAGGAAATATAATTTAAAACAGTTTTACGCAGAGAAATTTTAAACATTAAATAAGTTTCACTTGAACTCAGTTTGTGTCACACAAAATTCAGCGAACCACAAATATATTCATCAGATATACAATTTCATATCAAGTGTTTTAATGCATTTCAGCATGTGTTCCTCCAAAGACTTAAGCGATTTGTCATTTTGATTCATTATTATCTGGAACTGATAGTCCCCAACTCCGGTAGAAGGCATGGAATGGGGTTGGACCCTCTACTGTCAAAAATGAAAGTAATTTAATGTTTAAAATTTTGTTGTGTAATGTAATTTTATATTGTCTTTTAAAGAAAATTATAACCTTGTACATATCTCATTTTGTTCTTTGTTTTTGAACATGAAAGAATCTCAATAATTCTTGACCATCTTTTATTCATTTATTATCAAACAAAATTAACTCGGCTGTGAACTGTACTCCTAGGTTGACATTTTAAACCTAGATAATTTTAGAAAAAACTTTTAGAAAACTTTTTATGAAATCTGCCATCTTGAAAGTCCCACTTCTCTTCAATGTGGGTAGTTGCCCTTCATTCATTCGATTGCAAAGATTTAACTCGAATATGAAATGTGACCTCGGTTTGACTTTCTGGTACCAAAAAAGCATTTTAAAAACTTTTGGTTAGATTCTGTCATTTTAAAATCCTACTTCTTCTTAATGTAGATAATTGCTCTATATTCATTTATTCTATTGCGACTGTGAGTGTGTTCCTAGTTTGATTTTTTTTCAGTACCAAAAAAATATTTAGGAAACTTTTCTTCAAATTTTGTCATTTTGAAATCCCACTTCTTTTTAAAGTGAATAAGTTCTCTGTAATCATTTGAATGCAAAATTTTAACTCGACTATAAAGTGTGCTCTTAATTTGACGTTTTCGGCACCAAAAAGTATTTTGGAAACGTTTGATCAAATTCTTTCATTTTGAAAGTCCCACTTCTCTTCAATGTAGATAACTGTTCTTCATTTATAAGGTTGCAAAATTTTATCTCGACTATGAAGTTTGCCCATAGTTTGACCTTATTCAGTACCAAACAAATAACTACTACTATTGGTCAAATACTGTTATTTTAAAATTCCACTTATCTTCAATGAGGATAATTGCTTCTCTGCACCATTTTGCTGTTAGGAGATGCCTTTTCTCATACATATTCCCTATTTAAAGACTATCCGTGAGCACTTACTAATGAACCTACGCCTGTGAGCAATACGCATTTATATTTTACGTGATCTCTCACTCTCCACTTTTCGTCTCACTCCACCCCTCTGGAGCGATTCAAATATCTGGCATGGATCCACCATAGATAGGCACATGAATAATTTCTGCCTCACTTGCATCTTTCAGCAATACCTTACGGCATACCTTTTTCCCCGACCCAAATGCTTTAGTTTTGTAATCTTAATGAATATTTTGTTGAGGGCGGCAGCAGAATTGCAGAACGTTTGGAGTAATCGTAAAACACTCGTGCCGGATTAATTAATAATGTTCGAGCTTACATCTCGATATAAGGTACTTGTTTGTTCTCTTTGGCATAAAATATTCTAAGACCTTTCAGACAGTACAACCATTCTCTGTTTCAACGAAAAAGCCACACCCTTTGCTGAAAGATGAGAAATTATGACGTTTTGTTAATAAACAATCTATCAAATTATGGCATTCTTGTATTGTTGTATAGTTCACGTAAACATCTGGTAGAACTTATATTCATTACTTCCTTGTACAAAATAAAAGAAATATTGTAATTATTAACTTCTTTAGTGTTTAGGTTTCAACATAAACACTCATATTTTCACCATGCCTGAATGAATTTCAGTTTTACATCAGTATATGTATATAAAGAAAGTTTACTTTTAAAACTTTAATATTCATTTTAACCACTCCTGGTTTTGACTAGTGCCATATGGACGTATGTACATTCATACATATGTATGATTCGACATAAAAAAGGTTAGCCACAAAATGTTGACTTTTTTATTTAGGACTGTTATGCAGTTTAGTTGTGCATCTCCCCTATTCCTCGCAATTTACAATCTATGTAATGAAAATTTTCCCTATAACGGATAATTAAGCTGTCGAGAATAACTCAAAAATAATCAGCAGTAAAATGTAAAATCTTTATGTTTAAGAACATTGTAACATTAAGTAGTGCAACCTTCGAAATTGACTGCAATTCGCACTTTATGTAATGTACATTACCACTAAGGGTACAACTCAAAAGTTATTTGCTGTAAAATGTTTAAATTTTATATTTAGGACAATCATAACATATAATTTTATATTTAGGACAGTTATAACATATAGTTGGGATACTCTATTTTTGATTGCAATCTGTACTCTATATAAAGAAAAATCTCTGCATAAAGGTCATTAATGCTAGAGATACGCATTAATACTTTCAAATAAATCAACCTATTCTTATGCAATTGTAATAGTTCTTCTAATGTAGTCGTAATAATTTTAGAGTCCATTTTTAGAAAACAGAAAGAAAAATTTATTATTTGCTGGGTTTACATTTTATTTTTTGCTTGTTTATAACTTCTTGGTACGGAGTGAAGGAAGTATTGTAGTTGCAAATAGTTTTGGTTTAGAAAGCAATATCTGTGTTATGAAAAGTGTCAATATAACGAATGTTAAAGCTGTCTGTCTCCTCCAAACGACTCTAATAAGACAAACGTTTACCTTATGAAACTAAACCTAATTTGAATCTTGAAAAGAATGAGCAACGATAATTCCGATAACACATCTTATAAAATTAAAAAGAAGATATCTAATATGTAAAATGCTTAGTGTGGATGTATGTAAGCACGATTGCGGGTAAACTTAGAACCTAGAAGAAAGAAATTTGGTACTGAGGCTCTTCATGAAGCCGTAAAAACTTTACAAAGCCATTTTTAATTAGTTTTTATTTGTTTAATTTATTTAATGCTCAATTGATTATAATTTTTTGTTTCTGACAACAGTTTCTTAGATTTTGGCAAACATAACGAAAGAGCATGTTGACAAATTCTTTATTAACATTACCACTTTACATACTATTTCTTCAGTTGATAAGTTAGCTGTTTTTTATCTTAAATTCTTCAAGTAGAATTTAAAAGTTGCGGAACATCGAAGGCCCTCTCTTTCTAGGAGGCATTGGTACAGCCCTAAAGAATTTTTCTCCTATTCTTTTATGGTTCATTAGATCAGTTAGCCGAACGATGGTTGGGGTGTTGGCCTTCGGTACCGGTTCGTGGGTTCGAATCCGGCATGGATATTCGAAGCCGTTCATAATTGGCTTTAAGCAGTAGGTCCCGGTCTTATTAGCCTTCGTATTGCGAAAAGGTAGTCCGTAGCAAACCAAACCAAACCATTAGCTCTGTCGGTTAGAGTATTGTGTTGATAACGCAAAGATTCGATCCTCCCATGGTTGAAGTTAATTTTTTTATTCCCATTTTTATATTGTGCATATAAATGTAGTAATAATTAAGATTGATTTTAGCTTCTGGAAACAGTAAACAAATATATTTTTAAATTAAATAATTTTTATATCCCAAGCCAGTGGGAAAACATAATTTAGCTACAGCAGTATATCTAGATAAGGATTGACATAGAACACATTCCTTTCATATTAAGGAAGTTGATATAAAGATGTATAACCCTATAGATAATTGATTTGTTACATCAAAACTAGTAATAACATCAAAAGTAGTCATGTAAAAGATATTTTTGTATAACTCTCTCACTTTATACTTATATATTTTTCTATTATAGTTTTGCATAAAGAAAGTACAGTTTCATTTGATAAATTTTAAATATTATGTTAGACTTTTCATCATAAACAACTGAAATGAACTCATTTAAAAGTTTAATTAAATAAATTAAATAATTTTTATATCCCAGAGGGAAAAAATAATTTAGATACAGCAGTATATCTAGATAAGGATCGACATAGAACACATACCTTTCGTATTAAGGAAGTTTACATAAAAATGTATAACCCTATAGATAATTGATTTGTTACATCAAAAGTAGTCATGTAAAAGATATTTATTCCATAACTTTCTCACTTTATACTTTATATTTTATACTTTATATGTTTTTCTATTATATTTTTGCATAAAGAATGTATAGTTTCATTTGATAAATTTTAAATATTATGTTAGATAAATGATTTTTCATCATAAGCAACTGAAATGAACATTCATTTAAAAGTTATCAAATTTTTAACATTAATTCATAATTTTTATATCCCCAGCCAGAGGGCAAAAAATAATTTAGCTACAATAATATATCTAGATAAGGATCGACATAGAGCACATTCATTTCACATTAAGGGAGTTGACATAAAGATGTATTACCCTATAGATAATCTATTTTTTATCGTTATATCTATTTAGGTACATGAGTTAAAAAAAATTATAGTCTATTCCCATAAGTTTTATCATATAAGTATAAATTATACGTTTCTTCATGCTGGTAATATATTCATGATAAAATAAAATACCATTTTTTTAATTCTATACTACAGTGTCTGACCTCTTCATATTTCTAACCACGTCCACAGATTCTAGAAAAACGTAATGATTCCAAGTGCATTCTAAAAGGAAACATATATGATTCTCTCGGTTTCACAAAGAAATTCCTCAAATCTAGATCTGTCCGCTACAAAAAGGAATTTGATATCAGTCTTACATGCCACAAACTATGTTTTTCAATTTTTTTTTCCTCGCTGATGAATACTAAGCCCTTTGTCGTGAAAACTTCCCATTCTACTTGCTCATCAAAATTCATAAAAATATCTTCTTGCATTTAAATCACCGCATTTGCCGTGACCTAAACTGGTTATTTCGGGAAACCTCCCGAAAGTTTAAGCCAAGTAGTTCTATGTCTCTGAAGTGCGTAAATGTTATTTGTATGGTAACAAGCCGTTTATTTTGCCTTACGGAAGAATGTTATGAAAAGTTGCTTATAAATTAAGGAATAAATTACACTTGAGCGACGTCATTACTCAACGAATCTCTCATTCTTGGAGGTTCAAGAGGGGAAGTAAATTATTGTATACTTGCCCTGTTTTGTTTATATTATAATGCCTTGTTTTTAATAAATTTAGGAATGTCACGCCTCAGAGAGTGGGTACTACAGCGTGTTTCTAATTTTATGCTTTCTTAGATGGAAGTAAAATTATGTACACCTCGCTTGCTTTTCTTAATGACAGAATTTATTGACGAACACGGGGAAAAAAATAAAGTAATTAGCAAGATGTAGATAATATTCTACTTACAGTTTTCATAAATTTGTCGTATCTTACCCACTGCAGCAATTAATTCTTTTCGAGTTTTGTTTTACGACAAAATTAGTGATAGATACTTTTTCCTCTCATTCTCGTCCCATTCATAATATAGCAAGTGTAAAATATATAAATTGCTAACATGACAGTGCATTACAATAATAAATAATAATAACTCACTTTCTTTTAACTCGAAAATAAAAGTTTGCTAGTAGAACTCATTAATGACCATTAGTATTCATTTACTGAATCTATTTACCCCCCCCCCTTCGGTTCCTGAATGGTATTTTCTATTCAGATTATGAAATCAGTTGAATGTGTCATTTTAATCAGCAAATGAAAATGCACGATGATAGTAAAAACTTTCGTTTGAGGTCTATTCAAGGTCATTCTTTTCCTGTTTTTATTAGAATAGTCTTACCACACTGCGGTAACTTGTTTGTAATCTTTAAATCAGAAGTGGGGAACCTCCTCTGGACGATACATTAAACATAGACAGTAAGAGAAAAGGCCCCATAAGTCAGTAATTAAGTACCTGCTTTATTGATACCAAATTAATAAACGGCGATGATTTTACAACTGGATATGAAATAGCTTAACATGGACGAGGCTAAGGAGGCGTAACCTCAGCGGCAAAATCCTTATAGCTTAGTTAATACTAATAATATTTATACTAAAATTTATTCTAAAATTTAAGAAAAACACTATCTTCAGTGAAAAAAAATGTATCATATTGCAGCAATTAATAGCTTTTGAATAATATGTAAAATATATTTTACAACTGGATATGAAGTAGCGTAACATGGACGAAGCTAAGGAGGCGTGACCTCAGCGGCAAAATCCTTATAGCTTAGTTAATACTAATAATATTTATACTAAAATTTATTCTAAAATTTAAGACTAAAAACACTATCTTCAGTGAAAGAAAATGTATCATATTGCAGCAATTAATATCTTTTGAATAATATGTATAATAATTATCGATTAGCAAAAAATTTTCTTCAAGTAATAATACTGTTTTTAGATAATAATTTTTGTCAGTTGTCCAAAGAAGTATTTGCAGTAAAATTTTATTTCCTAGTTTCTAAATATTTTCAATTTTAGAGAAAAATATGCTTGAAACTGAATATTTTCTTTGCTCTAAAAAAATTTTTCTTTCTGTGATAACATTTTGTAGGAGGGGGTAGTGGCAGCAAATTTGACTTGCTCCACGCGACAGAAATCTACGCTAAGCTATTATACATAAACGACGACCACGTGAGTAAAATTCTACTAGTTTTTAATTATCTAGCGAGGATGTAGTTTTACACACCTGTATGAAAGTTATGCCATAGTGTTCTTTATGCAAGCATAAAAATTCAACAGTTAAGATTTAAGTAAAAATACAAAAGTATCTTTAAATCTTAACCAGGAAATAATCTGACAGATATATTTTTCTTAAGTTTATTTTTCAAATCAGGTTTTATTTTCAATCGTAATCATTGATTTATTACTTTAAATGCTAGCAATTATAAAGATATTTAAATTTCAGGGTCCATTACAATAAGTTGGCGGCAAATTTAAGCATATATTCAATAAAATTTGATCTACAATTTCTCTAATCTATCTGCTGCATTATTTCTAATTTAATTAATGTACACTTCATGTGGATAATTTATCACATTTTTTAAATTATAAATCTCTCTTGGATACAAAGAGTAAAACCTGATAGTAGGTTTAGGTCCATTTGTAGTTAGATATGCATTCCAAAACATCATGTTCAATATGATGTTGTATAAAATAAACTATTCTGTTTTCCTTCGATTAATATAGAAACATCAAGGTCAAATCCAGATGTTTGTGACAACATCTTCATAAAAAATACGGCAATTTGCCAAAAATTGAGATATTTAACTTTATCATAGATTTAGGTAGAGTATCCTGTAATTTGAAAGAGATAATTGTACTGAATATCTATGGAGAAAAAGGATATTAAAGGAACTTACTACTACATTTTGCTTCATGTGTGCAGATATCAATATCAATAGCTAATTTACGTTAGTAACACATCTTTCCCAATCTATAGCTTTGAAAATGAAAAATTAATTTTCTGTGCAAGAATTTTATGTCAAAGTTAATAAATATTAATCACAGATATTAGTCGATACAAAAGAATTATTAAACTTTTTGGACTAAGTTATTAAGAATTAATAAAAGAATATTTAACGTCAACTTCAAATATCAGTAGGACAAAAGTTAACATTTAAGTTTAGATAAATGTACAACAAAATAAATACAAGAAAAACTGTTATATCTTCTACAAATTATAGAAAGATGCCTTTAAATGGTTACCTTTCTGATATATGAAGAATCAGTTTTAGACTCAGTAGAAGTATTGATGTTCTCTCAGTTATTGCAATTTCAAATACGTCATGCTCCATACTGATGCTTACCAACAAGGTGACTCAATGTCCATAGAGAATTCACAATTACAGGATTTGACAGCTTTATTACTAGCGGTTCTAACCCATTAATATGAATGTTACAACACTCAGTTTGCTACTAAATTCATGTTAGGGGAATTTATAACAGAGAATATCACAGGCAGTACTCTGTCATTCACAGAAGTTCACCTTTTCCCTGTACACCCACTTTAAAGCTAGAATTTATAAGGCATGCTATTTTTAACAATTCCAGACTTCATGAGAAAAATTACAAAAACCATTATATTTATAGGTTTTTACTTTATACTGACAGCTATACATGAGATAATACATGCTTAAGTTTATTTTCCTATATATTTTAATTTCAAATTATAGGGTTCTGAAGTGTACCTCTCTGTATAGATACCCATCGTTTTTGCATTTGCGCTTCACTATCTAGTCTGACTCGACATTAACATTATTCTGTTGCAAACACAACGTCGAGTGTTGCTTTACAGGATTTTTAAATTTGAGATTTACTGTTTGTCAAATAATGGTTACTTGTCCCACCGCTGCCACCAGATATGACTGTGAAGCTTTCAATGTTCTTGAGTCAAGAGGTAACTTGAAGGAGGATCACAGACATAACAGAATTGGAAATCACTTTTATTTCTAGAATAAATTCTGGCTATAAACAAAGGGATTCTAATATCCCAAAACAATTTGAAATGTAAAGGATTGTTGCTTGGATAACATATCCACGATGATCATAGTCGTAAAAAGAATTAAATATTCTCAGATGATTGGAAGGCTTTTCCAATCTATCCCTCGTTTGGTGTCCGAGACCCTGACGTTACTTATATGAGCGGACCTTAAGAGTCTCCAGGACGTAATTGCTAAAAAGCTGACTCCGGTGAAAAGCCGCGGAATCCACCACGAAATCAAAACACCTACGTAAAAAATGTCGAAAAGCCCCGAATTGCAAATTTCTAGGCTTTTTATACCTGGGGGTCAGTTATGGTCCCGCCAACCATTTTCTGATCAGTTACGATCCCAGTTACCTGAGAACTCCAGTTAAGGTTACAGCTTGTTAATTAGTCGAATTCTCATTCGCTAGCTGTCCCTTTCCGGATTTCTCAAGGCAATTCTCCGGAATCATTACCGTGACCTATCAGGACTTGACCCTTATTCAATCGAACGGCTAACATCCCGGACACTGACTGCGCCGCACGGGCTATTGTAGTCTGTCAAGGAGGTGGCACACAGGTCAGCTGATTTCGGTCGTATTTGTTCTGAACAAATTGGGTTTTCGCAATGCTTAATTCAGTTATAATTGCCAGGTCAGGAATAAATTGATATAACTCAAACATTAATTTGAATCGAGCTACTGGCCTTGATAGAAATCAATTTGAAACACAAATGGATTAACGGATAAACTAATTTTATTGTTAATCGTAATAAACAGGGGTTTTTTTTCGTGAAGTTATTTATATCTCAAAATCTGACATTCATAATTAACTGGATACAATTCAAGAAATGTACAGATGCGAAAATATCCCTAAAAGATTTCATGTCTTAATAGTTTGAAGAACTTGCGGTCTTCCCCTCCCCAAGTTCTTCAAACTACTGAGACATGAACAGAACTGATGCAAATGAATAGAATCAAAGATTCTTTTTAAATTTACATCTCACAACTGTGCAAATCGTGTCAGATCAACCACCGTTACAAAATAAAAGTAAGAGTATTTCTATTAAATGCTAAAATCATACGTGCAAAATGTATACGGACTACAAAATGTGAGAGCAAAAAAGGCAATAAGTATATAAATAGTTAATTTTTATATAGTTTTGTGGTTACTGTGTGTTATTCTAACAGTTTCAAATCATGTTGATTCTGTTAACAGTAAAACTACCATTCTTTTATACACCGATGAAAACAACTATTTGTCAAATTGTCAGTGATCGATCTGTCTAGAGTTAAGATTAAAAGCTTTTTTACTTAATCTTTTTTAAGCTAATATACGGTTTCTTATGTCGTGTAGCTCTGTCCGAGGTCTAAATATTTGTGTAGAGATCGGGCAGTTTACTAAAATTATTTTTGTTGAGTTGTGTTTATTAATTATTTGTTGATCTCAACCCAGGTTCTGAGAGATTACGAACTAATTTTTAAACTATTAAGCCAAATAAAACTATAAAGCCAAATAAAACAAATAATACTCATTAAAATAAATACATAACAAAGTTCAGTAGTTTTAAATAACATATAAAAACATTTATTGTTATACTAGTTATATATATATATATATATATATGTGTGTGTGTGTGTGTGTGTGTGTGTGTGTGTTTGTGTGTGTAATATCGGCGAGACTCATTCAAAATCACAACACAGTTTATTTCTGGTAATAAACATGAAATCCGTGCAACAGGCAAACAGCTTTACAACTTCGTGCATACAGACGATCTGATCCTGCACATACACTTTTCAAGTAGGGATTCCTAAGGTAAAAAGACTACGAATAATCCCTAAGCACAATTGATCAAGTGATACAAAATACCCATGTTTAAAGAGAACACGATAACTATTGGCTAAAGTAGTACAGACAGAGGCCGAATTAAGTCTATAGCGTGTCTGGAGGGAAAAATCAGAATTACCGCGCAAACCGCAAACTCATTTAATGAACAAAAGTTATTAAATTAATATTAAAATACTTAAATAAGGGATTTTAATATTACATATACATATATATATATATATATTATATATATTATATATATACATATATATATATATATATATATATATACATATATATTATATATATATAATATCAAAATTTAAAAAAAAAATTGCCTTTCAAAATAGTCTAATATCATACGCTACCTTATTAAAAATTCAAAATAAGAAACAAATATTAAACATTTACTTGAAAAGAAGGGAGAGGACCTAATTCTAAGTAAATTTTGATAACAAGTACCTTTGTGGAATTACAAGAGCTGCGGAAACACTGCTGTTCGGGAGCTGTCCAGAACTTGGTCACAATGTGTTGACTCATGATCACTTTTGAGGGTAATATCGACTGGTGTGATAGCAAATGCCAACTTCCGTGCCTCGTCTGGTCTGGGCTTCCTTCTTTCCTTCAATAGTTATCTTTACGGAGTCTCTCTCGGATCTAAGATTTTCCACTTGGTCTCCCGAACTCTGCCCCTCAACTCTCTGATTTTTCTTTTTATTGTATCCTTTTTATCTCTGGTATTTTCCTTTTCTCTTTCTCCAATCAGCAGAGCT
>CM063504.1:72889976-72897476 GCA_032207245.1 Pardosa pseudoannulata
CATGTAATATAAAAGATGCATATTTAGTAATAGTATAAAAAACTACGCAATGATCATCTTTCACATTAATAACAACAAATAAACTCTAATTGTTATTCCATGCTTAAAACCTTTTAAAGTAGTACAAGGTTCATTTTTAAATATAAACATTTTTGGCTTTTAGAATAGAATAATGATATGATTTATTTTTTCCATCTCACAATTTTAAAAATAAATCTTTTTCTAATAAAATAATGAAATGCAACTACATTTCTTATCATGTAATATAAAAGGTGCATATTATTAACAATATAAAAATCTACGCAATGATCATTTTTCACATTAATAACAACAAATAAACTCTAATTGTTATTCCATGCTTAAAACCGTTTTAAGTAATATAAGGTTAGTTCTTAAATATAAACATTTTTGTCTTTTAGAATAGAATAATGATATGACTCATTTTTCCATATCATAATTTTAGAAATAAATCTTCTTCTAATAATAGCTTTAATTATAAAATAATGAAATGCAAATACATTTCCTATCATGTAATATAAAAACAACATAATAAATAACAAAATCTACGTAATGATCAGTTTTACTTTAATAATAACAAATAAACTATAATTCATATTCAGAATTTTAAACCTTTTTAAGTAATATAAGGTTAGTTTTTAAATATGAACATTTTTGTCTTTTAGAATATAATAATGATATGAATTTTTTCCGTATCATAATTTAAAAATAAATCTTTTCTAATAATAGCTTTAATTATAAAATAATGAAATGCAAATACATTTTCTATCATGTAATATAAAATGTGCATATTTAGAAACAGCAAAAAAAACTACGTAATCATCACCTTTTAATTTAATAGCAACAAATAATCTATAATTGGTATTCAGAGTTTTAAACCTTTTTATGTAATGTAAGGTTAGTTTTTAAATATAAACATTTTTATCTTTTAGAATAGAATAATAATATATTTTTCCGTAGCATAATTTTAAAAATAAATCTTCTTCTAATAATAGGTATAATTACAAAATTATGAAATACAAATGAATTTCCTATCATGTAATATAAAAGATGCATATTTAGTAATAGTATAAAAAACTACACAATGATCATCTTTCACATTAATAACAACAAATAAACTGTAGTTGCCATTAACTGCTTAAAACCTTTTAAAGAAGTACAAGGTAAAATTTCAAATATAAACATTTTTGTCTTTTAGAATAGAATAATGATATGATTTTTTTCCCATGTCATGATTTTAAAAATAAATCTTCTACTAATAATAGATATAACAATAAAATAATGAAATGCAAATACTTTTTCTATCATGTAATATAAAGGTGCATATTTAGTAACAGTATAAAAAACTACGCAATGATCACCTTTCACAATAATAACAACAAATAAACTCTAATTGTTATTCCATGCTTAAAACATTTTAAAGTAGTACAAGGTTCATTTTTAAATATAAACATTTTTTGTCTTTTAGAATAGAATAATGATATGATGTATTTTTTCCCTGTCGTAATTTTAAAAATTAATCTTCTTCTAATAATAGCTGTAATAATAAAATAATTAAATACAAATATATTTCCTATCATGTAATATAAAAGATGCATATTTAGTAACAGCAAAAAAGACTACGTAATGATCATCTTTCACATTAATAACAACAATTAAACTCTAATTTTTATTCCATGCTTAAAACCTTTTTAAGTAATATGAGGTTAATTTTTAATTATAAACATTTTTGTCTTTTAGAATAGAATAATTATATGATTTTTTTTCATATCATAATTTTAAAAATAAATCTTCTTCTAATAATAGCTATAATTATAAAATAATGAATTCCAAACACATATCCTATCATGTAATATAAAAGGTGTATATTTAGTAACAGTATAAAAAAACTACGTAAAGGATCACCTTTCACTTTAATAACAAAAAATAAACTCTAATTGTTATTCCATGCTTAAAACCTTTTTAAGTAATATAAAGTTAGTTTTTAAGTATAAACATTTTTGTCTTTTAGAATAGCATAATGATATGATTTTTTCCCATGTCATAATTTTAAAAATAAATCTTCTTCTATTAACAGCTATAATTATAAAATAATGAAATGCAAACACATATCCTATCATGTAATATAAAAGGTGTATATTAAGTAACAGTATAAAAAAAACTACGTAAATGATCACCTTTCACATTAATAACAACAAATAAACTCTAATTGTTATTCCATGCTTAAAACCTTTTTAAGTAATATGAGGTTTGTTTTTAAATATAAATATTTTTGTCTTTTAGAATAGAATAATGATATGATGTATTTTATCCATGTCGTAATTTTACGTAATAAAAATTTTTACTTTAATAAAAATAAACAACACATTTTTTATTTTGTTTTTAAAATCTTTCCTGATTATACAAGATCAATTTTAATTAAAGAAATTTTTACCAGTTTGAATGAAACGGAAAATAATTTTCTAAATAAATCTTTCAAAAATAGCTATTATTATAAAGCTATAATATTTCATCACATTCCTTTGATGTATATAAAAGCGATACATTTAGTAACATAAAAAAATATAGGAAAAGGTTTTATGTTAATAAAAATAAATATATAATTTTGTTTTTAAAATTTTCTAAAGAATTTGAGGTATTGTTTTCATTTAAAGAAATTTGTTTATTTCATTTAAATAAAAATTAATTTTACTTTTTTACGCTTTAATTATAAAATGAATTTCATAATATGGCCTGCATTAAATTAAACAAATACTGCGCTGGTACTGAAATGTAGGAGATGAAATCCATGAATTCGAATCTAACAATTGGCAGTATGATTGTAACCAACAGAAATCGCTTTAATATGTAGATTCCTGTATTATTATGACATGTTTATCAAAATAACTAAAACACAAAAAATATACCCTGTAGTAATTATGGTAAAATAGTAATATTAATAGTTATTCAGTAGTTATTATTGAAAAATATTAATACTAGTAGTTATTCAGTAGTTATTGTTGTAAAACAGTAATATTAGTAGTTATTCAGTAGTCATTATTGTAAAATAGTAATATTAGTAGTTATTCAGTAGTTATTGTAAAATAGTAATATTAGTAGTTATTCAGTAGTCATTATTGTAAAATAGTAATATTAGTAGTTATTCAGTAGTTATTGTAAAATAGTAATATTAGTAGTTATTCAGTAGTTATTATTGTAAAATAGTAATATTAGTAGTTAATCAGTAGTTATTATTGTAAAATAGTAATATTAGCAGTTATTCAGTAGTTACCATTGTAAAACAGTAGTGTTAGTAGTTATTCAGTAATTATTATTGTAAAATAGTATTATTAGTTATTCAATAGTTATTATTGTAAAATAGTAATATTACTAGTTATTCAGTAGTTGTTATTATAAAATAGTAATAGTAGTTGTTCAGTAGTTGTTATTATAAAATAGTAAAGTAATATTAGTAATTATTCAGTAGTTATTATTGTAAAATAGTAATATTAGTATTTATTCAGTAGTTATTATTGTAAAATAGTAATATTACTAGTTATTTAGTAGTTGTTATTATAAAATAGTAATATTAGTAGTTATTCAGTAGTTATTATGGTAAAATAGTAATATTAGTAGTTATTCAATAATTATTATTGTAAAATTGTAATATTAGTAGTTATTCAGTAGTTATTATTGTAAAATAGTAATATCAGTATTTATTCAGTAGATTTTACTGTAAAAATTATTTAGCAGTAGTTTTTATAGTAAAAATATAGTATGATATTGCACTACCTATCGTGTACTATAAAAGCTGCAAAACATAACACTATCAAAATACTATGAAATGAGAAAAATTATTAAATAAATAACAATGCATAAAAGAACTAATATATCCTTCTTAAAATCTTTATTAGCAATACAGTATTAATTTTAATAATTTTTGTCTGCTTGAATTAAATAAAAATATTTAATTTTAATATTATAATTTCAAAATAGAGTTTTTAATAATAGCAATCAATATAAAAAATAAAATATATTATAGCACTCTGTATGATATATTGTAAAGCCTGTAAATTAATTAACAGCATAAGAAACTCCATTAAGAAAAATCAATATATTAATAACATTGAATAAAAAAAATTGGTACTTCATTCCAAAATCCTTTTTAAACACTAAAGATTTCTTTTCCATTTGAAAATTTAAATGGAAACTTACGTTTTATTTTTATGCTATAATTCACAAAAAAAAACCTTCTTAAATGTAGTTATAATAAAATTATATCAAACTTCCTGCATTGTATTATAAAAGCTGTGAATTCAAAACCAATATACTTCTCGTGCTTGAATAAGAATGTTTTATAAGTGTTATTTTAATGTATATAATTACACTTTTTTTCTATATTTCTTGTTCTTTCAAACTAATTACTCTCGCAAAGGATCGTCATGAATATGCAACGTCTTAATGCATATGGAAATCTCTAATACAGGCTTTTATTTGTTAACTCAATTATGATTCAGTGCAGCGGTAACATAAATATTCATACTTATAACTAACTATCTGTTTGATTTATTATGAAACAATATTTGGTTCATTCAAATGATTCTCTTTAATTATTTTATTTAGTAGTGTAAATAAATAGAAATAGGAAATTATTTCATACTAACATTGCCAATTCTTTTCCTTGCTTAATGAACACTTATTTCCCCGGCACTGATAAATTTCAACTTTTTTTAAAAAAAATATTTGATTATTTATTTTCATAAATTCTTAATCTCTTGCTGCAATGATTTACTTGGCGAATAAACTTAACTCTCTTGTAATGCATGTTTTCTCAATTTCTCACTGCCTGTAAAGGTTTTTCTATCGAGAGAGCTGTAACAGTTATATCAGTGGCGTGCAGTCCATATGTGCAGGGTGTGAAGTGCACACCCTGGCAAAATTATGAGAGACAATAATTTTCTGCACCTATGTCTACCTATCTTTATATGGTATATAATAAATATTATTTATAATATATTCAAATATGTTGATTTGCTTGCTTGTATTCTCGCAGTGGGTGCGGTACTAGGTGCTGCACCACGTAGCGCGTTCAAAAGCAAACAAACATAAGAAATTTTTATGTGTATGCACTGCGCACTAATAGAAAATCAAGCTTTATTATGTATGGGCTACTGGGGAAGCACAGCATACTATAGCACTGCGGCAAGTGCAGCTATTTTCTTGCACTTGGTATTCAGAATCATCCGAAGGTACAGTTTATTAAGCGTTGTATTAGAGAGGGGACTTACGTGCTGAAGCACTTTCGGTTTTTTAACTTATTAACTGGCCATACGATTTTGCAGACGGTTAATGTTTAAATTTGTAAGATTTTGTTTTCATGGAAATATAAAAGAAGTATTTCATCCATATAAAGGGAAATGTTTTAGCGTGGTAAAGTAATTTCGGTGATGTTTTCTATTTATTGAAATAATTCGCTGAAAAACAATTTTGTTTTGTTAGACAAAAAAGAAGCAAATTTTAACAGAACAGTCCAAATTTTACCATTCATTGTGTCTTACAGACAGTATATAAGTTATATCTGTAACACCATATCCCTGGTTTGGTTTTTAAAAATTATCAAGATGTTTTTCGCAGAATATATGATTTCCAAATGTTTAAAAACAATTAATAAATATAATTTAATCCGCTGACCGAACGAGAAACAGTTCGTACTATTGCGCCAGCGTGCAGTGAAATCCTCTGCATGTGGACTGGACTTTCGGTTTGACGGCACCAATGAGCATCTTGATGAGACACCGCAGCGGCGGGCGCCGTGTGGTGCTACGTTTGCTGAAAATATAAGTTTTTCGTGGAAATATAAGCTTTTCGTTATTTTATTAGTAACACGGATAGACGTATGGATTTTGTGTACAAATGAATAATAAACGTTACAGAAGTGTTTAATGTACATTTTTATGGTTTTATTGTTGTTGTTATTGCTCTCTGCACATTACACGTGCTTTACCTGGATGAACACCTAAAGTACGCCACTGATAATATATATATATATATATATATATATATATATATATATATATGGGTAGGTGTGTGTAATCCAGTAATTGAACAACTGCAGAACACATTTTAATTCATAGTCCCTATAATATTTACTTGCCTGGGCGCCTGGGAAAGGAAGAGCCTAATCAGCTTAGCAGTAATAAAGATGCAGCAGGCCTTACATTGAAAAGAACGGCATACCAGTCTAAGTCTAGCTAAAAATAATTTTAAGAACTGCTAGAAAAGAACAACTTTACTAGTCAACGACAGACAAGAGAAAGACACAAAACCACTTTGCTCCAACAGAGGTGTACCAAAGAGAGAAGACAGATAGTATTTTACCAAGGGATCTTAACACTTAGTCAGAGAATTTAAGTGTTAAGATCAGGAGAAAAGCCAAGCCATTTGTCGGCGACAGTTGGAAAACTTGTTGAATAGACAGAAAATTTAAATTTATTGGACAGAAAGCTTTGGGAAATGTATTGAAAGGATTTTAAGTCGAGGACACTCCTTTGATGAAGACATTTTGAGGCTGGAAAGGAATTAGAATAGGAGAGAGGAGGTTTTTAAGGAAATATAAAAGTGAAATAATTTTGATATATTACATATACATATACATATACATACATATATACTATGTGTGTGTGTAACAAGACGGACTTAACGATGAATGGTTGCAGTCATGGCCCAACGATGTGTTAATGAAAGCCTTTAACTGAAAGGGTGTCATTTTTATGGGCCATGACTGCAACCATCCATCGTCACCCATCGTGAAGTCCGTCATATTACATGTATATATATATATATATATATATATATATATATATATATATATATATATATATATATATATATATATATATATATACATATTTTTTATTTATATAGTCGATTAAAACCTTCTGTTTTATACAGAATATTTTTCTATACAGAGTGTAAAGAGTTCGTGGTCCCAATGTCCTCCCTGTTCTCAAAACTTACCTCTGAAGGTGGCATAACAAACCTGTGTGTTTTCTACTTGATCCTTGCTTCTACATTACGAGGACACTTTTTCTGAGGTTCAATCTGAAATCCTCGTAGTTTCTAGCTCAAAGGGAAGCTACATATTACCTTTTACTTAACTATGGACCAGTCGTAAATTACGACTGGGTCTAGACCTTAGTGTAGACTTTCTTACACTAAGGGTGGGAGTAACAGCAACAACAACCGATCATGCTAATTCCTTTGGATTTATGTATATATATATATATATATATGTGTGTGTGTGTGTGTGTGTGTGTGTGTAAGTAATATATCAAAATTATTTAACATTAATATTTCCTTAAAAACCTCAACTCTCCTATTCTAATTCCTTAAAATCTTTTTCCCAGTCTCTAAGTGTCTTAATTAAAAGAGCGTTCTCGACTTAAAAATTCTTTCGATACATTTTCCCAAAATTTTCTATCCTATAGATGTAAATTTTCTGTC
>CM063504.1:72909976-72927476 GCA_032207245.1 Pardosa pseudoannulata
TTCGATTTACCCTAATGGGCTATCCCCATTCTTTAACACAACTCCGATTCAAGAGTAAAACAAGCATCTTTCCTCTCATAATTTCAGGCATGGAAGATTATTATTTTTGAAAAATTTAGGGAACTCACAGGTAATCCGAACTAGACGAAGAAACAGCCGGGTCTCAGTTATAAATAAATAGATAAATCTACATGATCAAAAATACTTATCAAAAATAAAAAATGTAATGAAATAAACAAGTCAACTCACCACTTCATTCAGTCTTTATAATAAAAAAAAGAAGAAAAATCCTTCAATCCATTCATTCAAAAGCAGGAGAAATGAAGAAGCATCAGCAGTCTCGGAGATCTCTTCTTTTTTTTTCTTTTTCCCCCCGTGTTAAAATCACAGCATATCAATAATTTTATTAGCCACACATAGCAAGAGTTGGAAGAGATAAAAACCGCTTAACATCGTCATCCGTCGGTCGCTTTTCCCTTTTTGCCGGACTGCACTCGACGGACGCACGATGTCTCGGTCTGTGCTGCGGGGGCGAAAGCGCGCCGACCAATCAGGGAAGAGGATCGGCCCGAGACTGCGTATTCCCGACTCGTTCGAACTCGGCATTCGGAGAGGGAGAGGGGGGACACCGGGAGTTTGGGAAAGGAATGAATGAAGTAATACATACGAAATTTTTAGGAAAATGTTTCGGGAGTGTGCGTCTCGTGTAAATACACGTCGGGTAAGATCGCTCTTAAAATTGTTTTCCCGCTGCTTCGAAGAGTGTTCGATCCAATAGGTATGTGTGTGGGGGGAAGTGGATGTGGAATGATCTTCGAAAGTTCTTGTTCGATCGGGTACAGTACATAAGTGCATATGTGTATTATGCTAAGATCTACTTAAGAGAACGGAGTTGTTACAAGGCTTTCGGTAAATTATAAACTTAGAACTGGAAACTTTGTATTGATACAACTGATGAATTATTAAACCTATATATGTGTGTGTATAGATAGACAAATAGAGATATAGATGCAGATATAGATATGAGCTGCTGTAGCTCAGTCAGCAAGGACGTCGAGCTCATAACCAGAGGGTTATGGGTGTCGTATGCTCTCATTAATTTTAGGTATTTTACTTGCATTCGAGTATAGTGGTCATTATATGGTTAGTCTAAGACTAAATTTATTGGTATTGCATTGTGAAATTTAGTTAATTTTAAGTTCATTCACAGGTTCTTGAAAGGCTATAAGACTTAGACGATAGATTCATTTAGACAATAGATTCATGGCTCAAGTTAATCAAAGTTTCACAGTCTTTAATAATAACGGTTGAGATAAGTAAAATAGGTTCATGGTTGCAATTTATAACATAAGGACCAATGACATCGAAGAGAAATTAAAAGAATGATTCAATAATTAATCAAAAATACAAAATTTATTTACACTGTTTTTACATTTTATCTTCTAATGACCAATGAACGTTAATCAGTTAATTGGTGGAATTAATCTCTTACATACATGGCACCGTATGTCGTATAGTTAATTATCAACAATTATTTTTAATGTTTATTTACAGTTTAAAATATCAAATTATGAAGGAAAACATTAGGCAAGTTCATTAGTGAAATTAATCTCTTCATATATCTCATGAACTATGATTTTGCTTATTCAAAACTTTACTTAAGAAGAGGGGACCCTGATAAATTTATAAAAATTATAAATCAAGATTTAAGAAGTCTGATATTTGCAATTGTAAGATAGATGGCCTATATTTCTTTATCAGTGGAAGTTTGGATGCTTGACAGGATATTGACGACACGTTGTAACTTTGACTGGGGCATCGGGACACAGTAGCGTACTTGCAGGGCAACTAGGGTTGTAGAGGAAACTCGCGGCCATCTTTAACAACTTTGACAGATGGCGGAGTTGATTTAGGTCCCTTGACAGCTAATATATTTGGGTGAGCGAATTTACTTTCTCTTCTTCATCTTCTGCCAGAACTCTCTCCTCTTCTCTTCCCTCTCACCCTTCTGCCAGTACTCTCCTCTCTCTTTCAGCCCTTAACTACCAGCACTTTCTCCTCTCCTCTTTCAGACCCTCTTGCCAGTACTGTCTCCTCTCCTCTCTTAGGCACTTCTGCCAGCACTCTCTCTTCTCCTCTTCTTATTTCAGCTCCTTCTTTTTAGCTGCTTCTCGTTTTATTTCATTAAATACGCTCCTCCTTCTGAACGCAAAAAGCCAATAGGTATCTTTTGGCTACTTTATTTGCTACCTATCTTACCGATCCTAGTTCTTGACGGAACTTGTAATTCTCTCCCCAGACTTATTCATCTTTAATGTCATTTTTGGAGACGCTGTTCTTATCTCTGTCCAGCAATCTTAGACCTCCCTGAAGAGTCATAAACCATCCCTTAACTTTTATTAGACTCCTTTAATCCTCTCTTCTCAATTGCTGTTAACATGTATGCAGCTTGATTCAGTATATATGTCTATTAAATAATCCACCAAATTTTCTTAAATATTATTATATATTGAATAACCTTATTATAATAGATTCATGGCTCAAGCTGGTCAAAGTTTCACCGTCTTTAATAATAACGGCTGGAATAAGTAAAATAGGTTCATGGTTACAATGTCTCCAAAATCAAACGACATCTCTGGAAGTGGCAGAGAGAGAGAGGGAGAGAGAAAGAGAGTGAAATGTGTGTATATATATATATATATATATATATATATATATATATATATATATATATATATATATACAGAGAGAGAGAGAAATATACATATAATATATATAACATATATATGTATAAATAAATATAAATATTGTTACGGGGTACCAAATGTAACGTAAGTATGTTAAGTTACCAAATGTTAAATTGAAATCACAAATTATAAGTTGGTTAGTTTTAAGTACTAAATATGTTGATATGGAAAATGTTAAACATTAGGAGCATACAAACACCCGAATGCAAAATCATTCAACTAGCTCAAAACTTCCCAGTTAAAATAAAACATAAATCCAAGAAATGAACAAAAATATGTCCATATTTAAATTTTCCTACTTTAAAGTAGCCTACAGTCGAAACTATTGTTCAGACAATTTTATGAAATATTGTGTAGGACATAATAAACAGATGGATTTTGTTTGAGCAAATTAAAAAAAAATAGTTCAAAATTCCTGTTTCAGCTAAATTTCTATTTTTTTTTATAAATTACGCATTTAGCCATCGTTTACTCTAATTTAAAAAAATTATTACCCCAAGATATGTTCAACAAGACGGCCATAATTGTTAGCTACTATTTGAAATTATTAGGTAGCATGGTGTACAGTCGGCCAAAGTTTATCCGGGGAAATGCTGAGAATACGTCGTGAAATGCTGTCTTCCAGATCAGGTTCAGTTCTGGGTTTATCAAGACTGACTAGGCCGAACGATGGCCGATTGGTTAGTGTGCTGGCCTTCGGTACTGGAGTTCGTGGGTTCGAATCCCACTGTGGCATGAATGTTCGTAGCCGTTCGGAATCGGCTTTAAACTGTAGGTCCCGGTCTCATTAGCCCTCGTGTAGCAAAAAGTAGACCGTAGCACCCCAAACCAAACCAAGACTGACTAGATGTTTCAAATGTCCCAAAAGCCAAGATAGAGATCCTCTACATATTACCCTTTTTGTTTAGAACTTTCTCCAAAATCACCAAATCACAGTGCGTCATCAGTCTGTCACCACTTTCCTACTGTGGCCACCTCAATCCCCTCACGACAACTCATGCACTTTTGGCTTTGGGGGTATTTGAAACATCTGTTATACACACACACACATACATACATATATATATATATATATATATATATATATATATATATATATATGACGGAAAATTAACGTTCTGGGCATATACATAAACGATTAGCCTAAAAAAGTTTGGAATGTGTGGTACTAAGGACTATTAATCGCAAGACGAGGACCATCTACATTGACACAAGATTTGAGATGTTTTGCGTGTTCCTCGTGTACAATCCACACAGCTCATAAAAATGGCAGTGCAAATACATTCAAATAATGTTGACGAAAACAACTATTTAATAATCGATATTAACATAAAAAATACAATTACAGGACTTGTAAAATGATGGCATCGACGAGGACCATCTACATTGACACAAAGTGTTTGAGATCGTTTAGGGCCTTCGGTTACAATCCACAGCAGCTCATACTGAACTCTTGCAGTGCAAATACATTCAAAAATGGTTACATGCCGTCCGTCTTTCAATATATATAAACATAAAAAATACAATTAAGGACCAAATCTCGGCATCGATGCCATCTTACAATGACACCAAAGGTTTTGGTGTTTAGCGTGTCCTCAGTTGCTACAATCCACAATAGCTCATACTGAACCTTTTGCAGTGCATACTATATATATCACTGCAAAAATGTTACATGCCAATATATATATATATATATATACATATATATATATATATATATATTAAGGACTATTATATATAGCGGCATCGACGTTGACCATATACATTGACACAATAGGTTTGAGATGTTTATATATATATATATAATATATCCACAGCACTCATAACTGAACTTTGCAGTGCAAATACATTCAAAATGTTACATGAAAATATATTCAAATATATTACAAAAAAAAATACAATTAAGGACTATTAATATTAGCGGCATAGACGAGGACCATCTACATTTACACAAAGGTTTGAGATGTTTAGCGTGTTCCTCGGTGTACAATCCACAGCAGCTCATACTGAACTTTGCAGTGCAAATACATTCAAAAATGTTACATGCAAATATATTCAAATATATTCAAATATATTACATAAAAAATACAATTAAGGACTATTAATATTAGCGGCATCGACGAGGACCATCTACATTTACACAAAGGTTTGAGATGTTTAGCGTGTTCCTCGGTTGTACAATCCACAGCAGCTCATACTGAACTTTGCAGTGCAAATACATTCAAAAATGTTACATGCAAATATATTCAAATATATTACATAAAAAATACAATTAAGGACTATTAATATTAGCGGCATCGACGAGGACCATCTACATTTACACAAAGGTTTGAGATGTTTAGCGTGTTCCTCGGTGTACAATCCACAGCAGCTCATACTGAACTTTGCAGTGCAAATACATTCAAAAATGTTACATGCAAATATATTCAAATATATTACATAAAAAATACAATTAAGGACTATTAATATTAGCGGCATCGACGAGGACCATCTACATTGACACAAAGGTTTGAGATGTTTAGCGTGTTCCTCGGTGTACAATCCACAGCAGCTCATACTGAACTTTGCAGTGCAAATGCATTCAAAAATGTTACATGCAAATATATTCAAATATATTACATAAAAAATACAATTAAGGACTATTAATATTAGCGGCATCGACGTTGACCATCTACATTGACACAAAGGTTTGAGATGTTTAGCGTGTTCCTCGTTGTACAATCCACAGCAGCTCATACTGAACTTTGCAGTGCAAATACATTCAAAAATGTTACATGAAAATATATTCAAATATATTACATAAAAAATACAATTAAGGACTATTAATATTAGCGGCATCGACGAGGACCATCTACATTTACACAAAGGTTTGAGATGTTTAGCGTGTTCCTCGGTGTACAATCCACAGCAGCTCATACTGAACTTTGCAGTGCAAATACATTCAAAAATGTTACATGCAAATATATTCAAATATATTACATAAAAAATACAATTAAGGACTATTAATATTAGCGGCATCGACGAGGACCATCTACATTTACACAAAGGTTTGAGATGTTTAGCGTGTTCCTCGGTGTACAATCCACAGCAGCTCATACTGAACTTTGCAGTGCAAATGCATTCAAAAATGTTACATGCAAATATATTCAAATATATTACATAAAAAATACAATTAAGGACTATTAATATTAGCGGCATCGACGAGGACCATCTACATTTACACAAAGGTTTGAGATGTTTAGCGTGTTCCTCGGTGTACAATCCACAGCAGCTCATACTGAACTTTGCAGTGCAAATACATTCAAAAATGTTACATGCAAATATATTCAAATATATTACATAAAAAATACAATTAAGGACTATTAATATTAGCGGCATCGACGAGGACCATCTACATTTACACAAAGGTTTGAGATGTTTAGCGTGTTCCTCGGTGTACAATCCACAGCAGCTCATACTGAACTTTGCAGTGCAAATACATTCAAAAATGTTACATGCAAATATATTCAAATATATTACATAAAAAATACAATTAAGGACTATTAATATTAGCGGCATCGACGAGGACCATCTACATTTACACAAAGGTTTGAGATGTTTAGCGTGTTCCTCGGTGTACAATCCACAGCAGCTCATACTGAACTTTGCAGTGCAAATACATTCAAAAAATGTTACATGCAAATATATTCAAATATATTACATAAAAAATACAATTAAGGACTATTAATATTAGCGGCATCGACGAGGACCATCTACATTTACACAAAGGTTTGAGATGTTTAGCGTGTTCCTCGGTGTACAATCCACAGCAGCTCATACTGAACTTTGCAGTGCAAATACATTCAAAAATGTTACATGCAAATATATTCAAATATATTACATAAAAAATACAATTAAGGACTTTTAATATTAGCGGCATCGACTAGGACCATCTACATTTACACAAAGGTTTGAGATGTTTAGCGTGTTCCTCGGTGTACAATCCACAGCAGCTCATACTGAACTTTGCAGTGCAAATGCATTCAAAAATGTTACATGCAAATATATTCAAATATATTACATAAAAAATACAATTAAGGACTATTAATATTAGCGGCATAGACGAGGATCATCTACATTGACACAAATGTTTGAGATGTTTAGCGTGTTCCTCGGTGTACAATCCACAGCAGCTCATACTGAACTTTGCAGTGCAAATACATTCAAAAATGTTACATGCAAATATATTCAAATATATTGCATAAAAAATACAGTCAAATACAATTCATAGAAATACATTTAAGAAAAGAAACTGAATAAAATATTTACATGAAAATTATTAACGGTGTGGAGCAATGGAAGATTTAAATACAAAGACTTTGAAACACTCCGAACTCAGTATTGTTACGGAGTCAACAACTTATCCGCAGAAAAAAAGTTCTGTATAGAACGAAATATCTATATAACAAAAAGTTCATTATAATGAATATTAACACTGCGAATCTTCACCAGAAAGAAGAACTTGAGCTGTTCTCGGACAACATCAGAAAGTAGAACTTGAGCTTTTCTCGGACAGCATGTTACTTTGAGAAACAAAACCCATTTTGAATTTTGAAGAGAACGTACAGACGATAATTCTGATGACGCATCATACAAAATAAAATAAAAAAGTTGTATAATATAACAGGTACACGGGAAATCATGTGATGCCCACATCAGATTTTTTTCAAGTTCCATTTTAGAAATTTCCTTGGGGCGCTCAGTTATCAAAAGTGCAACACTCGCTTTCTTCTAACTCTAAAATAAAAGTTCGCGAGTAGAACTCATTAATGACCATTAGTATTCATTTACTGAATCTATTCCCTCCCCCCTTCGGTTCCTGAATGGTATTTTCTTTTCAGATTATGAAATCAGTTGAACGTGTCATTGTAATCAGCGAATGAAAATGCACGATAATAATAAAAACTTGCATTGAGGTCTATTCAAGGTCATTCTTTTCCTGTTTTTATTAGAATAGTCTTTCCACACGGCGGTAACTTGTTTGTAATCTTTAAATCAGAAGTGGGGAACCTCCTCTGGACGCTACATTAAACATAGACAGTAAGAGAAAGGGGCCCATAAGTCAGCATAATAAATACAGTACGAAATAATTTACTAATTCACATAATGGTAATACTTAATATTCACATAATTTATATAGTAATGGCAAATGGTACATTAATATGGTAATGGTAATATTCACATAATGGTAACTTTATATCAGAAGTGGGGAACCTCCTCCAGAAGCTACATTAAACTTAAACAGTAAGAGAAGAGGCTCCATAAGTCGGTATAATAAATACAGTACGAAATGCAGTAAAACCTCTTTTTAACTACCCCACGATACAACGTGCCCTTCGTTAGAACGACCATCTTAAAAAGTCCCAATTATTTTACCATAGGAATAATATTAATTTTGAATCATTACAACGACCCCAAGCGTATTATTTTTCGTTAGAGTGACCTCCAATTTTAGACCGCAGAACTTATAATCAAGTGGGTTATTTCAAAATTATTGTACTGTGGTGCAACTTCAAGAAACCTGTACTTCTCTCTTTGTGTTTGCTTAAAGGAGGGGAGGCGGTGTGACGAAAAGGGTAGAACTAAATCTTCAATTATCTTTTGATAAGTTTGTTGCTGTAGACGAAACTTTACAGTGATGCGGAGAAAATTTGAATAAGGACGATTTTATTGCCCGTATTACCGGAAATGAAGAAATCTGCGATTCCGACAAAGGAGAAGAAATCGTCCAAGCTTTTGAAAATGTGAATGAAAAATAAGTCTTCAATGCAATGAATGCCTTGCGTCAATATTTTGAAGGACAATTTAATTCTGAAGATTTCCTACAAAATCTAACGGATATGGAATCAGTAATAAAAAAAATTCTCAAATGAGCTTGAAAGAGTCGTCAATCAAAGAATTTTTTTCAAAAATTCAGTAATGGAAATACAAATAAATAGAAGTGTTCTCTAGGTATGTACTGTTGCGTCATTTATTTGCTCAATTTTTTTTGTTATTTTTTCATTTCGTTACAACGACCATATGATGTTGGTCCCACAGGGGGTCGTTATACCGAGGTTCTACTGTATTTTCGTATTCACATAATGGTAATACTTAATATTCATATAATTTATATGATAATGGTAAATAGTACATTAATATGTTTATGGTAATATTCATATAATGGTAACTTTATATCAGAAGTGGGGAACCTTTAGACGCTGCATTAAACTTAGACAGCAATATAAGAAGCTCCATAAATCGTTATAATAAATGCAGTACGAAATATTTTCGTATTCCCATAATGGTAATAACTTATTTATATATCTTTAGATAAATGCAAGTAAACTAGTAGAGTTATAAATTTATGTATACAAAGGCAATGAAGAATAACTAAATTGACAGCATTCAGATTTGTTTTTAATTCACTTTTTAAAAAAAATGGTGTCTTGCATCCGACGTGGGAGCACTTGTCAATCATTCAACACTCGCTTTCTCTAAAATATAATTTTGCGAGTAGAAGTCATTAATGGCCATTACTATCCGTTTATCGAATCCTTTTTCTCAGTTTCTGAATGCTATTTTCTTTTCATATTACGAAATCAGTTGCATGTGTCATTTTAATCAGCGAATGCGAATGCATGATGACAGAAAATAGTTTCGTCTGAGGTTTATTCAATGTTAGTCTTTTTCTGTTTCTATTAGCATACATCTTTCCATACTTTGTCAACTTGTTTATAATATTTTTATCAGGGTTGGAGAACCCTTACAGACCAGATTTAATTTAGACAATAATAGAAGAGGCCACATAAGTCTACATAATAACTGCATTACAAAATATTTTTTTTATTCACATAAGGGTAATAATTTCTTATAACATTGACATTAATCTTTAGCTATTTTAACCCCTTGAAATACAAATAAAAATGAATTTGATTTGACGCTACTGAACAATTCTGGGCAAGATGAGAAAAAGAAAGTTTTATTTTTAAATTTGCATTGCTATGTAATATTTAATGAGGTTTATATATGATGTGAATGGACAATAATTAAATAATAATGTAAAATTAGTATTTCTTTAAAGTATGAAACATTTCAAATCATTTTCGCATATGTATAGGAACTGACATTTTTTACACTAAGTGCATTCGTTTCATATACGAGGGTTGGAAATTTTAATAGTGGAACACTGGTAGAAAAACACTACGCAACAAAACCAAAGAATGTCGCTTATACCAAACGTGATCTACATACCTATCTTACCTCTCAGCAAAAAGACTTGTCCTTCCTACGTCATGCACATGCGGAGTGACGCGCAGAACTGATCCTTGTATTAGCTTGCGATCTAAAGTAAGTGTTGTCAGGATGTTTTCAAAACAAGACCAACGAAGTCGGATATAAAACTGAAAGTGCCAGAGGTCGTACAGCAAGACAGTGTCATCTAGGGCTCTAAGAGGCTTAAACAACTGTAACAAGATGGGTAAAAGCCTTCAAGGATGCCAAAATGGGGCAGACATGCATCGGCCGGTAGTTCTAGTGTCAGAGAAGTAGAAGTGCGTGCTGTTTCCGCCCTAAGGGACAGTGATTGACGCCAAACAATTCGTGAGCTGGCCCGACAGACAGCATTTGCACATAGGAGTGTGCTGCATATTCTGAAAGAACGCCTGGGCTTGAAAAAAATTGTTTTACGATGGGTTCCACATCATCCTTCGGAAATGCAGAAATGGCTATGATACGATACTGCTCGAATCCACCTAGAACACTATAAACACTATGGAGAGGCTTTTTTACGCCGTATCATTACGGTGGATGACACTTGAGCTAGATCTAAGTACTTTGACTTAATTCCTTAGATGAAGGAACTACTTCTTGACATTCGCTTCAGAACTGTTCCAGAGATTTTTGTGTCAATAGATGGGGATCCATTCGAAATATCAACAGAACAGGCGATGGTACAGGTGTTTTGCCACTTCCACATCGTTGGCAAAGAATTATACACGATGCTGGAAACTATATTGAATAACTGTAAAACATTGTGACAGGAATCACTTTTGATTTTAGTTTAGTTTAGTTTGGTTTGGAGTTTTACGGTCTACTTTTTGCAACACGAGGGCTAATGAGACCGGGACCTACAGCTTAAAGTCGATTCCGAATGGCTACGAATATCCCCACCACAGTGGGATTCTAAACCACGAACTCTGGTATCAATCGGCCATCTGAATCACTTTTGAATTCCATGTAAATAAACATTATTCCATGTAAATAATTCCATGTAAATAAACACTAAATGTTGTCACTATTAAAGTTCCAACCCTCGTATTATATTTAAGGACACGTGAATCTTGAACAGTATAATTAAAACAGATTAGAAGAACGAATTAAATAACTAAATGATTTAACTCTTTCGAAGACCTTGGGAAGATTACTTCCCACCTACATGATCTTACAAATTACACCTGTGGGAAGTGCAAAACCCCTTTATAATATATTAGCCTTGCTATTATAACGATGGGAAAACTGATTCCCTCTTCAGTTTTGCGCTGTCATCTATTGTTTGATCAATTCAATATAATTAACAATTTTGTTTGGAAAGTTTGAAAACGTTGTGTGGTAAATAAATGGCCCACGAAAGGGTTAATATAATCAGGCACGATGTATGCCGAAGATATTTATTGACGTCACTCAGACGTCAAAGTCTACTTTGGCACATGAAATGTCTGACGTCTCCTAGACGTCATTGTATTTTCAGGGGTTAACAAACTGCAAAATAAAATTTCAAATGAAAACATTAAGGTAGAATTATTTTTAAATAAATTTATTATATTATAAAGAAACATAATAGAAAAAAATTGTTATGAAAAATACTTGCACATAACAATACAATTCTATTTTTATAAAATTGTCACAATTGTAGCAATCTGTATAATTAACTATTCATTCAAGAGTTATATTTTTATGAAGGCTGCACAATAATCTAACGAGAACGCAAGTTTTCGTTAGTTTACCTTCTTCAGACCTCTAGTTCTTCACTTGTGCTTTATACCATTCGTTTAGTTTATTCCGGGTTTTGCTTCATCCCCTAAATAATAATAGCCTAAGTTATCTGTCTGTCTGTCCTCGGATTTACGAAGAGGTTGTACCTGGAATGGATAGAGGCATATCGGATTCTTAATGAGTTAGGGTTAGCAACGTTCGAAATCCACCCCTTCCCTCCTTTTCTAGCATTTAATTCCATTATTTCAAGGCCTATTTTCCCCAGTTAAGAGCAGGCGATTATATTTATCAATGTATCACATAATAAACAGGTAAAATTAACATTTTTTCTAGCATAATGACATCATTCCTTTAACCATCGCATTTAATCAGTTCTTATTTTAAATTATTGAAATATCGTTTGCATTATTTTCATACGTATTATCACTGAACTTAAATATTACGTAAATACTTTTCTTTTATAAGGTGATTTCACGCAGTAGGGCAAATCTCAATTTATGACAATTCTGGCTTTAATTTCAAACGGAAAGGCAGTTTATTGTTTGTCTATTGGCTGTTGTAAACCTGAAAATGAATGAGAAGTTCATTATAGTAGTTCGTGACGTTGCGACAAATTGCTCTATATTTGGCTTAAATAATAGATTAGGTACATATGTGATAATTCTAAATGTAATCATCGATTATTTTTTGTTGAAGATAATTTTTAGCTAAAAAGCAAACCATTTTTTTACCTGCCTCAGAGCAGCTTTACAATTCTGGAAAATTGAAAATTTTGCAGATCCCGTCATATGACGGGTTATATGCTAGTAAGTAAATGTTGGCAAAACTCATTGGATGTAAAGTTTATTTTTCAAGCTCAACAAAATAAAGGTGCTACCATATTGTGTCGAGGTATGTCACCTGCGGCTTCTGCGTTATAATGATGTCAGAGAGGGAAATTTGTTACCAAATACACGGATACCATTCCTTGTAATTAAAATTTTAATTGTAATTTAATCTTGGTTACTTGATCTCATTTTTTTGTATGCTCCGTGGTTTTTTTCGTCAGCATGTAAATAATTTTAAAGTTTACGAAATCAAGAAGTATAAAAGGGGGCACTTTATGTACACCTTTTGCCTGTTGTTTTTGCTTTTGTTATTGCCTGGTGATGGCTGTTTCTCGTCGTGTTTTTGCTCCAATATAGTTTTTTTCCATCAGGTAAATTACATAAAGCCACACTTGCCAGAATGTTGAATTTGTAGTTTTAGTTTAGTATTATCAAGGAACTGTTTTTAATGTTTTGTTTAACTGTTTTATTTACGTTGCTTTTCACAAAGGAAAAATAAACTTTGATGTTTTTGAACTTGCTGATCGTTCCTTTCAAAGAAAATTTATGGTGCCAAATTCTCTGGAGATTTCTGGTGTTATTATGAAGCGAAAGTCGCTGGTGATATATCTCGACTGCAACATGGTAATAGCCTAAATATAAGTTTGTATAACATTTCAACAGATAGTAAAAAAGTATATATGTGTGAAATTTTATGTAAAATTATATGTGGTATTAAAATCATAAACAGCAGTAGTAATATTTTAATCTATTGTATATTTTACCAAGAGCATCCACTTGTGTGCAGAAAATTGACGCTAGTGGTGAAAGTTTAATTTTTAATGTGCTCCTTTCGACTTCATTTCTCTCAGATTTCGAGAAAACTGTATCAAACACTTCTGATATACCTTCAAACATACAAGATCTGGCTATTAATTTCCAGGACTTCTGGAATAAGTCAGAAGAAAAAAAGGTAAACTCCCATTTTGTTGATAATGAGGCCTCACTCTACGAATTCATTTTCGAAGTCGGTCAAGAACTTCTGTGTAGAATTCTCCATTGATAGTCATGTTAGGAGGAAGAAATTCATCATGAATGAGTCCATCGCAATCAAAGAAAGCCATTACTATGACCTTGATTTTGGACTGTTCAAATCGAAATTTTTTCTGCCTTGGTGAACTTGGAGACTGACATTCAGAACTTTGAAGCGTGGTTTCAGGGTCATATTGATAACACCAAGACTCGTCTTCCGTGACTACCCTATCCATGAACGCAGGGTTAGCATCAGCGCTGTCGCTACATGCGTCCAGTCTCAAGTGCTTTTGTCAGTCCCTTAAATGGTGAGGAACGGATCTGGAACAAATCTTGCGTTTGCCTAGGTCTTGCTTAAATTCGCTGATCCATCTCTTTCTCCATGTTCAATTCATTTGCGAGTACTCGAATAGTCAATCGAAGATCACATTTCACCATATCGCGAACTTGTTCAATTGCTTCTGGCGTGCGTACGGACTGCGGCTGACCTGTGTGTGGTCATCTTCGATGCTTTCGCACCCGTCCCGAAAGCGTTTTAAGCCATTCAAAAGTTCTTGAGCTGGATAATGCTTCCTCGCCTTAAACTTGTTTTAACATTTCGTAGGTTTCTGAAGCTGTCTTGCCCAATTTGAAACAAAATTTAATGTTAATTCTTTGCTCCTTTTTCACTTCGACAACAGGAATTTAAAATCAACGTGTTAATGCGCCTTTACATGAGAACCACTTATTTCAGAATGGCGCCGATTGCACTGCACATGAGCAAGAAAACGATCTTCAATATGCAATCATTAGCGCCATCTTCCGGATTTTCGTTCTTGTACAGTTACGTCAGTCCTGGAAATAAATAACCGGACCATGAATAATTAAATCCATTTTATGTTTCGTTTGGATAGTTATAACTCAGTTTAAGTTTAGAAAATTCCAATTTTTTTCCCGATACTCAATTTATGCACATAAAAAAATTTGTCACAAATTAATTATTAGATCAATGATTGAATAATACCTAAAAAAATTTAATTATAAGGCAAAATTATAGAAAAATTTAAAATTGAAATAAAGGTAACATTTTGAAAATTACTAGGTCTAAATAAAAATTTGTTGTCACTGAATGCGGTAGTTTCGAAATCCCCTATTCTATGGAATGCAGAAGTGATAATGGCAGTGTTCTTGCAAAATTTTCTTGCCGTGCATTTTCTTGCCGTGCAAAAACGGATAAGTGTAAAATCATAAGATTCTGCGTTTACGTGTAGATTTTTCTGTCACGATTTTAAGTCACGCATGAAAACGAGCAAGCTACTGAACGTATGTATTCGGGTTTTCGTTTTATTTTATTTGTTTAAGCATTCTGCTTCATTTTGCAACCCCACCGATTGCGAAAAGGTCAATAGTTTACATGTGACGACATTTTATGTGAGTATATATGTATAAAGGCTGTCCAATAGGTTTAAAGGGATTTTTAAGTTATAAAATATTTAACATTCATCTAACAATAAAAAATTGTTAAAATTGCAACCGATAGACGACGTTGCAAAGTCTAATTTTCTTAATATATGTCAATTCTATCGCATTGAGAAGTAGGTTGGTTGTTTGGGATCACGACGGCCTATTGGTTTGCTACACCAGGATGAATATGATTTTGACCTAATACTTAAAGCCGATTCCAAACAACTACGAACATTAACACATTTACGCTGGCAAGGGCCGCCCGTGTCCCGCGCTAGACTGTCTCCTCAGGTGGCGCGTACCACCTGTGGCCAGCACTAGATTGTCTCATCGGGCATAACGTTTAGCAGTGCACAAACAATTTTCTTTCTATAAAACGAAAAATTAAGGCTGTAGGGCATAACCCAGAAACGGATAGCCGTAGAATGTTGACATTTTGTGTAAGGAACTAATATAACGTTTAGTTGTACACCAACAATTTTCTTTCTATAAAACGAAAAATTAAGGCTGTAAGGCATATCTCAGAAACGAATAGCCGTAGAATGTTGAAATTTTGTGTAAGGAACTAATATAAAGTTTAGCTGTGCACAAACAATTTTCTTTCTATAAAACGAAAAATTAAAGCTGTAGAGCATAACTCAGAAACAGATAGCTGTAGAATGTTGAAATTTTGTGTTAGGAACTAATATAACGTTTAGCTGTGCACAAACAATTTTCTTTCTATAAAACGAAAAATTAAGGCTGTAGAGCATAACTCAGAAACGAATAGCCATAGAATGTTGAAATTTAGTATTTAGGATTGTTGAAAAGTCTAGTTGGGCATTTACTAATTTGATTGTGATCTGCACTCTATTTAACGAAAATTTTAATTATGACATATTTACGCTATGGGTCATAACTCAACTATTAATCGTAGAATGTTTTAATTTTGTTTATAAGGCTATTATAATGTCTTTCTGTGCATCTCCTTTTTTCTGATTGTAATCTGCACTTTATACAACGAAAAGTTTCGACTTATCGTATATTTAAGCTTCAGGGTATAACTAAAAAACTGTTAACCCTAAAATGGTTAAAATTTGTAACTAGAACTATTATAAAGTCTAGTTCTGCACCTCTTCATTTTATTGTAATGAGCTCTCTATATAACTAAATATTTTAATATAACGTATATTAGAGCTATGAGGCATAACTGATAAACAGTTTGCTGTAAAATGTTGAAATGTTGTATTTATGACTGTTACAACATCTTACTGTGTAATAAAGCTTCATCTCGAAAAAAAGACAAAGTAGTGAAACCCTAACGTCTATCCAGACCAAAAACGCCTCACCATAATAATAAAAATTTATTTTTTAATTTTGTTTATTTGCCTTATGTTTCTAATTTTAAGCTAAGGATAAGAGGCAGATGTAAGACATAAAACAACTTAAAGCTCACTAGGAACTCTAAAGGTGTCTCCTAAAAACCACTGTAAACCATGCTTTGAGAGTTTTGAAAAACATAGTTAACGATGCATTGTGCTGTCATAAGTCTTCTTTGAGCAAAATACAATAAATATTGATCATATTGATCAATACATGAATGATTTTTGTTTCATTTCAGCATTCCCACTGCTTTTTGTTATCCTCTCTATCTATCTATGTGTGTGTGTGAGTGTATATATATATATATGTATGTATGCATATATATGTATGTATATATATATATATATATATATATATATGCATATATATATACATATATATATACATATCTATATATATATATATGTATATGTATATATATATGTATATATATATGTATGTATATATATATATGTATGTATATATATATATATATATATATATATGTATGTATATATATATATATATATATATATATATATATATATATATATATATATATATATATATATATATATATGTATGCATATATGTATGTATATATATATGTACATATATATATATATATATATATATATGTATTTACATATATATGTATATATATATACATATATATATATATATATATTTATATATATATATGTATATATATGTATATATATATATATATATATATGTATATATATGTATATATATGTATATATATATATATATATATATATATATATATATATATATATATATATATATATACATATACATATATAGTGTGTGTCTCATCTCCATAGCTCTCATTTTATCTATTTCTCTCTTTCATTTCTCTCTCTCTTTCTCTGTTTCCTCTCTCGCTCTGTCTGTCTCTTTTTCTCTATCATTCTTTCTCTGTCCCCTCTCTCACACACACTCATTCGCTCTCCTCCTACACATTATATATATATATATATGTGTGTGTGTGTGTGTGTGTGTGTGTGTGTGTATATACACTTTGACCATATCTTTTCACACCTAGAGAGAGATAAAGAAAATTAATACTTAAATTAATGTCATTAATCAGGCAAA
>CM063504.1:72932476-72939976 GCA_032207245.1 Pardosa pseudoannulata
AGCCATTAGGAAGTGTGGCTTCTGCTCGTGTCAGATTCGGCTGGTTGCCGACTTAAAGGTCTGACATTGCAAACTTAATGCTGACTGAATGCTTCGGAACAATATATACAACACTACTAACCAACGAACCTAAATGCAAACATCTACTCTTCATAATTACAGCACTTTATCACTTTATCAACCAATCTCAGGTGCGCTTACAAAAAATATGAAACTTTCATTCAAAAAAATATTTCCATTGGAGAATATGGCTTAAGGATAATCCTGAGTTAACCCTCGACTGAATGTAATTCTCGGATTTCGTGATCCACGTGTTAACTTATATTGGGTAAGTGACTGTTAATGTGTCAGCACTCGAGACGAAGCAATTATTTTTCGATCGCATTCTGAGTTTTAATAGGATTTAACAAAGGAAAGAATTACTTAAATATCAGGAACTTTTTAATTAAAAAATGCATCCCTAATAGCCAATGAAAAATATGTACTGAATTAATTTTCCGGCACTAAAACTTAATTGTTCTTTTGTTCTCCATTAATTGAAAAATACAAAGTTGTAGCAAATAGATAGGACAAGTTGAGTAAAGAATTTTTAAATATTGCCATCGTGCTAGTATTTTATTCACGGGGAAACCGCTTTTTATAAAGCTATATATAAACGCACGCAATTAAGAAAAGATTAAATGAAATTGGAGGATCAAATATAATCCAAAACGTTTATAATAAATTATGATTAACGCATTTTCAATGTTTCGTTGGACCTAGAAAATCATTGATTAAGCTTCTCATTAAAACTCTTAAAAAGGGATTCTAAAAAAGGGTTTTAAGAAAAATTTTGTACATTATAGAAAAATAGAACCATAAATTTATGAATCAATATTTTTACAAAATTTAAAGGATATATATATATATATATATATATATATATATATATATATATATACACATATATATACATATATATACACATATATATATATATATATATATACATATATATATACATATATAATATATATATATATATATATATATATATATACATATATATACATATATATACACATATATATATACATATATATATACATATATATATATACATATATATACATATATTTATACATATATATATATATATATACGAGGGTTGGGGCATAAGTCATGGCAACTATTTTTTTTCTTGTAGATATATGAACGAATCACAAGCCTATATGTGTTGTCTGGAAGTTTTGCAGGCATAGTGTATATGCAGAACAACAGATGGCTCTGTGATAGCTGGTAGTAAAGCAGCGAGGGCTGTGAAATCAATCAGTTGGTAAGTGTCGTGCAAGATGGAAGTAACCCATGTTGCGAAGCGAGCCTACATCAAAAAGGGCGTTCTCCGAGGGAGAAAAGTGATGGAATGTCACATTGAATTAGTGCAAGACCTTAGGATTAATGCCCCATCATACCGTACAGTAGTACGGTGGGTAGGAAAGTTTCAGCACTTCCTGGTGCTTCAGAACTTTCTGGTGCTAAAGATATGACGTGACGTTCGGGATAAACATCCGGAACTTGTGGTCAGTGCAATAATCCTGTACTACAATGCAAGACCACAGAGTGTGTAGGGTAACTACTCCGACGTTAGGAATGGGAAAAATTGGAGCACCCACCATACTCTCCCGACATTTCACCCTGTAACTTTGATCTCATTCGCACGATTAAGGAACCACTACTTGGTAGGCGGTTTGCAACACCAAAGGACATTGTTAATTCTGTGTGCCAACAGGTGGCCAGATTCACACATGGTGTGGCAAATGCTAAGGCTGATGGTGTTCAGAGACTCCTACATCGATGGCATATGGTGACAGTAGCAGGGCTACTTTTAGATTCTTTAGGCCCAGGTTTGTCATGTCAACTTTATGTGTACCGTGTCGTCATTGTTTTGCACCGTAAAGGCCATATTTCCCTGTATAGTACCGTGATAAATTAGTGTGTTACGATATTTTAGTGCTATTCATTGTCCACACATGTAGTTAACACCTTGTCCTTATATGTCACATTTTCCAACAGGACTGGTATCTTCAAAAAAAAAATAGTTACCATGACTTCTGCTCTAATCCTCGTATATATAAATATAAAATTCATTGTACATATATGTGTGCATATGTAATGATCTTTATGCATTCTGAAATGGATGCACCAATTTTCAGGGGATTTTTACATGGTGATTCAGGTAAACCCTGATAAAATTTTACTATGGCCAAATTGCTCTGAGGTCAAGAGCATGATGGAGATATAAAGTTATTTTTCTATATACAGCTTAGCGATCATATACTGTATGCAATTTTCTTTGAAAGATGTGCTAAAACAGATTGAATCTTTCAGGTAGCTTAATTCATGCAATAGTGTATAAAACGTGCTTTAAAATTATATATTTTTATTGTTTTTATACAAGGAATAGTTAAGTCATTTAACTTTTTTCTATTAGTATTTGTCATATATGAGCCATTCAATGCATTTTTGGATATTGATAAACTGGAACGTCAATGCACAAAATATGCCACGCAGATCTCATTCAAACCAATATTCCCCAATTTTAGTTATCAGCATGGATTAATGATAATTTTTTGGGGTCAGTGGGTAGGTGAATAGGTTACTCTTGGCACCCCTTAAAAGCTTCTATAATATATTTATAATTTTTAAAAAATGGAGTTAGTCAATGTGTGCACTGAGTGGCTCATATTTTTATTTAATTTCGCCATTTTTCGCCTTGCATTGCGTTTTGTAATGGTAAAGTAATCTTTGATTCAAAATTGCAAATATTCAACACTTTATTTCGAACCAACCGGAGCTCGTGGATTCGAAGGATACCGAAGCATGGATGTTCGTAGCCATTCGAAATCGGCTTTAATCAGTAGATCCGGGCCCAATTATCTCTCTTCTTGCAAAAGTAGATCGTATCCCTCCAACCCAAACCAAACCCAAAACTTGCTTATCTCCACAAGTTTCAGGACAGACGGTGAGATACGAGGAACACGCGTTTGACTTGAATGGGGCCCTAAATTTACTTAAAAGGTACTATTCATTTTATGTAAATGGGTTGTTTTGCTTCTAAAACAGTTTTTATTGCTAGAATGTATTAAAATCTAAGATTAATTTAACTTTGAATTAAATATTACCTTCATTTGAAAACTTTAATTACTCACAATGAAGCCTAGTCTTGAAGCAACTAGCTATTATATAAAAATGAAATTTCTTAAAATGTTTGTTCGCTATACAAACTCACATATCTAAAACTATCGGTACCAAATTTAATATACAGTTACTTCATATCTTATAGAAAGTAATAGAATTGGATAACATACCACAGTGATTCAAAGACAGCACTATACATGCCTACATTCATAACTCAGATTGTTTGTTGGTATTAAACTACCATATTCGTCAACAATCTACAGTACACGAGGTTTATTTAACAGTTTTATTTATTACTTTTACTTATGATAGTTGCTTTAAAATTTATATTTGGAAACATTAACAATCTAGGCAGAAGACTCCCCGAACCGGCAAGTTTTAAATATAATTTTACTATCGAAATTATTTTAATATTTATAATACCATTCTAATAGATTTTTATTGCTACGAACAAGAGTTTTTCGTCATACCGTAGCTGTTTTAAAAATATGCATTTAAATAAAGATTAAATTAAAATAAGGGATCAAATTTGTTCCAAACCCATGAATTTTGATTAACGTTTTTTCAATGATGTGTTTCACCTAGAAAATATTTAAATAAGATCCTCATTAAAACTCTAAAATTATGGAAGTTATTAAAAAAACTTTTAAGTATATTAATCCCAACAAACAACAGTGTTCCTATCCTCATATTAAAATATCTTGGGGGAGAAACACCCAGGTTAATTTTAATAATTTTAATGCGCTTAATAACTGTAAATTTTATTAAGTTATTTATTTTCCTAATGTTATAGTTCATTTACTCATAAAAGGGGAAAAAATAATTAGCGTTAGATTTGCATACTGGTGCAATAATACCAGGCTATGCATCGTATATTTAAGAAAAATTAAAGTATTAAATTTTATGAATCCATGTTTTAAGAGGTTTAAACTAATCATAACAATTTCAGTAAAAAATAAATTGTACGTATTATCTAAATAGAAAATATTTTTATCTTAGCTATAGATTTACCTATTTTTATATTTTGTTGAAGTGAAATCAATGCATGTTATTACGAACTTGAGGGAAACAGTAAAATAGTTTGTAAAATAGAAAATACAAAAAAAAATATTGTTAAGAATGCTGTAAACATGTAATTTGTATGGTATTTGGCCAAATTGGCGAGATATTGACTCGTTGGCGAAGTTTTTGGTGACTCATTTTTGCCGCCAAATTTGGCAACATTTGTTGCCGACCCCCCACCCTTTTTTCTGAATTTTACTAGAAGCTTGTGGAAATTTCCAGACACCTGAAAGTTATTTAAAGGGGCCGGGGTTCTCATAAGAGGTTTATTCCCTCTGAGGGGAAGGGACATACCTTCTGTTGCATAAATTCTATTGGTTCATATGAACCAACCAAATTCTTCCTAGCGCTTAGCTAAATCCTTTGGATTTAACAGTTCTATCTTACTTTACAACTCGAATGCTTCTATTTTCTTGACTTAATTATTAAAAAAAATTTATTATTATTATTATCTTAGTAAAAACATATCTTCACCTATTGTGATTATTCTTAAAATGTATGCCAAACTTTAGTATATTCTGTCAACTTAAACTTTATTATGTATTTTTCTTGCCTTCACTGAACTCGTGAACCTTATCTTATACTTTAAACTCAAATTTACATTTTATTTCTCCTAACATCAATTCGATTCTTGGTCCTCATTATCGTGTTGTAATATATCCGTTATATCTCATACCATGCAATCACAGTACTCTGACTTAGAGGTCTTGGCCCAGGGAAATTAAACATGAGAGCTCTAGTGCGATGTCATAAGTGGTCAGTTCACTCTCAGATCTGGTGAAAGTAGGACCTGTGTTATTGCTCTCCGTATTGCTCTGGAAAAGTTCACGAAAAGGTAACCAAGTTTTATCGCCATCTGTTGTAATTGTGATTCATTTGGCGTGTTAATAAATTTTTTTGTCTTTGTCTTAGCCAAAATCTATTCAATCAACGAACTTTACTCGAGAATTCCGCTGCAATATGAATGCAAACATTATTTATGTCTGTTTTTACAATTCAATTTGAAAAAATTTGATCCCCATTTTAATTTAATCTTTATTTAAATGCATAGTTTTTAAAACAGCTACAGCATGACGAAAAAGTGGTTTTTCAATTTATAAAATGCTATTACAACAGTAATATTAAAAGAAAAAGAATTTCCAATAGTAAAATTATATTTAAAACTAACTGCTTCGAGTCTTCTGCCTGGATTATTCCTCTTCACAGATAAAGACTTTGTTTTATATGGAATAAGAAAAATACTCTTATTCGATTAAAAAGAGGTGTGAAATGCATGATTTTAATATTACAATTTAATATTACTTAATAAAAAAAAGAAAAGTCAAAGTTTACATCTGAAGGTGGAAAAAAATTGCATGCTCAACAAAAGTACTGTAACGGCATGATTTAACGATGTGTCTACATCAAAGAACTGTGCTTTGAGAAATAAACTTCGTTTATGTGGAGACAAAGGTGTTGTCTCCCCCGGTACCCCGATGTCTAGACTTTTGTTCCTATACTAGCGGAACAACAGACCAGACAACCGGGCGTGCAGACTGACAGACAGAAAGATGACCATCGGAACCACAAAGGGATGCTGTGACGTTGGATCTTCGCCGACAAGAAATTGTGGAAACTCCCGAGTGTGTGGCCGGTGATTGTTTATCCCAGACCAATCCAGTTGGTTACAGGTGGGTCATCGCCAGATGATCCAATAATGAAATTGTGAGGCCCCTCCCCTAAAGAAAGAGACGAGGTAAGATTTTTTAAAAGAAGTAGTTAGCTAGCAACCAGCTAAATCGGAGGTCGCCTTGACTAGTCTCTCTATCGGAGAGTTTCCTTAGCTGTAATCCAACCTTGGGATCTTTTCTTTTGAGAGATTTTCAAAATTTAAAAAACTGATGTTTATTGCTTAACGCCGAAACATGTCTCTCAGTCTAAGATTATGTACAGATTGCTGTATAAAAATTATTTGTCAGGTGAAAATGGGAATAAAAAGTTATAATCGATAGGGCTTGAATTTACTTATCTGATTGCAATTAGGAAACGACTGATTTACTACTGAAAAAGAGGAGAAAAATACTTAAAACGTTATTTCGGATAAAACCAGGAAAGTTTTACTAAATGTTTTATGGTAATTATCAGATTCTCTTACAAAGGAAATTTTTAAATTATAAAAGTAGAAAAACGTCAAATTTCAACTCAGATAACAATTAGAAATATGTTTCAATACCTATTTTCCAAGAAGAATTCCTTTACCCGAATAGTTTTCACTGTGTTCAGTTCCCTCAGGATAAACCTACAAGTGATACCTCTAAATCTACAATTTTATTTTTCGAAAAAAAATGTGAAATGAAACCAAAAGTGAAGCTATTCCCTTAAAATACACTCCACCCAAGTCTTCTGATATGTCTCCTATGGATTACTGAACAGTAATCTATAGGGGACTACGCATTTAGATGATGCATTTAGGCTTTTAAAAGCCATCTTTATAAAAGACATACCGAGCTGCGGTAGCTCAGTCGGCAAAGGGAGTGTTCTCGTAACTGAAAGGTTTCGGGCTCGAGCCGGCCTAAGATCCGCCTTATTCGTTAAAGGTGACTGGGGAACCTTTAAAGAATATAAATTATAACGAACATAAGATATGTTCGTGGTCACAAGTCCTCAAGATCTCAAACGATACCTCTGGGGGGTGGCACGCCAAGCCTGGGGGTCTTTTGCTTAGTCCCTGCTTCTAAATTACGAAAACAAAGAGGAAGTAATGTTACTCGCGTCCGTAGCGTACCTTAAGTTACACGTGCTCCTTGCTTGGTACGCCGAACAATGGACAATTGGTTAGGGTGCTGGCCTTCGGTACCGGAGTTCGTGGGTTCGAATCCCACAATGGCATGGCTGCTCGTAGCCGTTCTGAATCGGCTTTAAGCTGTAGGTCCCGGTCTCATTAGCCCTCGTGTTGCAAAAAGTAGACCGTAGCACTCAAAACCAAACCAAATGAAACCTCGGGTGGTGCTAAATGAGTTACAGATTCGCAGCCTTGTTAACGCGTTAGGATAATGTCTATATCGCCTGCTGCGTTGGAAAAAAGATAAAATAAAAGACATACCAAAACACTGGAAGGAAGCCTAGAAGATTGGGAACGAAGAGTTAAACAAACACAAGCTTGATATTTTAAGAAATGTTATGTTACCTTGGAAATCAAGATATAATATGAAAGTTTAACAAATAACAATCAGACCGAACACATAAAAAAATAAAATTCTGATATATATATATGCGTGTGTA
>CM063504.1:72944976-72999976 GCA_032207245.1 Pardosa pseudoannulata
TTTTGTAACTTCTAGTAACTGAACGTTGAAGAGCATCCCCAAAGATACAACACACGATTGCAAGTTATTGATATAGTATATTGTTAGGCTTCGTCTGAAAATACAGAAGATTATGTTAATTTTATATTGTTAATTTTTGTTTCCACCACACACTGATTAACATCTTTGTTAAAGTAACCGTAAGTTTAGTTTCAATTTAACCAGCACTTTCTAATTTTTCTTCTACTCCGTGAAGAAGGCCTTACGGCATGCTAATTTGTTTTGTGAGCTGTATTTCACAACCAGCTGAGTATATAAAGAAAGTCGCTCATTATGCGGTGGTGGTGTTATTTTATTTACGATTAGTGAGCTGTCTCGTTTCTCTATGTGTTCTATGCTTATTGAATAAGTCTGTTTTTTTATGTTTAACTTAATGTGTTTTTAAGAAGTGTTTTTAATTCAGTGATGATATTTAAGAATAAATTCAGTTACCATCGTCTGTGGATTGATCATCATTTATTTATGCAAGGTTATTTTTATTGATGTGTTGGGATGGTTCAAAAGACACCGGGAATGATGTCAAGAAGCTTCCACGTTATAAAATATTTACAGATTATACAAGAAAACAACTAATTTTTCTCTAGTAAGTTATTAGGTTCGTGACAGAAAAGAATTCAAATGATAACTAAGCTGAAGGTTTTACAAACATACAATTGGTACTTCTGTAATCCCTTATATAATGATATCTTAAGTTATCTGTCCGTCTGTCCTCGACTTAATGAAGCGGTTGTACCTGGAATGGATAGAGGCATATTGGATTTTTGATGAGTTAGGGTTAGCAAAATTCATTTCGAGTTTGGAAACTTTCGAAATCTACCTCTTTCCCCCTTTTTCAGCGTTTAATGCCCTTTTTTCAAGCTCTATAAGGCGATTTCACGCAGTAGGGCACATCTAAGTTTTAGACAATTCTGGCTTTAGTTTCAAACGGAAGACAAATTGCTCTATTGTCCCCGGTTAAAAGCAGGCGATTAAATTTCTCAGTCTATCACATAATAAAAAGTTAAAAATAACATTTTTTTTCTAGCATTGTGACGGCATTCCTTTAACCATCTCATTTAATCATTACTTAATTTAAATTATTTAAATATCGTCTGCATTATTTTTTTACGTTTTATCACTGAACTTAAATATTACGTAAATAATTTTTCTTTTATATTTAGCTTAAATAATAAGGCGATTTCTTGCAGCAGGCCACATCTAAACTTATTACAATTCTCGCTTTAGTTTCAAATGAAATGGCAGTTTTTTGTTTGTCTATTGGCTGTTGTAAACATGAAAATGAATGGGAAGGGCATTATAGTAGTTCGTGACGTTGCAACAAATTGCTCTATACATTAGGTATATATGTGATAATTTAAAATTTAATCATCGATTAATTTTTGTTGCAGTGAAAATAGCAAGAAAGTCTAGGAGTCTATTTCACCGATTAATATATATATATCTAGCGTTTAAGTTATATATCTTTGAAAATAAGATATTTGTTTGTGTGTTTGTTTTTCATTCATAACCACACAGTTTTCAATCGATTCGCTAAATTTTGGACATCATTCATATATACCGCCAAATAATCGCTGTCACTATTAAAACCTCTGTTGCCCATCCTATCACGTAATAACATAAATTAAGGTTAGCAAGTAACATGTGGTCAGTCAAGATAAATAAATTATTGAGCGTGTTCCAGATAATTTTCAGCCAAAGAACAAACCATTTCTTTTTACTTGCCGTATAAGGTACTTTACAGTTCTAAAAATTAAAAATTTTATTGTTCCCATCATATGACGGGCTATATTTGTCTTAAATAATAGATTAGGTACATATGTGCTAATTTTAAATTTAATCATCAATTAGTTTTTGTTGCAATGAAAATTTTATCACCGGTATTAATAACAAATTCTTTTCATAAAAGTCTGGGAATCTATGTCAAGGAATAATAAATATCTAGGGTTTAAGTTATATATCTTTGAAAATTAAGAAGTTTGTTCGTTTGCGTGTTTGTTTTTTATACATAATCACACGGTTTGCAATCGATTCGCTAAATTTTGGACATCATTCATATATACCGCCAAATAATCACTGTCAATATTAAAACCTCTGCTGTTCATCCAATCACGTAATATGACAAGATAAATTAAGGTTGGCAACTAACATGCGGTCAGTCAATATAAACAAATTATTGAGCGTATACCAGATAATTTTCAGCCAAAGAACAAACCATTTTTTTACTTACCTTATAAGGTACTTTACAATTCTAGAAAATTAAAAATTTTACTGTTCCCATCATATGACGGGTTATATACTAGTGCTTTAATATTTCCTTTGGACATACAAAGAAACTTTGGAAGCTTACAAAGAAGTTTAACATAAAACGAAGAATCTGAAAATCTTTGCAGACTTTTTTCCAGAAATCCATTCCCTTTTCTTCATACTAAATCCCTATTCTGAAACGTTAAATTTTCTTCGTTTGAAAAGTACTGACAAATCGTTTTACAAATACTTATCCAAATCGATAAGAAAGTCCTTATAAACATGAAAGAGATGAAATTTTGAGTCTGTAGATTCAGTTTTCGTCAAAATATACCCGTAAGCTAAAGAAATTCTTTATTCTCTGTTATTAAAGTTTTTGCATTTTTGAAAGAGACAGACGTTCAGTTGGGATTGGATTCACCTGGGAAAAATCTAATTTCTTTACACTTCGTAATAACGGGATCCTTTTTTTAACACTAAATAACTACGTTTTCATAAGAGAGAAAAACATGTCTTATTGTACGGAGTCTTATGAACTAAAGTTAAATACTCCGCGTTATTATTTACTAAATTTGGGCAATATTACAATTCGGCTTCAGGGAGCGCTCTCGAAAAACTGATGTAGATGTCACAAGAGGATAGATAATTAAAATATGGTAGAACTGTAACTGTTATTATGACTACCTTTCAAAAATGAGCTTTTTTTTCTTTTCTATAAGGCGATTTCATTCAGCAGGGCACATCTCAACTTATGACTATTCTGGCTTTAGTTTCAAACGAAAGAACAGTTTATTGTTTGCCTATTGGCTGTTGTAAACATGAAAATGAATGAGAAGGGCATTATAGTAGTTCGTGATGTTGGAAGAAATTGCTCTATTATATTTCTTGCGTCGTCTTTAACTTCATCGCCTCTCGCGTTAAATAATTGACTTAAAGCATAAAATATTTCAACTCATTTTATCAACAAATAGTATAATTTAATTACCTTTATTAACAAAGACTCTACATCTGTAGAAGTCCATGACAGCAGTAGAAATCTAACGCAGCATCTGGTATAGAAAGGACACCACACTACCTGATAGGCCATCAACCCCTATATAATAACAGCCTAAGTTATCTGTCCATCTGTCCTCGAATTTATAAAGTGGTTGGACCTGGAATAGATAGAGACATTCATATTGGATTGTTGATGAGTTATGGTTAGCAAAAATCATAGCAACCAAATATTTTCTTCTACTAAACTATCTACTCGATTCTAAAATAAATTAGTATAACTATGCTTCATATCACAACAAAAAATACTATCGTCTTTCAAAAGATCAAAATCTCCTCCCCCCCCCAGATTTTCGAGCGTTTAATGCCATTATTTCAAGCCCTATTTTCTCCAGTTAAGAGCAGGCAATTAAATTTATCAATTTATCACATAAAAATAACATTTTCTTCTAATATTATGCCGTCATTCCCTTAACCGTCTCCTTTAATCATTTCCTATTTTAAATTATTTAAATATCGTCTGCATTATTTTCATATTTTTTATCACTGAACTGAAATATTACGTAAATAATTTTCATTTATATTTGGCTTAAATAATAGATTAGGTACATAAGTGATAATTTTAAATTTAATCAGCGATTATTTTTTGTTGCAATGAAAATTTTATCACCGGTATTAACAACAAATTCTTTTCATAAAAGTCTAGAAGTCTATTTCACGGAATAATAAATATCTAGCGTTTAAGTTATATATCTTTGAAAATAAGAAGTTTGTTCGTTTTGTGTGTTTGTTTTTTATACATAACCACACGGTGTGCAATCGATTCGCTAAATTTTGGACATCATTCGTATATACCGCCAAATAATCACTTTTAATATTAAAACCTATGCCGTTCATCCTATCACGTAATAAGACAAGATAAATTAAGGTTGGCAACTAACATGCGGTCAGTCAAGATAAACAAATTATTGAGCGTGTACCAGATAATTTTCAGTCAAAGAACAAACCATTTTTTTGCCTGCCATATAAGGTATTCTACAGTTCTAGAAAATTAAAAATTTTACTGTTCCCATCATATGACGGGCTATATGCTAGTGCTTTAATATTTCCTTTGGACATACAAAGAAACTTTGGATGTATGCAAAGAAACTTTGGAAGCTTACAAAGAAGTTTATCATAAAGCGAAGAATCTAAAAATCTTTGAAATTTTTTTCCCAGAAATCCATTCCCTTTTCTTCATACTAAATCCCTATTCTGAAAAGTTAAATTTTCTTCGTTTGAAAAGTACTGACAAATCGTTTTACAAATACGCATCCAAATCGATAAGAAAGTCCTTATAAACATGGAAGAGATGAAATTTTGAGTCTGTAGATTCAGTTTTCGTCAAAATATACCCGTAAGCTAAAGAAATTCTTTATTCTCTGTTATTAAAGTTTTTGCATTTTTGAAAGAGACAGACGTTCAGTTGTGCTTGGATTCACCTGGGAAAAATCTAATTTCTTTACACTTTGTAATAACGGGCTCCTTTTTTTGACACTAAATAACTACGTTTTCATAAGAGCGAAAACTTGTCTTATTGTACGGAGTCTTATGAACTAAAGTTAAATACTCCGCGTTATTATTTATTAAATTTGGGCAATATTACAATTCGGCTTCAGAAAGTGCTCTCGAAAAAGTGATGTAGATGTGACAAGAGGATAGGTAATTAAAATATGGTAGAACTGTAACTGTTATTATGACTACCTTTCAAAAATGAGCTTTTTTTTTTCTTTTCTATAAGGCGATTTCATTCAGCAGGGCACATCTCAACTTATGACTATTCTGGCTTTAGTTTCAAACGAAAGGACAGTTTATTGTTTGCCTATTGGCTGTTGTAAACATGAAAATGAATGAGAAGGGCATTATAGTAGTTCGTGATGTTGGAAGAAATTGCTCTATTATATTTCTTGCGTCGTCTTTAACTTCATCGCCTCTCGCGTTAAATAATTGACTTAAAGCATAAAATATTTCAACTCTTTTTATCAACAAATAGTATAATTTAATTACCTTTATTAACAAAGACTCTACATCTGCAGACGTCCATGACAGCAGTAGAAATCTAACGCAGCATCTGGTATAGAAAGGACACCACACTACCTGATAGGCCATCAACCCCTATATAATAACAGCCTAAGTTATCTGTCCATCTGTCCTCGAATTTATAAAGTGGTTGGACCTGGAATAGATAGAGACATTCATATTGGATTGTTGATGAGTTAGGGTTAGCAAAAATCATAGCAACCAAATATTTTCTTCTACTAAACTATCTACTCGATTCTAAAATGAATTAGTATAACTATGCTTCATATCACAACAAAAATACTATTGTCTTTCAAAATATCAAAATCTCCTTCCCCCCCTTTTCGAGCGTTTGATGCCATTATTTCAAGCCCTATTTTCTCCGGTTAAGAGCAGGCAATTAAATTTATCAAATTATCACATAAAAATAACATTTTTTTCTCGCATTATGACGTCATTCCCTTAACCGTCTCATTTAAAGATTTCTTATTTTAAATTATTTAAATATCGTCTGCATTATTTTCATTTCATTTTATCACTGAACTTAGATATGACGTAAATAATTTTCTTTTATATTTGGCTTAAATAATAGATTAGGTACATATGTGATAATTTTAAATTTAATCATCGATTATTTTTTGTTGCAATGAAATTTTTATCACCGGTATTAACAACAAATTCTTTTCATAAAAGTCTAGGAGTCTATTTCACGGAATAATAAATATCTAGCGTTTAAGTTATATATCTTTGAAAATAAGAAGTTTGTTCGTTTTGTGTGTTTGTTTTTTATACATAACCACACGGTGTGCAATCGATTCGCTAAATTTTGGACATCATTCGTATATACCGCCAAATAATCACTTTTAATATTAAAACCTATGCTGTCCATCCTATCACGTAATAAGACAAGATAAATTAAGGTTGGCAACTAACATGCGGTCAGTCAAGATAAACAAATTATTGAGCGTGTACCAGATAATTTTCAGTCAAAGAACAAACCATTTTTTTGCCTGCCATATAAGGTACTCTACAGTTCTAGAAAATTAAAAATTTTACTGTTCCCATCATATGACGGGCTATATGCTAGTGCTTTAATATTTCCTTTGGACATACAAAGAAACTTTGGAAGCTTACAAAGAAGTTTATCATAAAGCGAAGAATCTAAAAATCTTTGAAATTTTTTTCCCAGAAATCCATTCCCTTTTCTTCATACTAAATCCCTATTCTGAAAAGTTAAATTTTCTTCGTTTGAAAAGTACTGACAAATCGTTTTACAAATACGCATCCAAATCGATAAGAAAGTCCTTATAAACATGGAAGAGATGAAATTTTGAGTCTGTAGATTCAGTTTTCGTCAAAATATACCCATAAGCTAAAGAAATTCTTTATTCTCTGTTATTAAAGTTTTTGCATTTTTTGAAAGAGACAGGCGTTCAGTTATGCTTGGATTCACCTGGGAAAAATCTAATTTCTTTACACTTTGTAATAACGGGCTCCTTTTTTTAACACTAAATAACTACGTTTTCATATGAGCGAAAAACTCGTCTTATTGTACGGAGTCTTATGAACTAAAGTTAAATACTCCGCGTTATTTATTAAATTTGGGCAATATTACAATTCAGCTTGAGAAAGTGCTCTCGAAAAAGTGATGTAGATGTGACAAGAGGATAGGTAATTAAAATATGGTAGAACTGTAACTGTTATTATGACTACCTTTCAAAAATGAGCTTTTTTTTCTTTTCTATAAGGCGATTTCATTCAGCAGGGCACATCTCAACTTATGACTATTCTGGCTTTAGCTTCAAACGAAAGGACAGTTTATTGTTTGCCTATTGGCTGTTGTAAACATGAAAATGAATGAGAAGGGCATTATAGTAGTTCGTGATGTTGGAAGAAATTGCTCTATTATATTTCTTGCGTCGTCTTTAACTTCATCGCCTCTCGCGTTAAATAATTGACTTAAAGCATAAAATATTTCAACTCATTTTATCAACAAATAGTATAATTTAATTACCTTTATTAACAAAGACTCTACATCTGTAGAAGTCCATGACAGCAATAGAATTCTATCGCAGCATCTGGTATAGAAAGGACACCACACTACCTGATAGGCCATCAACCCCTATATAATAACAGCATAAGTTATCTGTCCATCTGTCCTCGAATTTATAAAGTGGTTGGACCTGGAATAGATAGAGACATTCATATTGGATTGTTGATGAGTTAGGGTTAGCAAAAATCATAGCAACCAAATATTTTCTTCTACTAAACTATCTACTCGATTCTAAAATGAATTAGTATAACTATGCTTCATATCACAACAAAAATACTATTGTCTTTCAAAATATCAAAATCTCCTTCCCCCCCTTTTCGAGCGTTTGATGCCATTATTTCAAGCCCTATTTTCTCCGGTTAAGAGCAGGCAATTAAATTTATCAAATTATCACATAAAAATAACATTTTCTTCTAACATTATGACGTCCTTCCCTTAACCGTCTCCTTTATACATTTCTATTTTAAATTATTTAAATGTCGTCTACAATATTTCCATACGTTTTATCACTGAACTTAGATATTACGTAAATAATTTTCTTTTATATTTGGCTTAAATAATAGATTAGGTACATATGTGACAATTTTAAATTTAATCATCGATTATTTTTTGTTGCAATGAAAATTTTATCACCAGTATTAACAACAAATTATTTTCATAAAAGTCTAGGAGTCTATTTCACAGAATAATAAATATCTAGCTTTTAAGTTATATATATCTGAAAATAAGAAGTTTGTTCGTTTGTGTGTTTGCTTTTTATACATAACCACACGGTTTGCGATTTATTCACTAAATTTTGAACATCATTCATATATACCGCCAAATAATCACTGCCAATATTAAAACCTATGATGTCCATCCTATCACGTAATAAGACAAGATAAATTAAGGTTGGTAACTAACATGCGGTCAGTCAAGATATACAAACTATTGAGTGTGTACTACATAATTTTCCGCCAAATAACAAACCATTTTTTTTACCTGTCTTATAAGGTTCTTTACAATTCTAGAAAATTAAAAATTTTACTGTTCCCGTCATATGACTGGCTATATGCTAATGCTTTAATATTTCCTTTGGACATACAAAGAAACTTTGGATGTATGCAAAGAAACTTTGGAAGCTTACAAAGAAGTTTAACATAAAGCGAAGAATCTAAAAAATCTTTGCAGACTTTTTTCCAGAAATCCATTCCCTTTTCTTCCTACTAAATCCCTATTCTGAAATGTTAAATTTTCTTCGTTTGAAAAGTAGACAAATCGTTTTACAAATACGTATCCAAATCGATAAGAAAGTCCTTATAAACATGAAAGAGATGAAATTTTGAGTCTGTAGATTCAGTTTTCGTCAAAATATACCCGTAAGCTAAAGAAATTCTTTATTCTCTGTTATTAAAGTTTTTGCATTTTTGAAAGAGACAGACGTTCAGTTGTGCTTGGATTCACCTGGGAAAAATCTAATTTCTTTACACTTTGTAATAACGGGCTCCTTTTTTTTACACTAAATAACTACGTTTTCATAAGAGCGAAAAGCTTGTCTTATTGTAGGGAGTCTTATGAGTTAAAGTTAAATACTCCGCGTTATTATTTATTAAATTTGGGCAATATTACAATTCAGCTTCAGAGAGCACTCTCGAAAAAGTGATGTAGATGTCACAAGAGGATAGATAATTAAAATATGGTAGAATAACTGTTATTATGACTATCTTTCAAGAATGAGATTTTTTTTTCTTTTCTATAAGGTGATTTCACGAAGCAGGTCACATCTCAACGTATGACAGTTCTGGTTTTAGTTTCAAACGGAAGGACATTTTATTGTTTGCCTATTGGCTTTTGTAAACATGAAAATGAATGAGAAGGGCATTATAGTAGTTCGTGATGTTGGAACAAATTGCTTTATTATGTATATTGCGTCATTTTTAACTTCATCACCTCTCTCGTTAATTAATTGACGTATATCATAAAATATTTCAACTTTTTTTATTAACAAAGAGTATAATTTAATTACCTTTATTAACAAAGACTCTACACCTACAAACGTCCATGACAGCAGTAGAATTCTGACGCAGCATCTGGTATAGAAAGGACACCACACTACCTGATCGGCCATCCTCCCCTATATAATTATAGCCTAAATTATCTGCCCATTTGTCCTCTAATTTATGAAGTGGTTGGACCTGAAATGGATAGAGGTATCCATATTGGATTCTTGATGAGCTAGGTTTAGCAAAATTCAAAGCGAGCAAATTTTTTCTTCTCCTAAACAATCTATCCGATTCTAAAATAAATTAGTGTGATTATTGTAACAAAGAGTTACAGTTCAAGAACGCCAGCGCGAAACTGACCTAGAGACGAAAGCGAAGTGAGTGACCCTCCTTCGACCCCTTTGGTCAAGAGGGGTTGCAAACAGCGGAGTAGCCGTCTTCGGCCCAGGCAACGCTGTACAATGAACTTTTTCAGGAGGTCTGAGGGCCCCTCAGAGAGAAAGCAAGGAGAAGGGAGTGTGGAGTTTAATATCTTCTGCACCACTTCGAACACCATTTTCTTTTTAAGATCAAGACACCATGTTGGCAAAATCTTCGACCGAGTGTGGTCCCTTTGGCAGGATGGCCTAATTAGCAATTTATTTCCTATTTTCACCTTTATTTATATTCGAAATAAACAAAATTCAGCAGGAAAAATTAGTTTTTTATTTCAATTTTGTATTTTCTCACGAGTATTCCACTTATACGTGCGGCTGGCCTGATCAGTCGGCCTCATCTCTCCAATTATGCTTCATATCACAGCAAAAAATACTATCGTCTTTCAAAAGTTCGAAATCCCCCTTCACACACCCCCTTTTCGAGCGTTTGATGCCATTATTTCAAGCCCTATTTTCTCCGGTTAAGAGCAGGCGATTAAATTTATCAATTTATAAAATAATAAATATGTAAAAATAACATCTTTTCTGACATTATGACGTCATTCCTTTAATCATGTCATTTAATCATTTCCTATTTTAAATTATTTAAATATCGTCTGCATTATTTCCATACGTTTTATCATTAAACTTAGATATTACGTAAATAGTTTTCTTTTATATTTGTCTTAAATAATAGATTAGGTACATATGTGAGAATTTTAAATTTAATCATCGATTATTCTTTGTTGCAATGAAAATTTTATCACCGGTAATAACAACAAATTCTTTTTATAAGAGTCTATTTCACGGAATAATAAATATCTAGCGCTAAAGTTATATATCTTTAAAAATTAAGAAGTTTGTTCGTTTACGTGTTTGTTTTTTATACATAACTACGCGGTTTGCAATGGATTCGCTAAATTTTGGACATCATTTATATATAACGTCAAATTATCACTGTCAGTATTAAAACCTCTGTTGTCCATGATAACGATAACTTCTACGTAGCTAAGAAAACTTTGAAATATCTTTCTAAATAAATTCAACGTGATTGTTAACTGCATTCACAGTATCGGAGGACTTTAGAGGAATATACAGATAAACAAATAATTGAGCATGTACAGGATTATTCTCAACCAAAAAACAAACCATTTTTTTACCTGCTTCATAGGGTACTTTACACATCTGGAAAATTAAAAATTTTACCTATCCCGTCATTTATGGGCTATATGCTAGTGTGGTAGATATATGCGCTCTCCGAAAAGCTTTATATTGTAATCAGGGCTTGATTTTTGACAGGGCAAATGGGCCAAGCCCCCGGGCTCCTAGTCAAAAGGGGGCCCCCAAATTAACTCTCATTTCAAGTTAAAAATATGATGCAATTGTCTCAAATTCACTTTAAATTATCGGCAATTTCTTCTTTTAGTTTTTGACTTATTCAGTTTCATTAGAGAGCTTATTCACAAATGTAAGTGCTGACAAAAATGTAAAACACGCAGCTACATTCTGTTTTAGGCAGGAAAATTCCTGGGGTAAGGACTTACAAAATTCTAATATATGCTTTTCCTTCCAGGATCTTTTTTGTAACTTTTTTTTTATAATTTTACTTATTTCATAATTTTTCATTTTATTTTAAACTAATCTTATTTTGCTAACTACATTGGTGAGTCAACTTTAAAGGCTCTGTGAGCCAAATATGGCCCACGAGCCATAGTTTATGCATTACTACATATAACAGTCACGCCATAGCCAACACCTATGTACAGCAGAGTGAGGGGGGCGCATGAATGGGTTTGCCCTGGGCCCCTATTTCTGTAAGTCGGGCCCTGATTGTAATACAAAATCCCAAGATACCTCGGAACACTTAATATTCCATTTCATCATAAGAAATGTAATGGGAAACAGGAGCATCAATCCAAGCCAAATCAACATCATTAATTTCATCAGACATTTTACTAGACAATTCTTTTTTAACCTCTTGCCTTGTAAATCGAGCGACGATTGTGTGTCCCCTGTCGATGAAAGCTTTTCTCATGCGTCGTGACCAGAAGCAGTTTCATTACTGGCTAAATTGTAAGCAAACCAGTGGACATTAATAGTACTGCGTTTACTATTTAATAAAACCCCACAATTTGATAATTATATTTCATTTCATTTTTATTAAAAAAATTTAATTATTTTTTATTTCACATAATATTATTTCTATGTTTTTGGCTATATAACAAAAGTAAAAATTTTCAGTCGTTTAAATATTTTCTATATAGAATTTATCTCGTAAATAACCTATAAGTGAATAATGTATAACATTAGTCAAAATTTTGTAAGGGGTATTGTTTTATTACTGATACGAGCTTTTCACTTTTGGCCAGACAGAATCATCACGTGTGTGATACGAAGTTCTCATTTTAAGCCCAGCAGTACGATCACGTCTCCCATACTTTGTATTAAGGCAAAAGGTTAATAATCCTCGCCATCTTAAAAGCTTTATCACACGCAAACATGTACGTGTTGAAAGAGCAACAGATTCAGTTTCGGATTCCTTTTCTGTTGAAGAATATGAGAATCTCTCGTGTGGTAGCGAACAACTTTCAACCGAAAGAAAAAAATCTTTAAAGGCCGTATCACAAGTCGATCTGAACGAAAATAAATCGACTTAAAATTTTTCGCTGTAACATAAGAAATCTGCACATTCTTCGCCAGTAGAAGGAATTTCAAACACTTGACGTGTGATATGGCCTTAATTGTTGTTAAGACCTAACAATAGAGGCAGAAAAGGGACATATTTTACATGTCATATATTTATATCATGCAGACTACGTCATTGTATAATACAGTTACTTACATATTACTATTTTCATATAGGTGAGACCGCAAGCTTAATTTAATATATATGCTCTCTTTTGTGTATTAATACATTGTATGCGGGACACGTGCTAGTACGTTTTCTGACGATTGATACTTGAGCGTGGGTCACGTACTAATACGGGTTAGTGCAACGACATGGTTTGTTTGTGGGTACAAAATAACGGTATATACAGAAAAACGAAGCCAAATGTTCTTGTCTACTACATAGATTCTAAAAAAATTTAGACAAATAAAAACTCGTTTTTACATCAGTCGATGCGGAACCACAGAACGGGAAGGTTGATTAAAAATATCAATTTAGATTTAAAATTAACTTTTTATTTATCCTTGCGAAAATGATATTATATATATATGTAATGAGACGGACTTCTCGATGGGTGGTTGCAGTCATGGCCAAAAGGATACCGTTTTAGCTAAAGACCTTTTTTAAGATAACGTTGGAGGACGGGTTCCCACTTCATCAAAAGGACAGGACAAACTGAAGGGTCAGTTAGTATGAAGTTCTATGTACAAGACTCGTAACACCTGGGTCAACATCTGTGGGAAAATATCTATAGAAAAATCTGCCTCCAACAACGTGTATCTCCTTTTTATTTGGAAATTTCCTAAATTGTCCACTAGGGCCATGTAGGATTATAATTGGTCAGACCCCTTCTCTGAGGGCGTAAACTATAGCGCCAGTGGTCAATTTAGGCTAGGGGTTAAAAAGGGGAATGCAAAAGAATGCGGGAATATTTAGCCCTTGATTAATGTTTTGAAAACCCCTGAGAATTTTCCTTACATATATGTATATTTATATTATATTATATATATATATATATATATATATATATATATGTATATGTATATATATATATATATATGTGTGTGTGTATATATGTGTATACATACATATATATTTGTATTATATATATATTTGTTTATTTGTCTATTTATATATTTGTTTATATATTTCAATATAAAATACGAAAGTTGGTTAAAAAATTAAATAATTTTCTATCTATTGAAATTTAACTGAATAACTAAATTTACGAGCAAAAGGCCCGCTCCCGGTACAATTCCGCTGCGAAATGTACCCGCTCACAGTGTGTTAAGCTCGCTCCCTTCATCTGAAAATCAAATTCGTTTAGTCTCTAATTATTTCTCTCTAGTATTGATAGTATAGATACATTGTATACATATAATAAAAGGCCTCTTGGGAGAAATAAATATCAAATAAATATGCCAGTAATAAGGGGTATGGTGCAAACTTAGTCCGTTTATAAATTTAAAAATGGAGCCTATTTCATTTGATAAACAAAATTATTTATATAGTACCCCTTCCTCTCGATTATCTAATGGCTATCATCTGCTAAAGGTTAATTAAAAGAAAAAGGTAATGACAAAGCACAGGAAACGGGAAGCAATTAACCCAGTTTTGATGGGGAAAATTAGCCAAATCTATAAATCAATGGGCACGACATACAAATGAGAGCAAGACTTGCCCTTTGAGGATACTTTTAGCATTTAATGATAATTATAATTATTGTTTCTTACCGTTATAAAATATATCTATTCTTTATGTTATTGATTCATATGTTACTTAATTTCACTGTTTTTACCACTGCAACCATAGGATGAAACACTTGTAGGGTCGGGTAAAAGAGTGTCATAGTATCAAGAACTGCTGAAAAAACAAAATGGTGGTTCTGCTTTCGGGAACATTGTTTTACGTTCATCTAGTCTGGCAATGATTCTTCATCTAATCTCGAGGAAAAAAATTTGACGAAAATCCTCCCTCCCTCACGGGGTGGGAGGGACAATTTTGACTTTGTTCAGAAAGCTAGAATCTAGATTCTAGACCAAAAGCTTAAAGCTCCATCAGTTACCCATTGATGTCGACGCTGCCGTTTAGTAACGCAACTCCATGCCACACTATCAATCCTCTAAAGAAATTAATTCCCATCTATGAAAATATTTGGTTTCTTTGCAAATGACTGAACACTTAACATTAACCTAATTACATTTTAAACGCATATATATACGGAAATTTCCTAGTCATTATCACTGAAGCGTATATATACTTGCATGCATGTAGTTGGTGCAAGATGACCAGTAAATTCAATTATAAAATAGTTATAAAAACGTAAGGTTTTGATTATAATAGTAGTGAAGAAATAAATAACACTGCAAAACATAGACACATTATTGGGATATCTTCTGACAGGGACGATAGTGCAAGAAGTTTTAATGGAAAGAAAAAATAATCAACTTTAAATTATATGAAGTTTTTTTAACAGTTACCTCATTTTCAGACCTTATCGAGAGATAGAGAATTTCACATCTTCAAGCAAAAATTAGCAAGAAGAAATAAATTCAACAAAATAAACAAAAAGAATGAAAGGCATCAGCAAAACATGAAATTACACCATGTCCATCATTACAATCAAGATTTAGTGACCAATATCATCTAATATCCATGGAAACAACTTCATGAAGAAAAGCTCGTATACGGTATGTAGTTTGTTTGTAACAAAAAAAAAGAATGGTTTAATTTTATCAAGGTGATAAAACGTATGTGATAGACAATGTGATAAACGTAACAACACATGTAGCCATACGTTAGTATGGTTCGTATGGCATACGTTCGTATGGCAACACATGTAGCCATACGTTCGTATGGCTACATGTGTTGACCATTTCCCGTACTGTCCCACAATGCAAAGCTATTGAATTTCTCAAATTATTTTATATGTATAACATTGATCTAAATCAAATTAAAAACTCTTTGTGTATACCACTTTTTAATCATTTTAAAATATTTCTATCTTTAAAAAAGCTTAGTGATGTGGGGAAATTTTGCAATTTTTCGAATAATGTAAATAGTTTAAGCATGTAAAACATTTGTAGTGCTTTCCTCATTTATATGCTTGCTTTTAAGTGACAATTCAGGATCACAACCAATGATATGCCAATGTACTACAATAAAACCAAAGATTTTAATAAGATCTGCTTTTAATTTTTTACCAAGCACATAAATTGTTATGTAAAACCTAAATATGTGTGTATGCGTATATATATATACATATATAAACATGTATGCATACACAGAGACATGTCTATAAAAGTATGTGTGTGTTACTTCACTGAATCAACAGCGATCTTCGACGACGTAAATCGTCAACTTGTCTCCCGAAACTTTGTTGGCCACCCAAAATTACCATAAAGTTAAAAGGAATTAGCTAGACTCAAAAATGATGCAGCCGATGAACCGAGAGTCCTTAAATTTCATTTTAATTATGTTAAAACTTAACAGTTCAACTACACGTTAATCAGCAAAATTGGTTAACATTTATCTGATAGCAACTGCACTCCTTCAAGCGAGATACCTACCCATTTTCCCAGTAAATAAGTTAATTCGTCATTTCTGTGGTTTGTTAGCGAGCCAGTTATTCATTCAAAATTACAAAATCAGTGGTTAAGGTCCGAATTGAGCAACTTGGATCTCAGATCCCGTGAGAATGAAAATGGACAAAGGAGTAAAAATTGTAAGCTGAGATTTTACTGAATAGAAGAGATAGCGAACTTTATTTTCATAATGTAATGGAATTAAAATTTAAATAGAAAAAAAAATTAGATGCATTTAGATTAAATTTTTAATTTACTTTCATATTTTATTTTTTATTTTTGTTATAATAAAAAAAAATATTTAATAAAATTGATTAATTGTTAATATTACATTATAATAAATATTACAACAGCAATCAAATGAAAATACTATTTGCAGTAAACAGATATTATAGAAAATTATATTTTTATCACATGGCTTTCATACTAATACTTTTATTTAAAAAAAAAGATAATTGTGAGCAAGGGAGGAAAAAGGTAAGGGAAAATTGTTTTAAAATCTTTATTTCCACATTGAAAAGAAGTTTTAAAATGGTTTAAAGCATTTTTATGCAATTCAAGTTTTTATTCTTCAGAAAATCTTAAGAATATTAGAATATATCTAATTATCTCAAAATTTTCTCAAAAAAAAATCTTGAGAATATCATAAGTTATTTGGCCCACATAAGCCTATATCTAGAGAAAATTTTCAGATTATATTCTTAAGATTTTCTGCAGATTGTTTTCTTAAGATTTTCTTCACTTTATATTCTCAAGAAAATCTTAAGATTTTAGGCTTAAGATGTGGGCCAAATAACTTGAGATTTTCTGAAGATTTTTTTTTTTAAGAATATCTTGAGATTTTTTCTAGTAGGGATGTATATATCAAGGCTTCCAACAATCTTGTAAATTATTTCTATACTTAGTGCAAAATAATTTCCATGCAAGATGTCATTGTGATCGAATTATCCTTTCAAAGGTGACGTTTCTATCCAAGGAAGAGTATTATGGTATAAATATATAATTCCTTATTTACAGAAATGGTGATTTTCTTTCCATTCCCTAAAACTAAAATTTCAATATTACTTAACAGAAAAGTCATCTCTAGTTAGAATATCCATAATATAAACTGACTTAAAATCGCTCCCAAATTCTATTCACTTAACTTCATATTAAGCTAGGGAAGAAAAACTTCTAACGTTTCAAGCCCTGCATTTAAAATTTCTTTAAATAAATTTCATCTCGTGACAAAGCAGAAATGTTTTTTCAGTGTTAGTAGTTTATTTAAAAAAATGGAAAAATTGAATTTAAAATTATAAAGGAGAAAATTACTGCATACATTGCAAAAGTTAATACATTTCATCTACAAAAATTTAGAACATGACAACAAAGCAGTTATGTCGTAAAAATGCTTCCATAAATATTATTTTTATATGATGATTTCTAAAAAACTAATAGGGTTAACAGTTAATTTAATAATCTAATAATCAAGGTGATGGTGAAATTTTTACCCGTTTAAAGAATTTTGGTAAAGGATAGGTCGTAATATTTAGATAATCCATTTGAGAAACGACACAAACCGGTACTTTTTTTTCATTTGAAAACTGTAAACTAAATACCATTATTTCATCTGTGTACCGGTATAATCCATAATTTTCCTTACTTATATGACTCAATATATATACAGTCTGTTCCGTAAGAGAGTGTCGTCTATTTCTGCGAAAATACAAACGAATTAGTGAAAAATACATTTATAACGTGTAGTATACATATTAAACTGAAATGCATTTCACCTAATAAGTTGTCCAGACCCCATTATCATCGATTATGCTAGAATCACTTTATCATTCGATTTTGACTTTGAGAGGCGTTTACCCCGTTCCGGTAGGTCGTAATCTAACACTGAGTAATCTGTAGATCTCGTGGGAATGAAATCACGTCATTCGCACTTAATTGCGACATTTTGAGCAATATGTTTTTCTTATGGCGTTCGATGCAAAGCTCTTGTCTTGTGAATACGTTATTTTTTAGCATGAATAAATATAAAATTCCACAATGTTGAATTTCACTTTTTCTGAAATGGAGCCATTACTGCAAATCCCTTAAGTTCAGTAAGATCGGGCAATTCAAATAATAGGGGCTAAATTTCTGTTTAATCGGTGTGAATATTTTCGCTGAAGCAAAGGTGTACCCAGGGGGGTTCAAAGGGACATATGCACCCCGCCCCCTTTTTTTTTAATTGTGACTGCTTTTTTGAATGATTAAATGGTATTTTATCAATTTCCAATGATACAGGATTCTATCAATTCTGGTAAGTAAAATATTTTTTCATACTATCTCTACTATTTTTCTTAGATGGCCATATTTTTCTAATTTTTATAACTTGGTAAAAATATATCAGTTCATGAATAGTTTTACACGGAGAAATTAGATTGATGTAATGCATTCTTTAGTTTTTACATAATGATAATACTAAATAAAAAAAGTCTATTTTTTCATGTCAATTATATACGCCTATGTGAGAGAATTTAGAAAGGGGGGTCTGAGATAAAAATATGTGTATGCATGTGTTGTATTTTCATATTTAAGTGTTAAATTTAGTTTAAAGAATTGACTTTTCAAAATGTAGGGGAGCTCAAGTCCCTTCTCACTTTCCATATGTCTGCCCTTGTTGGCAATGACAATATGCAAGCCTCAAAATGAATTTCTGGGTAAGCCACTGTGATGGAGATAAATACATATACTAGACGACTCGACAGACGTTGTCCTGTTTTAACTCTGTAAATATAAAAATTGTAAAATGTTTTTAAAAAACCTGATATAAGAGCTGCTGACATGACTAGTCTGGTTGACACGCCTAGTTTAACTAACGGCTGGGGAGAGAAAGCCTTCTTTTCTAACTGACTGCTCGATACCGAATAGGAACCATTCTAACTGACGGCGGAATAGAGAATAAGAACTCTTTACTGAAAATATAAAATCTTACACTATGGGGTTCTTTTTTTTTTCTTTGGAGGGGGCTTACCATTTAGAATTTGAGAAGGCATGTTTGGGGCATTCTTGAACCTCTTCATTGCCCTTTGCACTTTTTCGTTTTGTTTTTAGTCTAGCCCAGTGGTCGGCAAATTTATTAGCCAAAGAGTCAAATATGAACATTACAACAATTTAAAAAAAAAAATTGGGAGCCAAATCTGCTTGTTTAGTAAACTGTTATTGCACTAAATAAGTAGTACACTAAATAAAACTAAATTTCATACTTAATAAATCTTTATTAATTAATGCGAACAATATGCTTGCATTTCCTTGGAAAGTTTGAGTAAGTCAGATTTTTATGTTGTTGTTTTTAATTTTAGGCTTGATTCTATTGAAATATATAATCGCACTCAAACTTAACGACTTGGCCGATTATTGTTGTATTTAAGTAATAGCTTTCTTGGACGTTCGATGTTTTCTTTAGTTGATCCTGTTGTGTTTTGACTGGCTGTGTTTAATTAGTTTTGTTTGGGCCAGAAATTTGATTGGCTGGGCGCAGGATCTTCTCAAAACTATAAAAGCCCAATGTACCTCGTATTTCTTGTATTATAATTTTTGGTGTCTTCAATAAAATGTGTTTGCTATCTGCGGCTTTTTATTATGCTTCAACAGATTCCAAATTCTCGTCAATAAGACGACTTTTCAGTTTACTCTTGATAATGTTCATGCTTGAAAAAGATTGTCCGCATACATATGTAGAACCGAAAAGGGAAAGAACAACAAACGCGAGCTTTTTCAGCTGATCGTAAGAGTCGGGAATACTATTCCAAGCATTGAAAATGATCGTGTCGCCATGTCTTCCGGTAGCTTGTACATGGTTTGTGTTTACAGTTACGAAAACTAATAAAATTAAACTCGATGTTCGTTACGTATTTTTACAACAATATAAAATTTTAATTACCTATCTATCTTTTAACTTAAACAAAAAATTATACAAGTTCTCGATTTATAGAAGAATTTTAATTTATCAAAATAAGATGTAATTCTTTTCTTACGAAGTTTTTTTTTAATGAAAATATTATTGCGCCTTCCGTGGATATTTATGTGAGAGCCGCACTTAAGGAACGAAAGAGCCACATGCGGCTCTGGAGCCGCACTTTGCCGACCACTGGTCTAGCCGAACAGATAGCGTGGGACGCTATCTTGTGGAGTGCAGGTAGCTGGAGCGGGAAAATAATTCCCGCAAGTTATGTGACTATAGTGTCATGGTAGAATTAATCCGTTTGATTTTATGACTTCTGTAACGTCAAAGGGGGGTTAAAATTGCGTCTTCGTGGCCTACTGGTTCACATCTGTGTTTGCTGGAGGTCTTGTTTGTTTCCCACACTTAGGGTCTTTGTGAGGTTTTTTCCCTTATTACTTTTTGTTATCGGGGGGTTTGTTCCTAGATCTGTTATTAATATAGCACACTTACAATAAAATTCCCTTCCTATATTACATATATAATATCAAAAAGATAGTGAGCCAAACCACTAACAAAATAAACTGTCATAATTTTAAACGACAATCTGCACTTGTTTAATTGGACTGCCATAGAAGAATAGCTCACATGGATAAACTAATTAAGTCCAGTGTTTCACCGTCGTGTTTAAAGAAAGCAGAAATTAGCTTTTTAATTTTCGCGACGAAGAAATCCTGTTTCTCACAGTTAAAAAAAAATAATTTTTTTTTTTCTGGTTTAGAACTGAGTTTTAAAATTTTGTCAAACTTTGTAAGTATATTTCAGGCGAACTTTCTAAACTTAAAAAAGTTTCTAATAAAACTAAAGCTTCGAGATAAATCTAGTAGGCCTAGCACAAAAAAATTAATAATAACATTAAAGTTACGAGATTTTTCTACCTGATTAGAGACAAAATACCTTTGACTAAAAATGTTATTACGTCGCTGGAAAGGCGTGAATAACATTCCGAGAGGGGTTTTAAATTGAGGCATTCCTTTCTCCAACGTTATAATTCCGTGTAGTTTTCTTTTTATGTTGAATGGTCCTTGTAAAGAAACGAGTCTAAATGAATTTTGTTTTTTCGACATGAAAAAAATTACTGTGAATTTCAAAAGTATTTCAAAAGTACTAACGGTGACAGATTCTTTAAATATGTGACTTTAAACCTGAGTTTTACTATTCATATATAAATTTATAAAAATTAGAAATATTTTTAAATTGTTGTTACGAAATGTAAAATAGCAATCCGGAGAACAGACTATAAGCGAAGAATTTGTAAAAAATTACTTACATTTAACTCAGTAGCGCCTAGAATCATTATTTAAGGAAGTTAAAAAAAACAGTGTGTAGACTTTTTGTTTTTTCTTAGAACGATTTTTTTCTTGATGCGGAAGGTAGATGGCAATACTCTAAACAATTCACTAAATTTTTAAATTTCTGCTTTCATTTATAACCTCGTTTGGAGGGTGGTTGCTCCTTTGGTTGGAAGCGCTAGGGTCTACTGTTTTTCTACACGACGGCTTATGGAACTGGGTCCTAATGATTAAATCTGATTCCGACCATGCCATGCCAGCAGTGGGATTCAAACCCAAACTCCGGTACCGATGGTCAGTGTCTTACCCGCTTGGGCTTTGTCATTTGGACCAACGTTGTATGACTTTTTAATCCTCTTTCCAGATGTAGCATATGAATTTATTATTCATCTGAAATCATAACTAATAGCTACATATTATATTTATTTATTTATACATGTGATGAGCAATTTGGTCCATCACAGAGGGAAGAGAACTCATATTTGCTTAGGTGCAGTCGTATGGAGTTTAATTTAGTATCATTTCCCAGAGACTTCTGAAGTGAAAAAAAAACTGTACATCTAAATTTATAGGTGTGTGAGACAGCCAATCAAGGTCATTAATTTTTTAATTATGTGGGGAGCACTTAATGACGTGGAGGGAGCGAAACTAGATATATAATTCATTATATAAAAAGAAATTGTGTTTTCGGGATAGCCAACTTGGTAGAAAGAACATAAGATAGTCGCACCACAAAGTTCTGCCATAAAAGGATAGAATCGTCCAAAAATTATTTTAAGTTAGATATAATTACGTTGGTTAGTTTTTTTAGGGTGAAAATATCATTGCATATATATGACATGTCAGTGATTAAGTCATGGAAGATACATTTTATTCCGAATATAAAAACTTCTTTATTGTAATCCTTCTGTCCATGGCTATGCCATTTAGATATCCATTATTCACATTGTTGAGCAACTAGCTTGGAGGATGTTACCAGCACAATTTCCCGCCTAGAAGTGAGTTTTTGGCAAGGCTACCTAAACAAATTCCTATTGTCTACTCGGTACCAGAGTTCGTGGGTTCGAATCCCACAGTGGTATGGGTGTTCGTAGCCTTTCAGAATCGGCTTTAAGCTGTAGGTACCGGTCTCATTAGTTCTCGTGTTGCAAAAAGTAGACCGTATCACTCCAAACCAAATTTATTGTCTACTTGTGTCAGCTTCTTTACTCTGTATAGTTCATGTCGAGGGTGTGTCTTTCTCCTATTGAGTTATCATTAACGAGTTCAAACTATTTTTAATTATAACTCGCTTAATTCTTAACCCGTTTAAACTCCTCTTATAACTCGCTTAGAATGCTTTATACTTCTTTCCTTCGTTCCATTACTTCCGCAGCACCAGTGTGATTGTTACAAAAGATTCTAACATGCAAATCTTAACGGTAGATCAAGATATTCTATTCGAAATTAGTAACTCTTCCTGGTATTTTAACGATAATGATATTCATAATTAAGATTCATAATACCCGTTAAGGAATATATTGTCACGAAACTTCCCGTTATCTGAGAGTTCAAAGATGCCAACGTAGAATTATAGCCGAAAGCCTTCATTAAGGCAAGAGAAAATTATCAGGGGTTTTCAAATCTCAAGTCAAGGGCGAAAACCCGGCGTCTCTTTGCTTTCTTTTTTTAATCCCTAATCTAAATTGGCTACTGGGACTACAGTTCACGCCCTCGGGGAAAGGGTCTAACCAATTAATAACTTATACTGCCCTAGCTGCCAATTTAGGAAATTCACGAGCAAAAAGAAGATGCACACTACCGCGGAGAGATTTTTGCATAGATTTCTATTTAGAATTTGACCCAGATGTTTACTTAGCCTTTTATTTAGATCTTCATGTTAGCTGACGCCGAACGCTGGCCGATTGGTTAGGGCGCTGATCGTCGGTACCGGAGTTTGTGGGTTCGATTCCCACTATGGCATGGATGTTCGTAGCCGTTCGGAATCGGCTTTAAACAGTAGGTCCCGGTCCCATTAGCCCTAGTGTGCAAAACAGTAGACCGTAGTGCTCCAAACCAAACTAAACCAATCATGTTAGCTGACTTCTCAATTTGCCCGTCTCTATAATGAAGTGGGAACCCGTTCACCCAACGTTCTGCTAATAAAGGTCTCAGGCTCAGTGACTCAGTAAAAATGGTGCACAGAACTTCCTCGGCCTAGCCCTCTAGTTCTGACCTACATAGGAGATTACACAAACAACTAAAGATTACAATTTGGCTACGACTGGGATAAGAAAAGTCTTTGACGAAACGGTGTCTTGTTCTAACCATGACTTCAATCCCCCATCGTATATATATAAATGTTATGTGCACATAACAGATAAAAACAAAATATCTGTAGCAACGAAGTACAGGAATACAACTAATTCCTTAATAAGTTAGATTTACGATATCCATCCTTATTCAATATAAAAGGTTCCGGTGTTTATATAAGTCAGTAGCCAGAGTTAAAGGCTTGCCAGGCTCAAGCACTCCGCCTCCCTGAAATCTGGAATTTACTGTTTTGTATTTTGATGTTAAAATAAAATTGCATTGTTAAATATAATTTTTTTCAAATTGCATATTTAATCAAAATTTAATTTTTAAATAAAAACTCCTATTTTTTTTAATTTACTATCTATTTTTTTATTTCAATAGTTTGCTCTAAATCGTGTTATAGATTTAGGGAAATATATTAAACAAGATTGCACATGGATTTATAGATAGGCATATTAAATTTTCTATATTTTATGCAATTATTAATATTCCATTTTAATATTAAATTCTATATAATTTTTTACTAAATTTACAGGGGCTTTAAGTGAAATATTGGTGGGGGCTTAATCTGTTTCAGTCGCCTCCCACCCCTCACACCGTATTAAAATCTAGCTATGGTTCTGCATTTATGAGTTAACTATAAAGAGTAGTTCATGATATATACCTTCTCAAAGCTAAAATGAATTTATTTTAAACATATTCTATTTAATTTTTTTAGTAATTTAAAGCTTCTATTTCAGAAAATTGTATGCACTTCATCTACTACTTTCACATAAGTCTGCGTAATAAATCAAGGATAAGTCGGCGAATAGTGTGATATTAAGGTACTAACTTCATTGTTTTTAGAATTCAATTTATCTTTTGATTCTCACATATATCTTTTCAATGAATGAATCGATCTGCAAAATATTTGAACATGATAGGTGAGCAATTTTCTTGAAATATAATACAAATATAATTAGAAAATATAAAGAATTTTAGAGAGTAAATTCCAAAGAAATAAAATTTCCTTTATCAAAAATGTCCTTGTCGTAACCTTTTTTATTTTCTGTAACTTTCTTCACGCAATCATGGATAGCAAATATCGATATACTCAAGGAAAAAATTCTGACGTGCTTAGAATGCGATTTCCTTGTGCGTTTATTTAATTTTACATATTTTTACATATATTTATAATTATTTTATTTGAATTTGAGATACGATCTGTGAATTTTCCTTTGATTTCGTGATAAGGTAACCTTCCAAGGGCTTACCTTCCTTTACAGTCCAGATTCCATGAGACTACCAGCCGACTTTTCATTCTTCATCATGAGGTAGAACCATCACAAAAACACATTATTCATTGCAAACACTTTTTTATTTCTATAAAGCACACAAACGGTACAACGACAAAAAAGAAGAAAAACATTAGTAAAAACATAATAAAGCGTAGAGCGACATCTATTGTCCTCTACAAAGTATAATCATCAACGCGATCCGTCAATTCTTTAATAATGTGAACAATTGCTATAATACACAATTAAAAACACAATTGTTAAAGTATTATCCTGTAACAGTATCAAAAGTTTATACGATATTAATTTAATTAGTTTTTTTCCTAACGCAGCTGGCAATACAGGCACTATATGCTTTTATGCCAATACAAAGCTGAGAAGCTGTTACCCATTTAGTACCATTCGATGAGCACGTGTAGCTTAAGATATGCTACGGACGCGAGTAACATTACCCCCGCTGGGTCCTCCTAATTTTGAAGCAGGGACGAAGCAGAAGACTCCCAGTCTTGTCCTGCCATCCCCAGAGATATCGTTTAATATCCTGGAGGACATTGTGACCACGAACATATTTTACGTGTCCCAGTCACCTTTATACGCGGATCTTACGCCAGCTCGAGTCCCGAACCCGCAACCTTTCAGTTACAAGAACGCTGCCTTTGCCAACTGAACTACCGCGGCTCTAATTTATTATTTACAATGCAGGGGCAATATTTCCTTATATCAGTCGCCCCTATCAGTCGTCATAGATATTTGTTAGCCATGTTATTATAGGAGCACCATATAGGTGGCTTACATTCTCCCAAAAACAACACAAAGTGGGTCCTCGTTATTTAGAAGTAGGGACCAAGCAGAAGACCCCCTACGCTAGGCCTATCCCCACCTGAGGTATATTTTAAGAACTTTGAGGACAATGCAACCACAAACCGTTATTACGTGGTCCAGCTGCCTTTAATGAACACTGCGAATCTTCAGCTGGCTCGAATGTTGAACTCGCAACCCTCCAGCTATTAGATCGTTGACTTTGCCGTTGACTTTACCAACTGAGTTACCTCGGCTGCGATACTAATTTAATAATGAGAAAAATTGTTTTCGACAACGATTAGTATATATTCAACAATGAAGAAAACTCCAGTATTGCCATCTGACGAACACCGGGGGGTGTTTTCATATTTTTTTATGTTTCTATGTTTCGTTAGACAGAACACAGATTACAATAAAATAGTGAAAATATATGACTAAATGTTACAAAAGTCCTGAAAACATAATTTCAAATTCTACGGCTAATCACTTTTGAATTTTTCCCAACAGAGTTATTATCTGAAATTTTCCGTCGAGTAGAGTGTAATTGTAATCAAAACAGGAAGTAAACAACTAGATGTTACAAGTCCTAAACATAAAATTTCACTTTCTGCAGCCAATATTTACTGATTTTGTTTAGCTTGGTATGGAACGTTATGGTCTACTATTTTGATATTAAGGAGACCTACCACTTAAATCCAATTACTCCAAAATAATTCAGATAGTAAATAGGAACTTTTAGTGGGAAATTAGAACAAAGTACCAACGATAATTTGGCAGTAAAGTGCAAAGCATGAAAACTTTTTGTTCTCCTGATCTCATTGTGTCTTTATTTACATTATTTGGTATATGGCTCTCCTTGTGCAACCATTTTGTTGAGTTTTAATGCCAGTAATTCATAATGGTTTTTAATTAAGTTAAATTAATTGGTTTGGGGGAACAATAGCGATTTTACCGAAAATCCAAACCATTTAAATTAGTATTCTATCATTTCCATTTGTATCAGCACCCCCAATAAAAGTAGCTAAAAATACTAAAGGGTAGGCTAGTTTGATGGACCACTGAATTTTGTATCTAAAATTTCATGGATAAAACTGCAAAATTTATTTAGCCATTTACAACTTGAGTAAATGTAATTAACTATCTAATGTGAAATTCTGACTACTGTTGTTATTTTCTGTATCCACATTTAGGACTGTGTCGTGCTATGATGCAAAGAAGCGGTAAAAAATTGTATCAAAACGTTTTAAGCTGCAGCATTTCGAAGACTGAGAAACATACTGAGTAAATCTTCGTCACGATCCAGATCATATTTGAATTAGAAATAATTTATATTTTTTCATTCTTGACAAGTCCCTACAAATTAAAAAACATAATTCAGAATAAGTACAATATTAAAATAAATAATCAATTAAATGTTATAATTCATAATTATTTTACTCTATCTAAACTTTGCCGATTTTTAAAATAAATGGGATCTCAAATTTCATTAATTAAACCTTGTACCAAAAAGGCGATAAAGTTACCAAAAAATAAATAACTCGTGTTACTTTTAATTTGAAGTGTACGATAAAATAGCGGTTCATATTGAGCTTGCATTTATTAGGAGCATCAAACTAACCTAAAGCTGGGACGACATACTAATATTTTCATTTTTCAATTATAAATTAATACCTGATTAGTGGTTAACTTCCTTCCTAAATTACTTTGGTTTGATATCAGAACAAGTTACCCCCTCCAACTTGAAGGTACAGCCTTAGGCATTGTATCCTAACATTTTTCTTTTGATCTCGCCGAGTCTAAACAATCTGTATCTATATTTTCATTTACACTATATTAGTATCCAACTCTCTTTATGCAGCCATTTTCTTTTATATTAAATGCGCTTGATGCTTGAAACACAGATATAGGGAACCCTTAATGGTTCACTATGGTGAATTTTAATTAATTTGGAGCTGTTGGCTTTGTAAACAGTTGAGGGATTAATTGCCCATAAATATAAATACCCGGTTTCTAAGTGGTTTGGGTTAATAAAATAAGAATATATATAATCTTATTACAATGGCGCACCCTGCATCAATTAAAGTCACCAAAAAAAGCAAAGTGTTAAAACAAATCACTCTCTTTTTACTCTAAATAAAAAACTCTCTTTTACCGACAAATAAATGCCATTTTTTTATAACATCAACTTCAGAAAAAAAATTCTAAACTCTAAAAAATAAACAATAATAACGTTTCCATTTATGAAACACAAACTTTTAGAAAACATAAATATAATAATCGCAACTAGTAACTATAGTGACAAATCACAAAATATATTGTAAAGGGGAAATATTAGAGTCAAAATATTTTACACAAAGAATACAATGTTCGGATTGACTACATTTGTGCTTAGTAAACATCTCCAATAATTCCACCAAATTTGCCAAGGGGCATCCTATTCTGAAATATTAACATTACCTTTAATACTCAAATTTCCAACATCAAATATTTTCACATATTTTTAAGTCATTTTATCATTACATGCACACGTGATTTTCCAAGCCAATCAACAGTTCCTCTTATCTGGGTACTTAGACAACTGTTAACATACTTATCAAGTCCTAGGGATAATGCCTACGTGTTTCGCAAATTCTTAAAACATGCCAAACTCATCTGTAATCTGCCGGTATTTTCTATTTTGTTTTCATTCGTTGGTCCATATGAGCATATCGTAATTTTTTTAATACGCAAGGTCATGTAAGATAGAAATAATCTAATGGTAAAATTATTGCTCCTGACATTTCTCACTTTGTATGCTGTGATATAGAACATTATTTATATTTTAAGTTCTTTAGACTTTATTAACAGAAAATTACTGGATTAACATTCATTGGGCTTTTTAAACTATATTATGCAGTGTCCACTAAAAACGTAAAGTGTATATTTTTTTCCATCAGTTACTGTTAATATGAGTCGTAGACTTGCTGTGAGTCGTCAATATCTTCGATACTTTTCAAGGAGAAATGACCTTTTCACTGCTTCTCGACAGTTTTCTGCTTTTCACAAGGAAAATATAGGATATGGACTAAATTTTACATATTTGTTACCTGTAAGCAATTTAATATTTCAGTGAGATGTTTTTGTAAATTACTGTTGTGATACTTATTACTATATTTCCATTTTTAGATCAATGGATTCACATATCACAGGAATTACTTAGATAAAGTATTCTATTCCTCTAAATCTGTTAAAGATAAGCCTGTTAGGTAAGTAATGTTCTATAATTAAATTATGGCATGACAATTGTTTAGTCTTGTTTGTCACCCCTTGCTCTGTGTTAAACATATATCAAATTATGTATATTTTCCTCAACAACTGTAAACTAGATTTTTTCTTCTATTTTCTCTTTGTTAGATTAGACATGATGTAATTTGTATGTTTCATGTATAAAAATATTAATTTTTAAGGATATCCTCTTAATTCTATTAAATTATAAAGAAATTGTTGATTCATCATTTTTTTACAATAACGAAAAAAGCATTAATTCAAATGCATGTATTCAGCCTTTACTTGAATTGTTTGTTATCATGTAATGATTTTCATTATTCAGACATGATCATCATTAACCTATGTTGTTCCCTGTTTCTGCATCTCAAGTAGTTTCATCAACACAATTTTTCATTTTATTTACCCAAAAAATATAATTAGCTGTAAGTTCTTTACAACCTGCCAAAAATGTCATTTAGTATTACTAACATTTTTATCTATGTTTTGTATATTTTTCTCTTAAAACTTTGTGTGTATGTCCCTTAGAGGAAAAGAATTTTGGTTTTGCTTTCAAATCATATCTTATTTGTTTGCTTTTTATTAAAGAGTTACTGTTATTATGAACAGGATAGTATTACTTATAACATTTTATTTTTATCTTTAACCTTTAAAGGAGCTCATAATTCAATTTTATACAGCCTGTGAACAATTGCTTGGTCAAATAAATATTATCTTTATTATACAATTTTTTAGCAGTTCTTAAACTTTTAAATAATGTCATTGTTGTGATGAATATCCGCATTATTGAAATATTAAAAAATAAATTCATTTTTTTTAAATACTTAGATTTATCAAAAAATTTTATCAATTTTGCCTTAAAATAAGCAAAATTTTAATGGAGAACAACTGATTGTCATTTGTTATCAGTACTATAAATTTGCATATATGTTTTAAGCAAAATATGAAGGATCATTAAAATATAAGCAGTTTCATACATTTCACTCCAGTATATCATTCTTCTTCAGCAGCACTACAGCCTACTGGAGGCCAAGGCTTTCTCTGTCAGTCTTCTCCATTCAGCACGGTTTGACGCAGTGTTTCTCCCTCTATTAATCCCAGTACTCTCAAATCGCTCTCAACACAATCGATCCACCTTATTGGTGGTCTTCCTCATTTGCGTTTACCCTCAAACTTTGAAAACGTCAATTTTTTAACAGGCTCTTGGTCCTCATTTAGAAACAGTATATCATTAGTAAGAAATTTGTTTAGAATCCAAAGTTGTTATATATATATATATATATATATATATATATATATATATATATAATTCTATCAAAAAATTTAGTTACCAACTGCATCGGTAATTAACCATACTTGCACTTTTTGTAAAATTACTTAATAAAAATTTCAGATAAAATATCCTATAAAAATGTAGTGGTTATTTAATAGTCTTACTCATTGGGATACACAATGTGGACAAAATGTTTAACTGCTCTTTTAAGTGAGAGTTTTTTTTTTAATATGAAATTATGTGAAAATGTAGTTTTGTTTTTCTCATCTTCTTCCTCATGCATTTTTATTGCACATTTTTATAATAAATAGTTTTAATACCAAAACCATAGGATAATAAATTACAGTTTATTTTCTAAAATATCCACTTATTGCAAATATAGTATGTGTTTTCATTTGATCCTTACTATAATCTTTATTTTGCTCTATTTAGTATCTTTATTTTTATATATTTAGGATTTATTTAGACTAATTAATATATCTTTATTGATTAGTCTTATCCATTGTGATACACAATGTGGACAAAGTGTTTAACTGCTCTTTTAAGTGAAAGAATTTTTTTTTTTAATTATGTGAAAATGTAGTTTTTTGTTTTTGTTTTTCTCATCTCCTCATGCATTTTTATTGCACATTTTTATAATAAATAGTTTTAATACCAAAACCATATGATAATAAATTGCAATTCATTTTCTAAAATATCCATTTATTGCATATATAGTATGTGTTTTTATTTGACCATTACTATAATCTTTATTTTAATGTAATATTAATGAGTAACTAACTTCGTAATATAAATCTTTAACTTTTTTGGTTATTTTATATAAATTCACTGTATAATATACATAAACAATAAAGCTTGAAAATTCAAGTATAACCAGAAAGTTTACTTTTGTAACATTGTTCCTATTGATGCATCAATCAAAAATTGTATTGAATAAAACCAAGACAGAATTGCAACTAAATCTACATTATAATGATGTCATGTCATTAGGTTCCTTTTTTATACTACCAGTTATGCCTGAAACCAGTTAATAAGAATAAATGTTTTACTTCATTATTATAACATGTATATTTACATCATAAACAGTAATATTTGAAAATGCAATAAGTGTATTCTAAAAGTTTGCTTTAGCAGTGTATTACACAAAAATGATAGAGAATGAAATCAATATAGAATGTAATAACTAAATCTATATGATGTTGTGTCAGTGGATACTTTTTTTTTTTTTTACCCCTCCTTGCCAACTTAGTCTATGCAATAAAGTGTCAAAAATGTTTTTACTTCTTTTGTTACTTCCTTATCATTTTTTTAAATAAATTTATTTTTAAAAAAAGTCAGTGTATTCTTAAAGTTGATTGGTGGAGCTTATCTTATTAAAATGTAGTACTTTATTTTTCCATTATTATATAGCTTGGATTCTTTAGTTGATTATGAAAATGTATCTGAGGAAACGCTACAAAGCCTGTATGATAGATTTGAAGAAATTCTTCAAAATTCCCATTTTGATGACTGGGATGTAAATTATTCTGTAAGTATTGGAAGTTATACTTTGTATGAAGCTAGTTATTTTTTTTTTTCAATCGTAATACATATAAAGAATTAATATATAGTAATCTAAAACACATTATTTGGCATTACTTTTTTTTCTTTTTACTAATTGTTATAATTAATTAAAATATCTATTCCAGATCATTTCATCCTTATTCAATTTAATGATAGGTCAAATTTATTGTTTCTATTAACCTTTTTGTTAAGTCTTTGTCCTAAATTTTGCATGAATGTAAATATACATTGTTTCCTTTTGTAAATTTTAGAATGCATGTAAACCAAATGAACATATTAATAATTGAAAGGTTGACTTCCAAATTATTGTAAAATAATTTTTAATATATTAACAGCCAATCAATTTCTTATTTCCTTTTAGCCTACAAATCCAAATTTTAATATCTGATTTTTTTTTTATATATAAAAGGTTCTTCAAATCAGTTTGTTAGTATTAAATTTTTTAATCACATATATTTTTATACTTCATAGAAATGTTAAATTATATAATCTTTGGACATATAATTAAATTTCTCAGTGTTTGTAATTTTAATTTTTACAGAATGGAGTGTTGACTATTACTTTAGAAAAGAATTGTGTTTATGTAATTAATAAACAAACTCCTAACCGACAAATCTGGCTGTCTTCACCAATAAGGTAAGTTTATCATAAAATTTGTTAAACAAATTTGATTGCTACCCCTCAAATTTCCCTAAAAGCTTGTATAATTTATTTCTAAAAATAAAGCTGTTAAAGTAAGGTGGTTATACATTCGCCCTGTGAATTGAATTATCAAAACATAATAATTAGATCAATTTAACTTCTTGCCTTATGAATCAAGCGACGATTGTGTGTGCCACTTTCGATGAAAGCTTTTCTCATGTATCATGACCTGAAGCAGTTTCATCACTAACTAAATTTTGCACATGTTTTTTTACAGGCTAAACTACAATGCTATCTTCAGATGTATCATAATCGATATCTGTTTCAGTTTCTAAGGTGTAATCAGGACACTTTCCATCACCATTATTAGTATCAATTTTCCTTTTTGCCATTAGGTTAAATTTTTAGATTTTTTTTTTTAAGAATTTTTTAAGCACCAACAGTTAATTATTTATTGCATGTAATATAATACTCTAATTACGCCTAAGAATAAACGACCAACTCTTATATTGCAACTGTAACAAAAGATAACGCAAAAACAAAAACTTCATCGCCTAAAAACAATAACATGTCTGATACGAGCTATTCACTTTTGGCCAGAAAGAATCATCACGTATCTGACACAGGCTTTTCACGTTTGACCAGACAGAATCATCACGTGTGATACGAAGTTCTCATTTTAGACACAGAAGTACAATCACGTCTCCCATACTTTGTTTAAGGCAAAGGGTTTTTAAAAAAATAAAACATTTTAGAGCTTTGTAAAATATGTTTGAGTTTTCAATAAAATATACGCATTTCATTTCTTAATTTTATCTTTTTCAAAATATTTATATTAATAGCTTATCCTTAAATAAATAGATGCAGTTGTAATTAGATAAATGCTGTCCAAATTACTTATATAATTATCACATTTGTAATTTGTATCAAAAAGTCATTGTATATTCCATAAATGACCTGATAGTTTAAAACTAATATGAGTTTTGTTTCAACTTCTTCATCTTCATGGCATGACAGCCCTGGACTTTCATTAATAGTATTTAAGTCATTTTATCCAACAATCTCAAATTTGGCTATCCATTTTTCCAAGTGCCTATCAGTTTACCCATGAAAACAATTTTTCTGGATCTGTACTCATTCAATCTGATTAAGTGACCTGCTCATCTTCACCTTTATAACTATATATGGATTTTTATAAATTCTGTGTAATTCATTGTTTGTCCTTCACCATACCTGGATTCCCCTAAAAATACTTCTTGCAATTTTTCTTTCAAAAAACTGCCAGTATTTTATTATTTTTTTCTGTCAGTAATTATATTTTTGCTACATAGGTTAAAACAGGTCTAATTTAAACATTTATATATTGTTCATTTATTTTTTCTTTTAATGAAATTAGATTTAAAGTATTTCTTTAATCCTAAATCTTAATTGCTGTTATACAAAAGAAACTAGGAGCTCCCTCCATATACATTTTGTTAAATTTTATCATAATTCAATATTAATATCTGTCTAAAGTGAATTAGGAGCAAATTTCATTTTAATTTTCAGTTTATTTCCTTAAAAACAATACAATATATGATCAATATCCTATTAAAACACCTTTTTGAAAAGAAACAATAAACTTGGCCTTTCGTAACTTATTGATATATATTTTTTGTTTGGCAAAATAGTAAACTAAAAGACTTATGCTTTCTGTATGTGTTAAGAAAAAAAAATTGATTCATTTTACAAAAGAAGGTGCAGATTTCTCATGTGAAAGCAAAAAAAAAAAAAAAAATTCAACCAATCTACTTTGGTTGAGGTTAACATGTAATAAAACCTTTAATCAGATAAAACTTTTCACCATCACATAACAAATCTGTGTATTCTTTATACGAAAAAGAAATTGTAAAATGGAACCATTGCTTTTTCAATATATGTTGATATGCAATAAGGTCTTTAATCTCTGCTGGGAGGCTTCAACAAATTTGATTGTTAATTAAAACTAGAAAATAATGTTAAACCAATATTCCATAAGCCTAAACTCAGACTTTGCATTATCTAAAATAAGTCAAAATCCTTTTTTTTTTTTATATCTTAAGCCTCGGATAGTATTTGTGTTAATCCATCAATGACTAGCATCCATTTTTTAGGGTCAGTTAAAATATTGTAGAATTTTTTTTGTTTTTAAACTTTTCTTTTTAGAAGTAGATGGCAGCATTATAAATAATTCCCCAAGCATTCTTATCATTCATAATTTAATCAATTTATGGACAATGTATGAACTTTTCATGAAGATTTCCTTTTTTAGCAGGTATATTGACAGAAATCATGAATAGATATACCTGTTGTAAAACTTTGTCTCTGGTAATGTGTTTTCGTATCATATTAAAAATGTTATTAAAAAAAATTTATTTTTATATATAACAACCCATGATGTTTAAAATCCTATCTCGTTGCTTATGAAAACAAACTGCACTATTCAAAATTGTATAAATTTCATTTTATTTCCTTAGTCTTCATAACAACTTTTGTTTGAGACATTGATCAATATATATTCTGCAAAAACGATTCAGTTACTGATGGATGAAAGACCATTTTTAGAACAAACTTGATCTGTCTGAAAGTAATTAGTACTCAGTATTTCCATGTCTACAAATACCCAACTGTAAAAATATATTCTATACCATAAGAACTATGAAAACAAATTAACAGGATTGTCATGGACTCACTTTTTTAAAAACTTTTCTGAAAATTCTTAAGCTTTGAAATTTTATGATGTAACTTAGATTTTGCGGGAAATAACATCTACTCATTTTCAGCATTTCTCTCAATATTCCTTAATTTGAAAAAATAAATCCTTTATTGTAAGAAATTTAGAGGTATATTTAACTCAGTGGGGGAAATTTTTCCATTAGTATTTAAATGAAAATAAATTGTTATTTGTGACCTAGGGATCCCCTTCCCCTAAATTTAAAAGCCTTCATACTGTTACCATAAAAATTCATGATATTGGGAAACCAAAGAGGGCAGAGAAAGATCCTCGACCATAGTTGTCAGTCTGATTGATGGTTATTCACCATCAACTACATTCCCTTGCTTCACTATGTCCCTTTAAAAAAAACTTTATTTTTTACTTATAATTTTTAATTAAATAGTAAATCATAAATTTATTAATTTTCCTAATTTATAACTCATAATTACTTGTTTAAAAAAGACAAAAAAAATTACCCTTTTTAAGAAGGAAAATCAGACAACTATTTTTGTTGTTAAGGCATACTTTTTGGTCTGGGCAAGAGCTAGATCAAGTATGGAGATCATGAAACTTCAAAAAGTTGTAATAAAGAAGAAAAATGAGTAGGTCCTCATGTGATAGTCATACACTATTTTTTATGATACTCACCTTTCCTCCTAAAATTTACTTTTCACTTACTATTGTTCAAAAATCCCTATTCTCACTTTTTTTAAAACTTGTGGCAAAAATAGGTATGTGGCATGCCACATTCTATTTACACCAATTCAGTTATCACCATAAACAAATGTTTTCCCTGTGCAAATGAATGCATTAATCCTTTTAGGGTCAGTGTGTTTCATTAATTGTCTGTACACTATGATAGACATGTTATAAATTGTTCTGTTTTAGTTAAATCTCCCAAGACATTTCTGAAATGAATTTCCAAGTATTTTCATACATTTGCTTCAATTTTCATAAAATATATAAGTTTGTACGTTTTAATATTTCCAATACCCAATTGGCTCTTTACTTCTAATTACATATTGCTACCTGTAACTCAAAATATTTATTATGGAAGAATGATAATTTTAAAAAGAATATGATTTAACAAAAACCAGAAAATTTTTAATTAACTACTGAACAATAATTAAATGGTATTTTCTCAAAACTAGATCCTTTTCATTTGTGACTTTCTTTTTTCCAAAATAGTATATGTGCTTTCATTCAAGCTGAAAAATAGTCCTATAAAATGTTGAAACAACACAGAATTTGTGTATATTATTACCTTCATACATATACAGTCAAATCCTGATTTAATGCCACATATGTGTAAATAAATCTTCCTACTTGCATTAAAAATCTATTAAAGCACCAGCTAAAGATTTTCAATCAGGAATGACAATTGACATTTCCTCATCATTTTTGTCTTTCTAATACTATTTTTTTTCCTATTTTAAAACAAAGTTATATCAATAAGCAAATTCGCAATATCTCTTCACAACAACCATCACATAAAGGGAAAATATTACAATTTCTGGAGATAAAATAGTATAAAATTAGAGTAAATGAAAGTTTACCTTAAAAATAATGAATATTTACAAAGAAAGATGAAAACATTCTTAGATGTATAAGACATTAAAGTCGTTATTACATCGAAAAATAAATACGAGGTGCATCCTGAAAGTAAGTTTCCCGATGTTTTCCCCTTTAAAGTAAACATAATTAGCTGTGTTAATTGTGCATATGTAAGAGATCTGTGACATATTAATCATATGCTAGCTGGACAAGTCCCGATTCGTGCCAGTAGCGCAGTAGCAGTGGTCCAAAATGGAAACTAATTCCTTCTTCTGCTGCCTGCAAGGTTCGTTTGGTGATCCTGAATGCACAAAGCATTGTGCCAATTGAAATTCATCGTCTGGTCTGACACCCGAACACAAAATTCAACACTTAGGAGCAGCACTGACATTTCTGCTAGGGTATCACGATGATATCGACGAGTTCCTTGACAGGATTGTCACGGGAAATGAGACTTCGATTTTGCACTTTAGCCAGGACCAAATTTAAACAGATGCTGTAGGTACGGAAAGGGGTCTACACGGTGTTCTGGGACAGGAAGGCTGGTTCCATTCACAGGTGGCAGATAAAAGTTGATCCCACAAGAGTCTCAATTCTGCTGAAACATTGCTGTACCTGTTGCCAATAAATATCCGTGAAAGTGTAAGTTCTTTTTTTCTTTTAAATAGGGAAACTTACTTTCTGGATGCGCTTCATATTTCTATCCTGAAAAAATACTAAGTGACATTTAAATTATATTAAAGATCTGGAGTATATATATTTATGTAATGTGTGTAAATATCTAATTGATTAATGCCTACACTATATAAAGAGTTAGCAATGTATCCTTTCAATGTTAACAATAGATATAAAGGTGTTATTCAATATACTGTCAAACTAGTGTCAGAACAGATAATTGCATTATATAGGGATGTGACTGTATATGCAATCTTATTTTAAGCATTGAATCTGTTTAACTGGTTTTTTTCTTCTTTTTTCTAATAGTGGGCCCAAAAGATATGATTATGTAAGTGGAACCTGGATCTACAAGCATAATGGCATTTCTCTGCATCAGCTGTTGACAGATGAATTAAGTGAAATGTTAGAAAACGAAGCAGATTTTTTTGTTTGTACTTATAGTAGTTAAATAACTTTTATTAATTAAAAATTGGTATAGATTCTAGTAATTTTCTAACTAATTACTTACTCTTACAAAAATATGTATTGCAGTAACATTATAAAATAAATAAATGCATAACTTTCATATATGATTTTAACAAACTAATTTTTAAATGGATTTATCCTTGAAGCTCTAAAATCACGGAAGGCATAAAACAGTAAATCCTCTTCTGGTATATCATCCCATTTCATCCATTCCCAACCTGTAAATACATTTCACAATTAAAATTATATAAGTTTTTTTAATTTTCATATTAATATAAAGATAACCTAAATAGTCATTATACATCACTTGATCAACCTAAACTATTAATAATTATACATTAAACTTTATTTTATATTTTGTGTTATATTCTTTGGTAGATCAAATTCTTTGTACAAAAACTTATTCAGGAAACCACAATAAATCTGTCACTTCTAAATATACAATTTTTCTAATTCTTTCTCAAACAATAAGGAATGTAACTGTATTAAGTTCAATTTTTTAAAGCATTTGTGTATCAAACAGTACGATTTCAGCTAAATAACCATTCCAATATCAATAGACTTAAATGAAGATCCATCGGTGATCATAAAACAGTATCCAGACAGTAGCAATGTCTTAACTTTGTTAAAATCTAGTGTCTTTAAAATATAAAAAAAAGGCTTAAAACCAATACTATTCAGAATTGAATTAGCATTTAACAATAAAATATACAGTTCAAACATGGACATAAAATAGCTTAGAGAACAACACTTTGTAATTAAAAAAAATGTGGAAATCACAGTCGATCTTAAAAATAATAATGAAACTAAACAGAGAGGAACAGATTGTATACCAATATCTTGAAATAAACAAACAGACAAATAAAAGAAATGTATGTTTAAAGATTATATGATCTCTATATACCTACTTATAAAAATATCCATCAATGGTTCGTGAATTCCAAGCATTACTGTCAACTTTTTGATACATAAGGGCTAAGACTGGAAGCTAAAGCCCATTCATAATGGCAAAGAACATCCATGCCAGCAGTGGGAATCAAACCCACAGACTCCGGCACCAAAAGGCACATCACATCCTTCAACAAAATCCATACAATATAGTAATCATAATTATTACAAATCATTTTCAGTACACTTTTATAACTTATCAATCTGAAAAGTAGATATATTTAAAAACCTAAGTTTACAGTTATATATTTCAACAAAATGCACTATTAACCTAAACCTATCAAAAAAGTGATAATAAAGGGGGAAATTTGCAGGATACAAATAGAAATTAAATGCTTAATATCCATTTTAATTTTTAGGAGCTATACTTTAACATAAGAGCAGCTTTCAAATTATACAAGCAAAATGTTTGACCTTAAATATATACACTGAAGAGCTGTTACATTATGACCACCCTCCATTTATAACCAGGAACAAAAACACTGTGTGTGTGCAGTTTACTTTGGAGCTTATAAAGCAGCTATGCATTTTATTTCCAAACACAGCATGATTAGCAACATAATTGGAAAAGCAGTTGACTTATCGGACCTTGACAAAGATCAAATCACTATGTCTCAGTGACTGGGAACATCAATATCAGAAATGGCACATTAACTGTTCACATACAGATGTGAGTACATATTAAAAGTGGTGTAAGGATAGTGAAATGACAAGTTGCTGGCCAGCAGTGTATCGACCATGGCACATTGCTTACAGAGGAGAGCAGAGATTGCTACGCATTGTTCGCCATGACCAAAGAACTACAACACACAAAATCACCACCAGCACAACAGTGATGATCCAAATAGTATTTCTTAATGCACTGTGCAGCTTATATTGATGTGTATGGGCCTATACAGCTGGAGGCCAAAGTATGTCCCTGCACTGACAGCATGTCATCACCAGCTACATCTATAATAGGCAAAAAAGCATTGAAATTGGACATTAAAAGAATGAAAGAAGGTTGCATGGTGTGACAAATCACATTTTCTGGGCAATCACATTGACAGACATTTACGAATATGCCAATTTCCAAAGGAAACCCTGGTTCCTGAATGCCTTGCAATGTGTGGGAATTGCAGGACTGGTTGGAGAGCACTTGATATCAGTTATCTCAGACTGCATATCAACACTTTATGGAATCAACGCCAACACCAGGTGCTGCTGGTTTTGAGGGCTAAAGGTAGCCTAAATGTTATGAATAAAGTAGTCACAATGTAATAGTTGCTCAGTACATGTACACAACAATTCTTATAAAGTAACTTAAACCTCTCACCTCCCATTTCTTCTTTCACTATCCAACTGATGATATCAGTTAATAGATGATACATATAGATTACAAACCCCATTGTGAAATATAAAGTTTGATAACTTGCATATAAAACATTTGGAAAATTGGATTATATAAAACATTTTTCACTTTAAAAAAAAGTAGCTAATTAAACATTTTATAAAACCTTTGTACCAGAATGCAGCAAAGTCAACAATGACTAGTGGCATAAATTAAGCTGCTTCTTCAGTGCAAAAACAAGAAAGATGTTGTTTAGTACTCATGACATCAAACTGCATAGGCTCACTGTGTTTTAAAAATCATTTTTTTTTTTAATCATAGGTATCAAAAATAAAAGTTTTATAGAAGTAGTTGAAAGGAGATGAAGATATAACAGTAAATATATAACAAATCAATAAATTTTGAAGTAAATATCAAATCGCTGCAAAAGTTTGTGTCCAATTTTCATAGATGGCATTAAAGTGTACTTTATTGGAAAATGCTAATGCTTTGATTGGCTGTATTGCTTGCCTATCTTCTTATAAATAAAAGTCATTGTCTGTGGGTATGTATGTATGTATGTTCCACATCTCCTCCTAAACTATCGGCCCGATTCTAAAATAAATTGGTGTAAATATGCTTTGTATCACTGCGAAAAGCACTGTCAACTTTAAAACGTTCGAAATTCATCCCTTCCCCCCTTTTCGAGCGTTTTAAGCCATTATTTTCCCCGGTTAAGAGCAGGCGATTAAATTTATCAATTTATCACGTTTTAAATAGGTGAAAATAACATTTTTGTTGCATTATGACGTCATTCCTTTAAACATCTCATTTAATAATTTTTAATTTTAAACTATTTTATTATCGTTTGCATGATTTTTACCAGTTTTATTTCTGAATTTAGATATTTTATAATCAATTTTCTCTTATATTTGGCATAAATAATAGATTAGGTACATATGTGCCAAATATAAATTTAATCACCGATTATTTTTTGTTACAATGATAGTTTTATTACCAGTATTAACAATTTCTTTTCTTAGCGTCTAAATTCCAGTGAGTGTATTTCATAAGTCAATAAATATCTAGCGTTTAATTTATATATCTCTGTAAATTAAGAAGTTTGTTCGTTTTTGTGTTTGTTTTTTGTACATAAGTATACGGTCTGCCATTTATTCTCCAAATTTTGTACAGTTTAATATTTATCACAAAATAAAAACCTCCATCCTATCACGTATTATGACAATATTGGTAATTCATGTACAAAAGCAGTCAGTAAAGTTATTAATTTCATATTTTACTGTGTCCAACAATTTTTGAGATAATTTGACACTTTTTCGATAAATTACAGGTAGATAATATCACGGACAAACAGGCATATTTCTTATTTATGCATAACAAGAAAGTATCTGTTTAATTTGTTATTATTTTAAAACAAATGGTCAGTTATAGCGTAAATAAGTTTCGGAGAGTATTCCTTGACACTAAGAAATGAAAAAATGTACACATACGTGTCCATATTTAAAAATTTAGGTTACCTCAGAATTTCTCATTGGCGTAAAATGAAAAGAGTTGTTCTCGCCAGTTCGTGTTTCTAGCCAAATCAAAGAAATTTTTATATTAAATTCGTGATATGGAAACGATCATTTGTTGTAGACAAATGTCGTTGTACTGCATATTTTATTATATTGCAAACGGCATATTTGGAAATCAATTTTTAAACTTATAAAATATTTTATTTTTGTACAAAATTAGTAAAAACACAAGGGAAACAATAAATGCGGCAATGAACAGAAGAGTTATATGGTATAGAAGCACGGGGTAATAACTGCGCCGCGCAGGAAGGGAGAAGACGGAGGAGGAAAAAAAGAACCTATGCAAAAACTTATGTAAAATCAACTACATAGATTAGCTTTAATGACTTTAAGAAAGTTCTATATTCTGATTGCACGTTTTAAAATTTATATTCCTAGCTAAAGTTAACACATTTGTATGCAAAATTCCTGATTGGGAAATTATTTTTTTTCGACAAAATTTTTTCTAGCTAAATGAAATTACACTAGAGTGCTGATTATCCGGATCTATCCGGAGGAAACATATCGTGTTAGCAAAAAATCCTAATGATTGAATTACTTTAAAAATGATTATGGAAATGATTTTAGGTAATTTCAATTCATACTTTCCCCAGGGATAGAACTGGTTTTTATAATAGTTATATTTATTATATTACAAACGGCACGTTTTGAAGTAAGAATGTAAAATCTTCAAACTTTTCTACTTTCTGTACATGTAGTAGAAAAGCAAGGACACCAACACATGGTGGGATATATAGGAAAGTTTTATGGTATACAATCCCGGGGTACGAGAGAATGGTGTGGAAAATAAACCCTTGCAAAAGTTATGTAAAATAAAATTACATATCCATTTCTATATCTCAATAACCTCAATGATATTTTAGACAGTTCCCTATTCTGATTTCTTTATGTTTGTATTTGTGTTGTTCTAACGTAGAATATTATTAAAGTTAGAGTTAGTTGTAAAAATAGATTTATCAGATTTTAGTGAACATAACTCAACTGAAACACGAATAGTTTATACAGTTCGAGGTTTAGGTTGGTTATGGTCGCCAAACAAAATACAGGGTCTTTGATTGATCCGTTGAATTGGACATTTTGCTTAATCAATGTTCTGCTGTATTAGAGATCTTAATATTGCCAATCAATCGTCAAATAAAATTATATAGGTGTTATTTTTATATTAAACGGCTTGAAAAAAAATATATGCTAGATATGTCTTAATTTTAAAAGCAAAATTTATGAGAAGAATAAGTTGGTGTACACATTTAGTTATGTTTACAAATAAGATAAAATAACAATCACGATTAATTCTTTAAAGTTTAGTTAATAAAACTGAGACAGATTGACTACTGGTATAGAGGTTTAGTGCGCATGACAAGTGTTTCTTAACTGAAATAAATTTTTGTACTTTTAATAGAGAAAATCTTTTATATCTTATTTAAGGGTGGGATGCAAATGAATGCACCACCAGAATTGAGACTATATTATACATATAATAAGAATGAATATGTTTAATTATTCGCCAATGATTTGAAATGCGCAGTGTAGAATTTACAAATTAATAATCGAATAAAATGGATTTGTTGAAAAGTAATACATAAAGTCCCCGTAGCGAAGCACGGGCACATTAGCTAGTGAAATATAAAAATGCTTTTAGTTCCTACAATGCTTAATACTAATAAAATAGGTTGATTTTTGAATACTTCAAATTTTTAAGTACTTTAGTGAAAGGAAACTCTAGAATAAGGAATAAAGAAATTCCAGAGAAACTGAACATTGATAATTCAACCATGTTTTTCCATAAGAAAGCTGAGATACATTTCAAAGCTAGATAGCTAAATACTGTATTTTCTGACAAAAAAGAATAAGCTGAATATGTAGGCATTTATCTCAGTGTATGTTAGAACATGCCTTTTACTTTATTGTACAGTAATAGACAAGTATATTTTATATAACAATGTTCAGTTTAAAAGAACATGGGAAAATACAGGTAACATTACGAACCTGTCTCAAAAGTTAGGTTGCACATTAAAATTATTCATTTATAGCTATTGAAATGTGGTAAAATAATCACCACACACAAGTACTGTGAATAACTCACTAGCACTAATGTTGCAATTCAAGAAAAATGATCAGTCTTAGCAGACAAAAATGAAGTAACCTTCCTCAGCAACAATACCATGCCTAACATATTGCATAACAAGTGTTGTAGGCAACTGCAAAAGTTGAAATTGAAAATTCAACACTCATTATATACTCCTGATTTTGCACCATCTCATTATCACTTGTTTTGACCTTCACAGACTCATTTAAGTATCAAAAATTTTAAATCTGTAAAAAAAGTATAAAAGTACTCTGAACTCTTTTGAAAGGAAGCCAAAAATAGAATTGGCAAACTTGTAAATCAACAGAAATCTGCCATACATAATAAATTATAATTTTGATTAACAGAGTTATTTTGTTTAAAGGCTTTTGCTAGATGAGGCACAGCGTTATGTAGTCATCTAATGTGAGACTGTAAATTTAATAAAAATGTAATAATTTCACTTATTAATATTATCTTCAACAAGTATCAGAGGAAATTTCATTTTAGTCATTTTTCTCTGCTGAACAATCTAGTAAAACCACATATAAACTACTAACCTTATTTAAATAACTCACTATTTGTGATGTATAAATAAACTTAAATTACCTTCACATTTGTCAGGTTCTTTATTTTCAGGTTCAGAAGGTCCACATTTTGTGACTTCTCCTTTCATAAATATTGTTACATAGTGATAATCAATATCTGGAATGACTGTATTTACTACATGGCAAAATGTAACATTAGTAATATGAATACCAGTTTCTTCACAAACTTCACGGCAAGCTGCATCTTCCCATGTTTCACTATTGAAAATAAAATTTGTTTTAATGAGAATATAAAAAAGAAATGTTTTTAAAATTATTCAAATAATACACTAATTTAAAAAAGCAATAATTTCTCTCAGAATATCACATAAAATTTATTTCCACTTCTGTGTTTAAATTAATCCTATATTCCAAGACACAGTAGGAAATTTAAGTTGTAAAAAGTGTAATATGCAGGCTTATCCCAGTTTGGAAGGCCCCAGTGAGCATACCAAGCGTGGGCAATATCGCCAAATTCTAGATCTCAGTTTCTGGCAAACCTTGCTCTCTTTTCGGACTCTTCCACCACCCCCCAAAAAAAGGTGGGGGTGTCGATTGGTGCCTTTATTTTAGGGTATTGGGAGAAATAATATGTGATTAGAATACCTTAGTATTATTGGTTCTTGTAACTAACAATAAGGTCAATAAGGTAACCCTAGTTTGGGTTCCTGGTCATTGCGGTATTTTTGGCAACAAGGTTGCCGATAATCTCGCTAAGTACAGTTCTGAGTTGCCCTTCATTGGGCCAGAACCTGTACTTGGTCTTCCTCATAATGTAGTGAGAAGGACCGTAAGGGACCTCCTAATGGGGGAGACTTATAAGGCCTGGCTTGATTCTGGTAATCAAAGGCAGGCCAAGGAGCTTAACCAGGGTTATCCCTGGATGAGGGCTAAGGAGCTCTTTAGGCTCAGTAGAAAAGAGTGAAAGGTGGCCATTGGCTTGTGGACTGGCCATTGTTGCCTTAAGAGACACCTCAACATTATTGCCATTATAGACAGCCCAGTATGTAGGGGGTGCCATATGGCAGAGGTGAGTTCATCACATATTTTATGTGAATGTGACTACTACTGCGCCAAAAGATTTGAATTACTTGGGTATCACTTCATCAAGCCATGGGAGTTGATTAACTTCCCGGTTAAATTGCTGCTGAAATATATCTCAGCTATTGGTCTCTCTGAGATCTAATGGTTATTGTTTCTTAACCTTGTGCTGGAGCTCCTTGCTCCAGTGAATGGGGGGGGGGGGGTTCAGTACAATAGGCATTGGGCCGCAGCGCTGGTGCCCTTGTGGGCCACCCCACCCTAAATCTAAACTAATAATACTTCAATACCCCTGAATTGGGATTTTCTAACGTCCATTTTGCATCTTTGTTCATTTCGATCGTGTCCTTGTAGTAGTTTTTTATATATGATTTTCAAAGAATATTTTGAATAATAAAAGGTTTCAAATGTCATTATTGGGGTTTTAATGTATTTAAGCTTGTTTTTGTACTGTTTAATAGTAGTAAATAAGTTGTATCCTCTAAATGGGATACCTAATTTTTAGGTAAGTGCAATTTTTATTAAATTTCACATTTATATTTTTAAAACCTTTTTATTCAAATTGTATCTAATTTTAATACCAAACAAAGTAGAAATATTTAAAAATATTTTATAGTATATTACACTGTTTTTTAAATTATATTATTTTGCCAATTGTTAATAGTGAGGTCAAGTGGTCCTTTGCCTACCTTGGATAAGAAAAATCATTTATCTGCCTCATTTTCTTTAGAGTTTTAAATAATTTCTTTAAAACAATTACTCTTGTTTTCTTTCCGGTTTTAAGCTAAATTTCTAAAAGCAATTTGTAGCGTACTTTATTACTTTATAATTATTCAATAGTTTTACAATAATTTCATTAAATAGCAAGCATATTTTATAAATATAACTAAATATTTTATAAGCATGATTACCTAAATATAACCAACTAATGCTTATATTTTGCTCAATTTGCACCTATCACAAATTTGTATTCATCTTAACAAAATTTCAAACCTTTTTTTGCTCAAAATATGCTTTGAAATTGGGTATAAACTTAATACAAAATGAAGCACAAAATGTAAACATCACTTGTCGACAATTTGGCGATCCCTTGTACAAAAATAGAGCCAAAACATAGTGGCGGGTCCCGAAACTGGGATTCTACTGTAATATGCTTACGTCAGAATTGTTAAATATATATTAGTACTGTAAGATTAGGATAACCCACAACCTCTCAACATGTGTTCATCTGGTGTACAAGTATCAGCTTTATCTATTGGTTGTAAACCTACAGTTTTGAGTGCAGTATAACATACTAACAACTTTCATAATATTTTATTTTTTATTATTTATTATTCATATTTATAAGTTTGAATAATAAATAATAAAAGATAATAATTAAACTCAAGTTGGACCATTGCAAGATAAACAGAAAAATTGAGTGGTTCCAGTGAAATTAAAAAATGAAGCTTTGACATATGTCAAGAAATACCCCAAAGGTAATTGCCTGAAAACAAATCTTGCTCTCTCATGCAAATTGGGAGTTCTAGTCTCTCTGTACAGTCGCACTCTGAAATATCATTATGCTTCTTATAGCCTATGTTGATTAATTTCAATTGCTTTCTTACAAATAAATCTTAAGATGTTTCATTTATCAATAACACCATAATATTTACAGAGATACATTATCACTTATGCTAAATATTGTAAACATACTTCAGAATATGTGCAAGTCAAATTTTTGCACGATTATTTTAGTATATTATAAAATATGGTTATCTTTATAAGTTTAAACAAAACTTTAGAGAATCAACTTTGTAAAAATGACTTACAAAATTTTACAATTTGCAGGTAGACTATAGAAAACTCAGTACTAAGTAATTATACAGACAGCATATGGGCATAAATAAAGAAAATAAAGTTAGAAAAAATGTTTCAAACTTAACAAGCCTTGTTCTCGATTTCTTTGCTTTCTATACAGTGATTTTTATTTATTCATTCCACTACTTTACAATTACTACTAATGGGAGGTAATTTCCTACTGTTTGGACCAAAATGAACAACAATTGCCCAAATTAAACAAGTATTGGTGTATTTTAAAACTTATATAAATGCTCATTATATTTTAAGCATAATTTTAAAATTAAATTAAGATGTTATTCTATTAGTTATTCATAAATGACATATATCATACACACTTAGGATTCTCGTACGTTTCTCATTTAAAAAATTTATATAATTTATTACCAATCACTGACCCAAATTCTAAATGGCCACCGGGCAGCTGATACAAACCACCACCTACTTGACTCTTTCTTTTCCCTATAATCACACAGTCTGGGTGATCAGTACTCGTAACAAGTACAGCAACTCCAACTCCAGGTCTTGGCTTATATGCTTGCAAAGAAGCATCCGAAGTATCACGCTTCATTTTACCTGTTTTAAAACAAGATAATTAAATGTTAACTAGCACGTAGGATACATTTATTACAATTACACCATTGCTCGTAACGCAATTAGCAATTTACTAAATTAAATCACGTTCCATGATTTGTTTACAAAGGCTGTTGCCATGCAGCAGTGTGATATTCCAAATATCACTTCTGAAATGTATATCAGCTGTTCATTGAAAGGTCTTCCCATCGTTCGGAGAATTATAAACTTTTATTCCCCATTCAAAAAAGCTTTCATTCAAGTACAAATAAATTGGTAACGCTAATAGAAGATTAACTACATTACGGTTGTTAACCCTGATTAGATAGATCTATTGACAAGTTGATATCTATTGTCAAATGCGACTATCTTCAAGGATTTTGCATCTCCTTAAAAACTTGAATTCGTGCATTCTATAAGAAATGCTTTTTCTTTAACACACTCTATAAATCAGTAGGATATAATGAGGATAATAATACTAATGGGATTTATATCAAAATTCGATTTATTGATACCAAACATTCACCTGGGCAGAAACTTGTCATTAAAAATACCACATATTTAAACATTTGAAAATCAAGTAAACAAATGTTTTCCATCGAACTATCTTCTTTAAATTTACTTACATTTAGATTCAGCTATAGATTGTTATACAAATGAGCAAGTATTTACATCAATGATACCATGATACTTGTTAAGAGTGCCTTTTTTTAAACTTAGAAGCCAACTTTTCTAACCAATTCAATGAAATTTCAAGCTTATTAGCTGAAATCAAAACTATAATGAGAATTCATGACTTTGAAGTAATCCTTGTCAAACTCAGAAAAATCAAAACCACGCTAAGGCCTGCGAAAAAAGTATGATTACGTTCTTCGCAGAACTTAACTGATATCATTCTACAGGTCCCTAATAGCGTTAAATAGGTTTCTTTCGGTTTTCGCACGAAATTGCAACGGAATTACATCCGAGTTTTGTGAGTTCAGGGAATTTGTAAACGATTGTTCACCCGATATTGTACTTCTTCAAGAACCCCCACCTCCGACCCAAGAATAAACCCTGTAGCGGAGTGAGTTCTACTGTTTGACCAACGCGCAGCTGATCTGCGCACTAGCGCTTGCTCCTCGCTTCGCCAATGACATCACTCGCTGGTTGTTACGCGCGAAGATCGGACGTATGTCGTTCCGTAATACTTGTAAAATTTTTTTTTTTTTTTTTTTTTTTTTTTTTTTTTTTTTTTTTTTTTGCATAAATCCTGGAACTCGTCATTTGGAGTCAGATTGTATTATCCACTTCTTCACTTCAACAATGGTGACCCGGACGTGATATGAACACGCAACCTTCTGATGACAATAATAGACCGCTTTACAAGATGGCCGGAAGTCATCCCAACAACGGACATAACAGCAGAAACAACTTGCAAAGCTCTCATTCACAATTGGATTGCTCGTTTCGGATGTCCTGTCACAATAACCACTGATCAAGGCAGAAACTTTGAATCCCATCTATTTAGACATTTAACTGAAATTTTGGGTACCAATCGTATACGCACAGTCTCTTATCACCCTCAATCCAACGGACTGATAGAACGATTTCATAGACATCTCAAAAGTTCGATTATAGTCCATAATCAATCTAAATGGACTGAAACGCTTCCCATAGTTCTACTTGGAATTCGATCTGCCATTAAACCAGACATAAATACTACTTGCGCAGAATTAGTATATGGAACAACACTTAGGTTACCATCTGATATTCTAAATTCCAAATTGGATTTATCATCACCAACAGACACTTATGTATCACGATTTAACCCTCTGAGTGGAACACACAGAGGAAAAAAGTCTCTAAAACTTCGCTAAAGTTTTATTGTGTCAGTGACCAAAGTGTTCTATGATATTTTTACTTCACCCTTTGCCCCATCCTCGTTATTGTCCCTCTACTTCCGGTTATAAATAGATATATAATTAGACATTATTGATTGTTTATTTTTAATATACTTAAAGCTCCTGAAGTCTCGAAGATCATCACATAAGAAATAATGTATTCCAAAAGTACGAATAAAAATATTTTTAAGAGAATTATTTATATTTTTTTACTAAAGTCATCCAAGATATTTCAGTGGTACAGTTAGAGATATATCTGTTACCGCAAATGAAATACTTCAAAATAGAGATTTCCAAAGCAATTTGAAGTTATAAGCGTCTTTGTTCCTCAGAGAGTAGGGGTGCATCCCTCAATAAATGTCAGTCAAAGAGAGGTGCAGTTAATAAACAATCGACCTGACCCTCTTTCCTCAAAACTCCATGGAGGAAAGCACTGTCAGAAATGTCAATACATCTATTTTCGGAACGTTTTTGGAGGTCGAAAATTGTCTGTGACAGCCCGCGGAATTGTACGTGCAAACCGCTTAGAGGGTTAAATCATACATTCAATCTCTCAATCCTATTGCAACATCCCGACACTGTGTGAAACCTATTTATATTAATCATTCGTTGCAAACCTGTTCCCACGTCTTTTTACGCGTTGATAGTGTGAAACCCCCTCTCTCACCACCTTACACTGGTCCATATCCTGTGATTTCTAGAAAAGAAAAAAATTTTGTACTTAAGATCAGTGACAAAAATATCACAGTTTCAATAGACCGATTAAAACCTGCTTATGTATTGTCAGAATCAGAAAATGCACAGATTCATACACCTACTTCTCTGGAACAATCTATCGTTCCTAAAATTAAATCTAAACCTGATACTGTCTCCAAAACTACCACTCGTAGTGGACGTCATGTTCATTTTCCCAAAAGGTTAATTACTGTTATATAACTTTTATACATAATTTTTTTTCTTGTATACTTCATTGTGTTATTGCATGGCATTATAAATTTTTTTAGTGTATTAGTATCAGTATTTTATTGTATTAGCAAATGTCAATATTTGTTGCATTAACATTGTATCATTTTCTTTTAATTATATATTCTGTACATTGGTATTTTGTATGCTTTGTCGTTCCTCCCTTTTCACTGGGGGGATACTCTTTAGCGGAGTGAGTTCTACTGTTTGACCAACGCGCAGCTGATCTGCGCACTAGCGCTTGCTCCTCGCTTCGCCAATGACATCACTCTCTGGTTGTTACACGCGAAGATCGGACGTATGTCATTCCGTAATACTTGTAAATAAAATATTTTTTTTTTTCATAAATCCTGGAACTCGTCATTTGGAGTCAGATTGTATTATCCACTTCTTCACTTCAACAACCCATAAAAAACTATGGTACCTACAGGAAGGATTTCACCAGTTAAAATCAAGCCATTAGAGGCACTTCCGTTAGTTTTAAACGTTTCATTCCATATAACGTAGTTGTTCTACTCTCTCTGAAAGTCAATGCTACTGTTATCGACATTAAAATTAACAATAGCTCACCTATAGAATTATCTCTACACAGGGCCGTAGTCAGAAATTATTTTCGGATGGGAACAAAGGGAGAAAGACATCTTTATTTGTGAATGATACTTCAATTGATGTAAGGGAAAGCACTATATTTTCAGTACACAGTGCCGGAAATACAGTGTTGTATTTCCGGCCAGAGGCCTAGCAAAACTTTTATGGTCTCAGTGGCTTTTTTTCTAAGAGAATAACTGTATTTGTTCATGAACAGCTACTCAGATAGCACATAAACACACAAACGTGGGACATTGTCTATCTACAAAATGGTCTTTCAAAGTTTCGGGGGGGGGGGACCAGTCCCTCAAATCCCTTCCCCTGCCTACGGCCTGTCCCTACTTACATTTATCCTGCTCTAAATCCTAGCAAAGTAATGGATGCTCTCTATGCCCTTAGTAATTTAAACAATAATACAGTAAGGCAATTTCCCTCAGGAGGATACATCTCAACTCATGACGATTCTGGCTTTTATTTTAAACGGAAGGGTGGCATATTGGTTGCCTAATGGCTATCATACAGATGAGAATGAAGAGAAAGGGTATTAAAGTAGTCGTGACGTTGCGTGAAATAACTCTATTATCTTTGGCGATTTTAATGCACGGCATAGAGACTGGGATTGTAATATTAAAAAATTATGATCAAATAATAGGTAACTTTCTAAAAATTCAGATTTTGATCTCATCTCACCTAGCAAATCCAGCGAATCCACACATCACAGCAATTATAACAGCTGCATTATCGACTTCGCTCTAATTAAAGGCATTCCAAAGCATCTCATTTAACTATTGAAAAATTCTGTGACCTCTCTTCCCATCATAATATTCATAATTCACAACCCAAAAAACCTATTAAATGGAAGCAATTTAAGGACCACCTTCATAGTAAGTATCTGTACCACTTTAATTTCAATAACATAAATGATTTAGAAAGCTTTATCACTAAAATCACTACTGATATAAATGATAGTTTAAACTTTGCTTCTACCATAATTACTGACACAAACACAAGTCTCATTGACAAACTCATTAAACTTTTAATAAATGGCCGCAACTGAGCCCTGGCAGAGTAATAAAATTCCTTTTAATAAAAGAATTCTTAGCAATGTACAACAAGATCTCAAGCATTATATTCACGTCAAACCCAGTACAGATTGGGACAACTTTCTAAATTCTCTTGACACAATAGACATTTACATCCGAAGATTAAAAAAACATATACCCCTATTCCCTCACTCAAAGATCCTAATTCTGACACCATAACTTATATTGCTGAGAATAAATGTAATTTAATTGGAAATACTCTTGTTCAAAATTTTATTCCTAATCCAGTCTCTGGTGAAAACACGATTAATTTAATAAATAGAAGCATTGATACTATTCAAAATATTAATTTTGTGGACAACGATGTTCTCATTAATTCTCAAATACTACTCAAAGTAATTAAAAATCTCCAAAATTGTAAATTCCCTGGGGAATATAACATCCCCAATACAAAATAACACAATATTTTAAAATTTTCTCTCTGAGACTTAACATCTTATCTCTGCCACCGTTCCTCCTGCTTCAGAAGAAATCAGATTTTCAATACTGATGTGATATGAATATCAGTACTTCTAGATCAAATAGGAGGTTTATTTCCATTCATAAGTGTACTCTATACATAGCTGAGTTGGAAAAGACATCAACTCACAGTCAGAGGGTTATGAGTTCGAAACCCGAATGGACCAAAGACCACCGTGGTAATGACAGATGGACTACGTAAAATAGGTTTGTGGTCATAATATTAGCTATCTTCCCGAACAAACCTCTGATGGTAACAGACTAATCCCGAAGGATTTTCTGCTTGGTTCCTGTTTCCAAATTACGAGGAGTAAGTATTTTCAGATTTGGTTTGTTTTAAAATGCTACGGTCTACGTTTTTGCAACACGTGGGCTAATGAGACCGGGACCTACAGCTTAAAGTTGATTCCGAACGGCTACGAACATCTATGCCAAAGTGGGATTCGAACCCACGAACTTAGGTACCGAAGGCCAGCACTCTAACCAATCGGCCATTGTTCGGCTAAGTATTTTTAGGAGTCCAACCTCTCGAGACAATGTCAACAATCTTTCCATGAGAAGTCTTGTGACTTCTAGATTGATACGACACCAACAAAACAATCAAGATGAAACCAATGGCTCGCAATTGTTGCAAGTTGCTTCTAAGTCGTTTCGTAAATTAATTCCGATTTTTTTTTTAAATCTACAAATATTTGCAATATTGAGGCAACCAAATTTCACTAAATTTTTCTTTCAAATCTGAATTGCACTGGATCTTGATTTTCATATAGAGATGTAAAAAACCCGGAATTTTGAAGAGGTGGGATTGGTTTGGTTTGGTTTGGAGCACTACGGTCTACTTTTTGCAACACGAGGGCTAATGAGACCGGGACCTACAGTTTAAAGCCGATTCCGAACGCCTACGAACATCCATGCCACAGTGGGATTCGAACTCACGAACTCCGGTTCCGAAGGCCAGCACCCTAACCATTCGGCCATCGTTCGGCTGAAGAGGTGGGAATAAGCCGGGAATTTTGGGGAATAAACTTGGAATTTTGGGAAGAAATTATTTTAACAATGATTACATTTATTTTTTCAACAGTGGCTATTTAAGAACTAGCATATTATTTCTAAGAGATTTTTTTTTTACTTTCGGCAATATATATATATATATATATATATATATATATATATATATATATATATATATTCAAAAAATAATAGCAATGAGCATTTAAATGATTTTATAGTAGTACTTATGTAATTAATTACTCCGTTAGTCTTATCAAACACATAACTAGTTGCTTCAATTTTAATTGCTAATATAATAATTATATACATTATTTTTGATCATTATTTATTATGTAAATTGCTTTCTGTTAAACTTTTTCCCCTCCTTTTATAATATAAAAATAAATTATTAAATTTAAAATAACAGTTTATTATTTTTTGTAATGCATATATCATTTAAAGGTGTAATCAAATGACAAGTTGCATTTTGAGACCAATTTCTACACACATATGCATTATCTATCTATCTATCTATGTATATCTATCTATCTATCTATATATATATATATATATATATATATATATATATATATATATATATATATATATATATATATATATATATATAGAGAGAGAGAGAGAGAGAGAGAGATGTTATCCAAGAAAAATAATGATTTATGGGTTTTATGACACTACAGATTATTGCCTAGTATTAATGTAATAATAAAAAAAATATTGGATATTTCTCAAAGGGAAAACATATGCATACTTTCATGATAAATACGATACCTTGCCAAATATAGTTAATTAATCTCAATTATTCAATTTTTCTTTTCATAGCATATAATAGTTAAATTTTGTGAAAATATCAACTTTTGAGGTGTACAACAAAAACAAGTGGTTATTATTGTGTCATAGTAATTGACGACTTCAAAATATTTCAAAATTCCCATGTTTTGGAAATTTTCAAAATTCCCTTCGCAAAAAACCCGGGTTTTTTTCCACTGCTCACAGCTTTATTTGCATATAATTAGGTATTAATTCAATATAAAAAAGTCTTGTAAAATGTCTTATAACTTATTAAAATCGGCAAACCTTGTTTGAAATTTATTTCTAAGGATTAAAAGTTTTAAAATATAGCTATGAAATTTATATTTATGATATATATAATTATTTGGTGTGGGCCGCAAAAATATTTGTCGGGGCTACGAT